>CM054141.1:3386652-3411652 GCA_028751875.1 Rapana venosa
TCTCTCTCTCTCTTTTGCTCTGTAAATTAAATGGAAATTTTTTTTCCATAATTTATTTCCCAAAACAAAAAACAAAAAAAACCATGTTTTGTTCTTTATAATTATAAAGAAAGGCCTTTAAAGTTTTGTCAATATATCCTTGATACTAAAAGCGTAATTTATTCGAAATCTTGGGGAAATCTAATGTAAACCCCTACTTTTTGAAATAAATAAGGCTAGGCTAAGTGGTGAAGGCAGGGGATGATAATTGTATGAGTAGTGTTTTCCTAATGAAAGCTTACAGTAGGAACCCCATGTGTGCTTTGAAATGCATGATTTTTTTGTTTTGGTTTTTTGCTTGGTCTAAGTTTAATCAAATTTTTTAAACCTACAGAAAAAATGTTTCTTTTACTTTTTTTTTTTGCATAAATTTAAAATATTCAAAAGTTAGAAAATTGTTTTCTCAGAAGCCAGTGTTTTCATGAAAAAAAGTTGCACGCGGGCCCCAAGGGGAGAAAAAATCCCTAAAACCTATGGGGTAAAAAAGAGTTAAGTAGAAATAAGTTACAGAAAAAAAACCAACCAACAAAGACCCCGTGCTTTTGTTTTACCTAAAAATAAAGCTGCTAAAAACATGCCACACTGACTTCTTCAGCTTGCAGATAATAAAACACACACACACACACACACACACACAGTACCAAGGGAGCTAATGTAGACATAATAAACATTTAAAATAAATATTGCTTTGTGCCACAAGTATAAACTGATTTAATTATTATGACCCAAAAACAAAAACAAAATCAATAAAATGTTACATTATGAAATTAAATACATTGTTTTGTATCTTTTAAATGCTTAAAATTTAATTATTTTTCATTTTTTAGTTGTCCCTTTCACAAGTAAAAATGTAAGAATCTATCAATGTATATTTTTTTCTACCTTTAAAAAATGGGACAGATTTGTGGTTGTGATTAGAAAACGTCTAAACCCGAGGTTTTGATTTGGAATACCGCTGAGACACAAAAATAATCTTATAACACAACTGCCCATTTTATGACATTTTTTGAAAATGGCCTAATCAAACTTGGTTTTTTTGGAAGCGTTTGGTTACCAGCCCAAAAATAAAAAATAAAAATGAACCCGGTGGAAGGTAGGCCAGGGCCTATTTTTGGGCTGCCTAGGCTAACTCTGAGCAGGGTGGCCCAGATCCCAAAATGACCCCCCTATGCACGTCATCGAAGGCAATAGACAAATTTGGGAGGTTTCAAAGGTTTGATTTAAAGCCTGGAATGCAGAGCAGAGGCAAGAAAATGCGGCATGAAAGGCAAGTTTTTACTAGTGGGCCTGGGGCACCTTTGTCAAAAATAACTAGGCTATAAAAGAAAAGGATAAAGAGAGGACACACCAAACCAAAAACCAACGCTATCTTGGGCTAAGGCTTTTCAAAACTATAGTTTCATATGGATATAATGTAATAAATTTCCTGGATGATAAAATCCACAGAAGGGGTTTTTTTGGGATTTAATAAAAATTTGGGCTGTCTCTTGATTGGGCAAGAACAAAAAAAAGAAATTTTGTGGATGGGTTTTTTGGGCTCCCAAGGTTTCCCAATGGTCATGGGGGGCCCAAAAGAGGTTGGAAAAAGGGGGGGTTTTTAAAAATCTAATCATCCCCCTTTTTCTCCTCTCTCTCTCTCTCTCTTTTCCCCCTCCCCCCCACTGCTTTTAGTTTACAAATTCAAAATGGGTATGAAATGGTGACCAACGGACGTTACATACATCTTTGATGGGGATGTAGTTTTAAAATGATTATTTTTTAGTGTAATATTTGTTTTCTCGATTTTTGTCAGCTATGTTTTTTTGCCAAAACTTTTGATTCCGATCACCTTCCCTGTTGAATTAATATTAATCCATTTTAAATTACAGGTGTGGAAATTTTAACCATCTGTTAGGAAAATTTTTGGGGGGGATGAAAAAACAAACTCTCAGTTTAAAAAGAAAATCCCAGGATTTGAACATGTGTGAAATTTTTTTTAATCCCTTTCAGATGATTGATGAAACATTAATGAAGCTTTAGATTTGTTTAAGGGTTTTTTCAAAAAACCCAGTGCTGAATGTATGAAAAAACAGGTACATATCAATAAGGTCCATAAAAATGAATTGGGTTTGGTATGAATGTAAAAGATAAAAATAAAAGGTCAGAAAACTCTAAAGATTTTCCGAAAAACATTAAGAAATGAGGAAAAAAAGGTACTGTGTACAAGAAGGAAAATAAATGCATTGTTTTAAAACGAAAAAAGAAACATATAAAAAGACCTTATTTGCGATATGATGTCTTTCTATTCTTCAAACCCAGTTCTAAAAAAAGTTTTAAGAAGGCGTCATTTAGAAAAGTCGCCAAAAAATTATATCAGTTGACGTGGTTTCAACATTCAAAACCCTTTTGGGGAAAAAAGACTCATTAGCCAACTCAATGATTCTGTGTTGACAGTGATGGAATGGGGACGATTTTGATCGTCCTTTACTAAAGATGGTTTTGGGGGGCACTTAAAAAATTAAAGAGGAGAAAGCAGCGGTCCTGATCAAATCATGGTAAATTTTCAAAATATGGAGGTGAAAATTTTGTGCTTTTCCTTCTAAAAATTCAACAAAATTTTTGATGTGGTCTTTTTCCCAGAAAAACTGGGCTAAAATCTATAATACTAAACTTTGCTAAAAAGGGGATTTTGTAACCCTAAAAAACTCCCGGGGAATTTCTTTACTGACATAAGTAGTGTTTTATAGTACTATTTTTAACAATGGTTACAAGAAATGGGTTAGAAGAATAATTTAAGGTGGCACCAAAGGTTTTAAGAGAGGTACTCCACTATAGATCATATGTTTTACTCTGCTTGCGTTTGTACAGAAACAGTTTGCTCAAACCGAAAGCTCTATGTACATTTATTGACTTTGAAAAGCATTTATTTTTTTAAACAGGAATTGTTGTGGCCTTTTTCTCCTAAAAAAGGGTGTGAAGGTAAACTATTACGATGTTTGAGAGCCAGGTTTTCAGAATGTCAAAAAGCAAATAAGTGTGGAACTAAAGTGTCTGACATAAATATACGTACCCGGGGTGAAAAACAGGGTGTGATTCCCCCTTTTGTTTTCTTTTTTTTATAAATGAGTAGCAAGACTTCATAAATAATGGTAAACATGGTCCCACTTTCCCCCCCAAATTTCTCAAGTTGTTTTATTCTTCTGCTTGCGGGGATGATGTTATCCTGTATCTGAAACAGTGTAGGTTTACAAAAATTTAAAACAGCTTTAAACAGTGCTTCAACAGCACTGGATTTTAAGGTTTAATCTGAGTAAGGGAAAATATCGTTGTATTCAAAAAAGGTGGAAATTTTTAGCTGCTCATGAAAAATGGTTGTAAAATGGAAATATCAGCCTGGATTAATGTTAAAAAATTTATTTAGAATTGTTTTTTACTAAGTTAGTTTCACAATTTAAAGTAAGACTGGCAATTTTGAGGTAAAACGAAGCTTGTTTTTTGTTTTTAAAAAACTACGAATTTGAATAATAACTTTTTTGATTTGTTCATTAAATATTTGATTGCACAATACAACCCCTGTGTTATTGGTGAAAAATAGGGGGTTTGGTGCGCTGTAAACTTTGTGAATCAGTACACCTTTTTGCTTTAAAAGCAGTTTTTTTAGGCTTGATAGAGTACCCCCTAAGATCTTGTTATAGTGAAACTAATGCCCCCTTTCCTTGTTAATGTGTGTAAGATGCTTAGATATTGATTAAGATATGCATATAAATGAGAGCAGGCTACCTTTAAACCTAAAAAGATGCTTTATGATCTAGATGTCAAAGGGAAAAACAATGGAAACACAAATACTCCCTGTTTTGTGAACCCGGGTTTGGATTTGTTTGGGCTCAATCAGGAGTCGGAAATTTTTAAAGTTTTTTTCGCTTTCGGCAAAATTGTTTGATCCCGATGGCACTGGAAAAATCTATACAAAACAGTAAAAGATTTCAAATGTACGAAAATTTTATAAGTTCGCATTTAAACCTTATCAAAACTTGATATGGATATACATTTGAAAAAATAATGTTAAGTTGACTTGGTGTATCAGATATAAATGTTCATAAAATTTAGATACAGAGATCATGATATGACACGCAGGCTGTTATGCCCATTATGTAACAAGTCCGGGGATGAAGTACACTTGTCTTGTGTGCAGTATTTGAGGAGTTGGCCCGAACTAATCCCGTTAAATATAGTGCAGCCTAAATTTTTTTAGCTCGTTTTCTCCTGGGGATCAAGCACCTGAGGGTTGTGCCACCTCACTTAAAATTTGTGTAAAGCCTTCAGAATAAGAGGATAAAGTTTCCTAAATGATATTTTTGAAACTGACTTTGTGTTATACAGTAACAGTTTTTCTGTGTGTGTGTGTGTCGGGGGGGTGGGGTGTGTGTGTTCGTAGTGTTAAAACCAAAAAATTTAAACGTTGGGAACCCCCTTCATGTATGGGCCAATGGCCTTTTTTTTGAATAAATCGTTCGGGAGTTCGAGTTTTTCTCTCTCTCTCTCTCTCTTTTCTCTCCTCTCTCTCCTCTCTTTCTCTTTTTTTTTTTCCCTTTCTTTTTTTCCCCCTTTTTATTTTCCCCCTTTTTTTTTCTTTAAATTAAAGGAATTTTTTCATAATTTTTTCAACAAAACTAAATGGAACCTTGTTTTGTTTTTCCTAAATTATAATATATAAGTTTTGTCTATTATCCGAATGAAAGCAGTAATTTTTCCCGAAATCTTAAACGTTTTAAATTCCCCCCATTTTGAAAAATAAGTGTTGCTGTGTGACAGAATTTATAATTACTCGAAATGTTTCCCATGAAGTTACAGTAGAAGCATTGTATTGAAAAGGCAATGTTTTTGGTTTTTTTTGCGTGGAAAGAAAAATTTTAAAACCTCAGAAAATGTTTTAATTTCTTTTCGCATCAAAAAATAGCAAAGTTTTCCTTTTTTTTTAAACCCTTTTTAGAAAAAAGTTTCCTCCAAGGGAGAAAAATCCCTCAAAATTGGGTAAAAAATTATAAAAAAAATTTACAAAACAAACAAAAAAACCAACAAAGACCCATGGTTTTTTTAAGAAATAAAATGCTAAAATAAATATTCTTTGTTTCAAAAAAAAAAAAAACAAAACAAAACAAACATAAAAGGGGAATTAGAATAATAACCTTTTTAAAAATTTTAGCCCAATATAAACATTTTTTTATTTTGACCCAAAAAAAAAAAAAAATCAATAAAAAGTTATTTTTTTTAATAATTTTGGAACTTTTTAAAGCTTCAAAAAATTAAATTACTTTTTTAAACCGTTTCCTTTTAAGAATAATGTAAAAATTCTATAATTTTTTTATTACATTAAAAACGGCATTTTGTTTGTTTATTTTTAACTCTCAAAAATTTTGATTTTGGAAAAACGTGGACACTTTTAAAATTAAAAATGAAGCCTAAATGAATTTGAAAAAGGCCTATTTCCTGGAAATTTTGGAAGGTTGGCCCCGGCCAAATAAAAAATAAAAAGCTGGAAAAGGGAAAGGCTAAATTTTGGTGCCCCCTTTTTCTAGCGGGTGGAGTTAAAAAGACCCCCCCATCAAGTACAAGGCAAAAGATAAAGGGGCTTTCAAGCTTTAGGGGTTTTGACCTAACAAGGCAAAAAAATCGGGATGAAAAAAGTTTACAGAGTAGGCCACCAGCAAAAAACTAGGCTATCGGGTAAAGCCAAAACCAAAAACCCAAACCCCTTATCCAATGTTTTTAAAAATTAATTGGTATAAATAATAAATTCCGGTTTAAAAAAGGGTTTTAAATTTTTTTAATAAATTTAGGCTGCTCTTGATTAGGGACAACAAAAAAAAAAAAAGATTTGTGGATGGGTTTTTTTGGCTCCCCAAATTTGCCAATGGGCAGTGGCGGGCCCAAAATGAGGGGGAAGAAGAGGGGTTTAAAATCTCATCTCCCCTCTCCCCTCTCCTCTTCTCTCTTCTCGCACTGCTCTTAGTTTACAAATTCTAAAAGGCGTATGTAATGGTGCCAACAAGGACGCTATACATACATCTTTGTGGAGGATTTTTTGTTAATGATTATTTTTTTGTGTCAGTGATTTGTTTTCTAGATTTTTGATTTTATTGTATGTTTGTTGCCGAAACGTTTTGATTCCGACACCTTTCTGTTAATTTTTATATTAATCCCCTTATAATACAGGTGTGGAAATGTTAAGCCATCGTTATGGAAAAAGTTTTGATGGGATGAAAACAACTCTCGTTTATAAAGAAATCTCCAGGGTGGAACATGGTGAAATTTTTATATGCCCTTTTAGATGATTGATGAAACATTTAAAGAAACTTTAATTTGTTTAAAGGTTTTATAAAAGCCAGTGCTGAAGTATGAAGAAAAAGGTACAACAAAAAGGTCCATCAAAGATACTTTGGTTTTTAATGAATGTAAAAGTATGAAATATTAAAAGGGCAAAAACTCCCGAAGATTTCCCAAAAAAAAATTAAGAAAGAGGACAAAAACGTGTACTGTGTCACAAGAAGGAATATAAATGCAGCTGAACGAAAAAAAAACAGTATAATAAGACCTTTTCTTGAGATTATGTCATCATCTCTTTTCAAATCCATTTGGAAAAGTGTTAAGAAGGCCTCCCTTTTGAAAAAATCGCCAAAGAATGTAATCAGTTTACGATGGTTTAACATTTCAAAACCCTGATGGAGAAAGACTCATTAGCCAACTCCATGATTACTGATGTTGACAGTGAGAGAGAACTGAGACAGATTTTGATCGTTCCTAATCAAAGATGAGATATTAGGGGCACTCATAGAACATTAAAGAGTGAGAAAGCAGCCAGAGTCTGATCAAATCATCTGGTGAATTGCTAAAATATGGAGGAGAAAAATATTGTCTTTTCCTCTACAACTATTGAACAACAATTTTTTGATGAGGAGGTCCTTTTTTCCAATAACTGGGCAGAATCTATAATACTAACATTGCATAAAAAGGGTGATGTCACTATAACCCTAATAACTACCGGGCGACTTTCTCTTACTGACATAAGTAGTAAGTTATATAGTACTATTATTAACAAGAATGTTCCAAGAATGGATTATAAGAATAATAATACAGGTGAGCACCAAGCAGTTTTAAGAGATTTACACCACTATAGCGATCATAGTTTTACTCTGCATGCGTATGTACAGAAACAGATTTGCTCATAACCGTAAGCTCTATGTAAGCAACTTAATGACTTTGAAAAAGACATTTGATCTTTTTAACAGGACACACTGGTTTTGGGCCTAATCTCCTAAAAAATGGTGTGAAGGCGGTAAAACAATTACGATAGATTTGAGACACCATGTATCAGATTGTCAGAAAGCAAATAAGATGTGGACCTAATGCCACGACATAATATACTGAACAACTGGTGTTAAACAGGGTGAGTATGTAGCCCCTTAATGTTTTCTGTTTTTCACAATCCATGAAGTTTAACCAGAGGACATCATCAAAATGGTAAACATGGTGCCACGTTCCCCCCACGATTTCTCAGAGTTGTTTATTCTTCTGGCTTCTGATGATGTTTATCTTGCAAACTGAAAACAGTCGTAGGTTTTACAAAAGCAGTTAAACAGCTTAAACAGTGCTTCAAAGACTGAATCTTAAGGTTAATCTGAAGTAGAGTAATATAGTTGTATCAGAAAAGGTGGATATTTAGCTGCTCATGAAAAATGTTGTACAATGGTAAATATCATGCCCTGAGTGATTAATGTATATAAAATATTTTCGGAATAGATTTTCTACTAAGCTTAGTTTCATCACAACTGCATGTAAATGATCTGGCAAGTCGTGTAGAACGAAGCTTGTTCTTGTGTTGAAAAAACTAACGAATATTGAATAATAACTCATTTGATTGTCATAAAGATAATTGATGCACAGAATACAACCCACTGTGGTTATATGGTGCAGACATATGGGGCTTGGATGCAGTCCTGTACACATTGAGAATCAGTACACCTCTATGCTTTAAAGCAGAATTTTTTAGGTTAGTATAGACGTAAACACCTAATGATCTTGTTTATAGTGAAACAAATAGATACCCTCTCTCAGTTAATGCTAGCTACGTAAGATGCAAATTAGATAATGGAATTAAGATTCTGCATATGAATGAGAGCAGGCTACCATTTAAATCCTACAAGATGCTTTATGATCTAGATGTCAAAGGGAAAAACAATTGGGCAACACAAATACGTACCTGTTTGTGTGAACTCGGGTTTGGATTTGTTTGGCTCAATCAAGGAGTCGGAAATGGTAGAGAGTTTATTAACGCTTTCAGGCAAAGATTGATTGACTGCCGATGGCAGCAATGGAGTAATCATATACAAAACAGTGAAAGATTTCAAATGTACAGACAATTTATAAGTTCGCATGATGTCAAACCTTATCTAAAACTTGATATGGATATACATTTGAAAAGAATAATGTCTAAGTTTAGACTTGGTGTATCAGATATAAATGTTCATAAATTCAGATACAGAGAACATGATATTGACGACGTCAGGCTGTTATGCCCATTATGTAAGCAAGCTCCGGAGGATGAAGTACACTTTGTCTTGTGCTGTCCAGTATTTGAGGATGTTAGGCAGAACTACATCCCTGTTAAATATAGTAGACAGCCTAATTTATTTAGACTCTGTTTACTCCTGGCATCAAGTCATCCTGAGGTTGTGCGCAGCCTCACTTTATATTTGTGTAAAGCCTTCAGAATAAGAGAGATAATGTTATCCTAAGTGATATGTTTGTAGCTGACTTTGTGTTATACAGTAACATGTTGGTCTGTGTGTGTGTGTGTGTGTGTGTGTGTGTGTGTGTGTGTGTGTGTGTGTGTGTGTGGTGTGTGTGTGTGTGTGTGTGTGTGTTAAAACTAAAATACTAAGCAGTTCGGCAACCCCCTTCATGTATGGGCCAATGGCCTTTTTGTGAATAAATCGTTCGAGTTCGAGTTCGAGTTCTCTCTCTCTCTCTCTCCTCTCTTCCTCTCTCTCTCTCTCTCTCTCTCTCTCTCTCTCTCTCTCTCTCTCTCTCTCTCTCTTCTCTCTGTACATTTTTCTCTCAGTGAAAAAAAGAAAGAGCTGACTGGAATTTGGTGTTGTTGGTTGTTTTTTTATTGTGTGTGGACAATTTATTTCAGAGTTTAGATGTCTCCATGGTGTGCAGCAGTCACAGTGAATGGAGAAGATTTACCAACTGAAGAGTTCACGTACCTCGGGAGCACTGTTAGGCATGACGGCGGAGCAGGCAGCGACATCAAGAACCGGATTAGCAAAGCAAGAAATGCTTATAGAAATCTGAACAATGTGTGGAAATCGTCCCAGTACAGCACCAGAACCAAACTAAGACTATACCAGAGCTGTGTACTTCCCACCCTTTTGTACGGCTCGGAGTGCTGGAGGATGACTGAGAGTGACCTCGACAAACTATCCACATTCCACACGAAGAATCTCAGAAGAATCTTGCGCATCTTCTGGCCTGAGACCATCTCCAACCAAGAACTTTTTGCCCGTTGCAATCAAGAAAGCATGGACAACATCATCATGCATAGGCGATGGGGATGGATAGGGCATATCTGCCGTCGGGAACAGGGAAACATCGCCCGAACAGCCCTCCACTGGACACCAGAGGGAAAACGCAAACGAGGACGACCCAAGAACACTGTCTTGGCGTCGGACTGTCGAAACAGAGCTGAAGACCTTCCAACATACCTGGGGAACCATTCGGAAGCTGGCCCAGGACAGACAGGAGTGGAGAACATTTGTTGCTGCCCTACGTGCCAATAAGGCACAAAGGCATTGATGATGATGATGGTGTGTAGCACTGCTTTTGAAACGCTTAACATGGTGTGTGTTGTGTGTGTGTGTGTGTGTGTGTGTGTGTTGTGTGTGTGTGTGTGTGTGTGTGTGTGTGTGTGTGGTGTGTGTGTGTGCTTTGGTTATTGCATTGACCAAACAAGTAATGCTGGAAAGTAACATGCCTATACTGATGTAACTTGAGAAAAGACTGTGATTTCGCCTTCAACAAGGGTGTTGATGGTGTTGACGATAATGGCGATGTGTGTTGTAATTGTAATTACCGATAGTGATGACACTCTTTGGCCATGACTCTGAAAAGGATGATGATAACAAGGACGTTTTTAGTCATGATGTGACTGCGTTGTTGTTGTTGTTGATGATGGTGACGATGATGATGATAACGAAGACGCCCATAATCATGATATGACTGCGTTGATGATGAAGATGATGATAACGAAGACGCCCATATTCAAGATATGACTGCGTTGATGATGAGGATGAGGATGATAACGATTACCCATTTAGTCATGACATGGATGCTTTGATGATGATGATGATGACGACGACGACGACAACGACGTTTTTAAGTCATAATATAACTACATGATGATGATGATAACAATGACGTTTTTAGTCATGATATGACTGCGTTGATGATGATGATAACGATGACGTTTTTAGTCATTATATGACTACGTTGATGATGATGATGATGATGATGATGATGATGATGACGATAACAATGACGCTTTTAGTCATGATATGACTATGTTATTATTGATGATGATGATATCGATGACGCTTTTAGTTATGATATGACTGCTTTGATGATGACGATAACGATGACACCCTTAGCCATGACTGTGTTGAGGAGGATGATAACGATGACGCTCTTAGTCGTATGTTATGTATTTGAATGTGTTGCACTATTAGACAATTGGTTGAAATTGTTGAGGGGTCTACTTATTACCACTCCCCTTTGTCCCTTTTGCTTGATTTTATGGAGGCGGTTTCTGTCCAGTTTTGGGGTCACAGTTGTCTTGAGCATGATGCATTTTCAAAAAACAAAAACGCATGTCTCAGTGACTCGCGTGACTCGCTGTTGAATGGCTCATAAATCTTGAACAGCGATGAATTGTGTTTATTGTTCAGTGTTCTCTCTATACAGTTAAAAAAACAACCCAACAAACCCAAACCCAACCAAACAACAACAACAACAAAACCGGAATAATCATAGCTTGCATCGGTGTGCTCTCTCTACAATAACCCATCCCTTCCCTTCCCCTCCCCCCCCCCCCCCCCCCCCCCCCCCCCTTCATCATTGCTTGCATATATTTGTGTTTTTTGCTACTATAATTTAGAATCCGTGCAATCATTATTGATGCTGTTGTGAATTGCTTTTTCTCTTCTTATTAACGTATGTGTTTTGTTCCCAGTCTCTTTCCCATTATCCCCTTGTGAATGGGCTTAAAAGCTTATCACCATAAACTATTCTCTCTCTCTCTCTCTCTCTCTCTCTCTCTCTCTCTCTCTCTCTCTCTCTCTCTCTCTTTTGTGATAGTGAAGCAGCAATTTACTGATGCGATTATAAATAAGAGTGGTGCCTAAATTACTCTGTCAACCCGCCTATGTCTGGTTTTTCCCTAGGCTTGAATGGCACCGGGCTGATGTTTTGATAGCAAGAATAGAGAACAGCAGCCCCCGATGAGTAGTGTTAAGCCAAGGAGAAGTTCCATACCAGCATCATGATGATCGTCATGATCATGATCATCTGCTTTACCATTGATCACGTAAGGCAGTAACACTTCCTCCACCTACCCCCAGCCCCCTTCACAGAGGGAGAGAGAGAGAGGGAGAGAGAGAGAGAGAGAGAGAGAGAGAGAGAGAGAGAGAGAGAGAGAGAGAGAGGAGAGATTGATCGATAATCTTTGATTGATTATTCCTAAGGATCACAGATAAGTATTGACATGCTTTTATTATTTGTTTTTACATCCGGCCCTTGAGAGAGAGAGAGAGAGAGAGAGAGAGAGAGGAGAGAGAGAGGAGAGAGAGAGGAGAGAGAGAGAGAGAGAGAGGGACTGAGAGAGAGACAGATAGACAGACATTCAGACAGACAGAGAGACAGACAAAGCAAGCAAAGCAAAGCAAAACAAAACAAAATTCAAAACAAAACTAAAACAAGACAAAACGTGCCTGTCGTCCAAGTGTAATGACTACCTCATTTTCCGCTTGTCCCTCAGCCCCTGCCGCCTGTGATGAATAAGACGTAGAATTTTTTTAACATTCTATTTTAAAAAAAAAAGTTATTATTATTTCTTTTTTTATGAGTAAGACTTAAAAGCTCAGGGAGTGGGGGATATTTCGCTTTGTTTGGGGTGGGGGTGGGGGTGGAGGGGAGTGTGATTGGCACCAACAACAGTAACAACAGACCCGCTCTGCTGTTGTCATAAGCAAGTGAAGGCTTATATATAATATAGTCGGACGACAAATTAATGATCATCTAGTTTTTATATGTCGCCAAAAAGAGAAATGAATAGGCTTACTGGTACCATTCTTATTCGTGACGATCGTGTGTGTGTGTGTGTGTGTGTGTGTGACTGTGTGTGTGTGCCTGCATGGGTATGTGTGTAATGTCGTTAAATGGATTTCTTGTCGCTAACCGGATTTAGACGTTCATCTGAGCGAACCTGCTCATAATGTGTCTTGAAATTATTATTTTTAAACTGCTTAGCACATCGTTTTCTGTGAACCCAGAGGAAAACATTACCCCAAATGGTGGCAATAACACAGATATTACATAAATAAAAACTCAGTCGAGACTGCGAACATATAGCGAATATTGACTTTTTTTTTTTAGGAAAAGGGTGTTTTATACGAATCGCATGCTCACAAAGATTATGGGAATTGTCAGATTTGGAAAAGTTTGTCTTGCGATTTGCAGTCTAGGAAAGGAGAAGGGGTTTATTTTTCCACAGGAAGTTTCAAGACTGTGGTAGGAGGGTTTTTTTTCCATTGAGCGTGTCTGTTTTACGACAAAAACCACTTTGCGACACACCATATATGTGTGTGACGTGTGTGTGTGTGTGTGTGTGTGTGTGTAGTTTTGTTCCATGTCCATTTACTACTTGGTAATAAAGACACCCGCAGACACACGTATACCAGCACACACACCACACACACACACACATCTCTCTCTCTCTTCTCTCTCTCTCTCTCTAAATAAAAACTCACAACCAATTATAGTAGAGATCTTGTGGGATAAGATTGTATAACTTTGCAACTGATGTTATGAATTGCTGAATCATATAGATCGAAAACTTTTTCAACGGTAGTACATTTTTTAAAATGAATATCTAGTCTTTTCGGTGGTGGTTCGGGCACGCCACACGAACATCTGGACTATCCACTACTGTCACACATGGAACTGTACAAGGAGGGAGACGAAGAGGCAGACAGAAAAAACGATGGGAAGACAACACCAGAGAGTGGACTGGCCTTGAGTGGAAGGAATAGCTATGGAAAGCAGAGAACCGCGGGGATGGAGGAAGCTGGTTGCAAAATCTTCACAATGCCCCCTCGGTCCAAGGGACTACAGGATAGGTGAGATGAGGTGAGGTGAGTCACTTTCCTTGTACAAGTCAACAAGAATTGGGCAATCAAACAATTAATGGTGGATTGAGCGGGAGTTAGAACAACAGCATGCTACATTTTGAGAATATTAAGTAAACCACGCAATAAGTCTCAATTTATATATTATAATTTCTAATTTGTGCGAGCAAAATGTATTTTCAAATTGTTTTCCATCCTTTTAGAATGCATACAGTTCATTAATTCACTGCGCGCGCGCGTGTGTGGTATGACACACGATCAAGCACCAACAAAGAGGATGAAGGTAAACAAGCAGAATAAATCCATAGATCGATGCTTTGTGCTGATAGTTTCACGCTCTTGTCTGTCGCAGAAATTTGCATCCAATGCGCGTGCCGCGAGCAGAAGGCTGCGTTGAAGCGGTCACGTGGTTTATTCCAAACGACTTTAAAATTAATGACTGCAGTTTTCTTTTTTTACTGAATGTTTTGGCAAAAAGCATGAGTTTGTGCCCTTTCTCTCGTGCCTCAAAATATTTTCTGCTGTAAAAATGTAATATTGATAATCGTGTTATTTTGCAACAACGCAGGATTAAAGCAGACGACAGTTTGCAGCTTGATTTTCTGGTGAAGGAGGAAAAGTGTCAGTTGAAATGCGTGCATTCACAACCACGACTGTCCACTAAAAGGCTCATATTCGTAACAGGCACTGTGAGTATTTACAAGTGAATTATAATTATTGTGTTCATTTAGCTCATTGTGTGAGTGTGTGTGTGCTTTTGAAAAAAACCATGTGACTATCGAAATTTTATTTAATAGATTTTGTCTGCAGTGCACCATGTTTGTAATATCTGTTTTAACTAATGATTATCTATTGTTGACTGCATGACTGTGTAAGATTAGGTTTGAATGCATTCGCTTTAATTTGTCTTTGCAAGATATAGCGCTATATAAGTTCCATTTTTTATTTTTTTTATTTTTTTATTTACTATTATTATTATTATTATTGTAGCTTATCCAAGTGCTCGTCTGTCGTTTAGCATTATCATAACCACTAACATGACGAAGATCAGTGTCATTTGTCTTCCTCACCTTCGTTTTTATTTTTGTGTTGTTGGTTTGTGTGTGTTTTTAGAAGAAAATTTTTTTCCTCCTTTGGATAAGACTATAAACCGAGATTCTATTGTGTGAACGCACGCAGAACATCTTGCGTACACGTTAAAATCCCGTTCGGAAGAGTAGGCTATTTCGTGCTGGTAGGAACAGATGACAGTTCCTAAAAAAACAAACAAAAAACCGGCATGGGCCCTTTTGTCATGTTTATATTCCTTCCCCGAAGTTGGAATGCGCTATCTCAATGATTGGTTGGTTGGCAGCCTTCAGTCTCAGAAGACTATGGAGTTGCGCTCTAGGTGTTCATTCTGGCACAGCATCGGGTGTGGCTGGCCAGTCCCACAGGGGAATAACCGTCCCTATGGCAGAGGGCACAGATGAAGTCTGACGCTGGTCTGTCTGCCTGGTCTGCATCTTTTCTTCTCATTCTCTTTGCCTCGTGCTGCTGAACAAGTGTCTCTTCGAACTTGCAGAGACCTTTCTGCACAGTCTGTCTCCAGGCTGACCGTTGGAGGGCTGTTACTTCCCAGTTGTTCTGGTCCATGGAGGGTAAACGGTGGCATACACAAAATCTCACCATTGGTAAACCTCAGAACACTTGCCGAGGGACGACCCCTTCCCCCTCCCCGCCCCTAACCTTTTCTCCCAAGTTTTAAAATTTTATCTTTTTGTTACCATTTTTTTCACCGAACTATAAAATTAATTTGATGGAAAAACTATTTTTACTTAAAGAAATTTGGAAATTTTTCAAGTTAGGAAACTTTGTAAACCCATTTGTGTAAAGCTGCATCCATTTGTTCTGTAAACAGTAAACAAACCAAAAAATACCAGACAACCGTGAAAGAGTCTGGAGTTAATCGAACTTGTTTTTGTGGTTGTTGCCATTTTTAGCAATGCTCCACGGCCTTGTAGCAGAATGTCTAAATCATTGCCCACTTAATTTGGAAGAAATATTGTTCCAACATTTCTTGCAGATTGTCATGATGATTTTTTCGTTATCCGTTTTTGAGACTTGTAAGAATTTACAGTTTACATTTATGATCTTTTTTTGAAAGCTACGTTTTCCCCCCTGAGATATTCTCTCATCATTTTGATACAAATCAAGATAACTTGTTCCCATAATCAAGAAAAAAAGCACATGAGTGCTTATTCCAACATTCTCGAAATAAAAGAATAATATAAAAATGTATTAAAAGGTGTGTAGCTCAAGAACAAGATAGTTTGCGTTAACCACAATTTCCTGGTAAGGTTTTGAAGCTAAAAGGTTGCTTTCGTCCAAGATGTCGTTGAGTTTTGAGAATTGTCTTTTGAAAAGATTGATATAAGTGAAATCTCTCTGCTATGCTGGTCTGTTTAAATAAGTAACCCCAGAACTGATTACACTTATATAGATAAGTGAATTTATATGTTTATTAAGATGATTAAGTATTGGTATTGGTACACTTCAACACTCACGGATGAGGACACTGGCCATCCACAAAATTTTAATGTCGCTAAGACCGCTCTCTACTTTGACTATATTTAAGCAGACTATTTTCATCTGTGAATTTATTTGTCATGTTTCGTTCCACTGAAGCAGTCAAATCGTTTGTGAACTAGAAATCCAGAATTCTAAACTGTTCAAGATTCCATTCCATGTTTGATTCTTCCGAGTTCCTCCGAAACATTGGACAGTAAGTTTAAACGAAATGCCTGTAATTATTTCACCTTGAGTTTTCATATTGTGATGTGGTGTATTTTGTGTTGTATAGCATTATAATAACAACATTTTTATATTGTGTGGAATTCGTTAAGTTGTCAAGGGTGCCGCGCACTAATATATAACAGCGTCCGTTTTTTCTCTTCCTGTGTGCTTGACGAGTTTTGTTTATTGTTTGTTTATATCTTCATTTTGACAGGTAGGGGTGAAAGAGTGGGTAGGCTGGGGATAAATGTTTTCCAAGGGTAACGTTATAGTCGTTGGCTTCTGTCTATGCCCAAAATACTAAATTATAGTGACACGCGGAATCTCGGTGTCTTGCTTCATACTGATTACTTTGCAAACAACATTAAGTAAGGAGAAACACTTTGCTGTACTAGGTATATTTTCTCAGGGGATAAGGAGAATTTTTTTTTGGGGGGCGGGGGGGAGGGATTGAAGAAAAGGGGGCAACTTACACTTACTTGATAAATTTTCCATAGGGCAAGAGCCAGTTAGACTATTATTAGACCTGTCTATATATAGTTCTAACCGCTGTGTGCATTCCCACACACTCCCAGTCCCCATCACTGCTGCATCAGGTATAACCGTCACGGCTTCTGCTCACATACAATCTTCCATATTCTCCCCGGGTGACTTTTTCTGCCAGTTCAATCAGGAAAATGGATCAGGTCATTGACTTCCCACAAGGCAGCACTAGGAATGAACTGACGATGTCAGATTGGCCGGAAACACAGACAAAAAAACAACCCCCCACCCCACCCCCAGAAAGCCCCAAAGAAACAAAAAGCAAAGAAAAACAAAAGAAACCACCCTCAAAAATAGCAAAAGTGCATTAAAAGCACTCATGAACCCTGTGCTGAGATCATTGAAAGGCAGTTACTTTCTGGCCGTAGAGTTTTGAGCAGCATAAGAGGTCTACATCCTACATTCCCATTGATCTGTATGAAAACTTTGAAATCCATAATGGGCCCAGGTTTCAAAGAATCGTTTGGTGCTCATTCATTATTCCAACTTACGGCGCATTTGTCGATTTGTTAATGATCGATAACGATGCAGTCTCTCCAGCAGAACGGATGATACTTTACGGTAGCATCTAGTGATGCGTGGTTTTTATTTTATTCAATTTTAGTTCACTTTCTGTACTTGCTGGCAACTGTCTAGCACAATGTATTGCAGTGAGTTTACACTGCGCAGTTATGTCAACTATTGATTACCTGTAGCCACTCATGTCTTGTCATTATCGTCATTATCAATATTCCCCAGGCGACCAACATGCTTTTGCCAGCCATTCTGGTTCTAAATCAATTTGCTCTGCTTGTCCTCACGTGAAGTCTGCTTACAGGTGACTGCCGGACGGTAGCCCCCATTTTCCGTTTCAGAACGAAAGATTGCTTTATGATGCTAACTGTAAGGATTTCCCCCATAATTATGTAAACGGACAATAAAGACCGTATCTTGCGTCTCCAAGCAGGAAGCAGCATTTTTACCTTCTTTTTTGGGGGGTGCTTTCTGCAGTTTTCTTCGCTGTCTCGATCCTTCATCGCTTATGCTATCTGGCAAGCGAACGTTGAGAGTTCTGCTGAAGCAGCTTCAGATTTGTAGCTGTCCAGGGTTTTTTTCACCCATACTTATGACAAACTTTCGGTGAGTGTTGAAGCTAATCTTTGATCTGGTTTTCAGATTTACAGATCTATGCCTTTTTTTTTTTAAGTTGATAGATGCCTTTAATCCCGGCGATCAAGCCCATTATGTGAGGATTCTTATATTATGTGCTCTATAAATCATACATACACTCAGTCTTTTGTCTTTATCTTACAAGTTCGGGTTTAACGTCAGCATAATAATACGATATGTGGCACGTTGTTTATTGATGACAGTAGGTGAAGTATCCACAACTTGTAGGCTCACCAATGATATGGGTTTTTTTTTAGCGTTTGCGACCGTTTTGGCCCACCATTGAGGTAGCCACATTCCGACATCAGGGATGATATCTAAACACGATACCAGTGTGCGTGTGGGTTTTTTTAAAAAACTTTTTTTTGGGGGTCGTCCGTTCGTACCGGCACGGATGGCCTACTCTTTTGAAAGGCACAGCTGGTTTTAACGTGTGCGCAAGATGTTCTGCGTGCATTCGCACATGGAGCCTCGGTTTACAGTCTCATCGGAAGGACTTTCATGGGAGTGGAGTCAGTACTCATGACCGGCGTCTCGGGGATGGTTCGAAACCTGGCTCGATTACCAGCCGTTAAAATGCGAGCAAATCTAACCACTAGGATACCACTCCCCCCCCCCCCCCCCAACTTCTCCCCCCCCCCCCCCTCCCCCTATACAACAATGTCTAAGTTTAAACTTGGCTCATAATTTGTTGAAGGTTCAAACTTGAGCAGAAGCTTGAGGATATTTTCCTCTTTTTTTTCAGCTTGACAAACTGAAATACAAAAGACGTATCTTCTGTTTCCCCTTATCCGAATGGTAGTGAATGATGATCTTAAGCTCTTCAAGTAGGCGCCATCTTCATATCAGACCATCTTTGGGCTCAGCTACCTTACGCTCCTGTCAACCATCTTAGTAGCCAAAACTTGCCACAGCTGGAAAATGGCTATGGCTGAATGTGAGACTTTTGGGATTCAACTAAATAATATAGCTTGAGTCTTTTGACTTTTTCTCTTTTTTACTTCTTTCTCTTTAAAAAAAAAAAATTCTGTCTTACTCTCACCTTACTCCTGCTGCTTCTTTCTTTCCACTTTCTTTCATTCGAGCGTGATTGTCCCCTCTTTCTCTTTCTCTCGATCATTCTTTCTTTCTTTTTTGTTTTGTTTTCTTTCTTTCGTTTCCCCCCTTCATTCCTTTCTTTCTTGCTTTGCTGGTAAACTTGTATATGACCCATTCTACAATCACGTGAACGACTGCACGCATAACGATGACGTCATTTCTGTTTCAGAAAAAGGGCTGTGATGACTCTCTTTTCACTAGCCTCTGTGCTTTTCCTGCAAGGTCAGAAGAGAGAGAGAGAGAGAGAGAGAGAGAGAGAGAGAGAGCATCAAGATGTAATTGTATGGTTCAGTTTGTATGTAAATTGTTAATGCGTACTCTTATAAATTTAGGAAAAGTTTTCTCCACAATTTTTTTTAGATTTGCTTATGCATATATCTGCAATAACTTTGCCAGTAGAGTTTAAAAAACAACAACAAGTTTTGCTTTTGTAATGAAAAAGTCACATTCTTTTTGTATTGAAGAAATACCGTGGTGTTGAAAGCAGAACCCCCATAGTCTTATTTGTGGAGAAATTGATAGGATTTCCGATCTGTTTTACTGCCGACATGCGCATCAGATATTGGTTTTGATAATTACAAACGAGAGGGCATAAGATTTCCTCAGAAATTTTTGAAAGTGTTGCGTGATTTAGATGTCAAAGCACAAAAAAACCAGTTGGGTATCACATGTTTCAAAATAGATTCAGTTTAGTTTTGTTTGATTTAATCAAAGTGTTTAAAATATTGATGAGTCCACACATGTTTTTCGTCAAAGACTTATTGCAGATGGCAAAATGGTCGAAGTATATCCAAAATAGTGAGAGATTTGATTTTTATAAGAACTTTTATCAGTTTGGCCGACTGACTATATCATTGTTGCATTTTCGATATTTGACTAATGCATTTTTACATAGATTTTTTTCTCTCCCCCCCCCCCCCCCCCCCCCCCCCCCCCCCCCCCCCCCCCCCCCCCTCCCCCCCGGGTTTTTGTTTGTTTTATTTTTGTTTTGTTTTTAAAAGGGATTTTTGTGTGGTCATTTGTAATTTTGGGGGGGCTTTCTTTTAGTGCCATCAGTGTCGCGATTACACAAGTTTATTATGTGTTCTTTGCCAGTAAGGCTGTAAGGTGTATGACAAAATTACTTTCTCTCCGTCTCCTCCTCTCACTCTGTCTGTCTCTGTCTCTAACACACACACACACACACACACATTCACTCACACACACACACACACACACACACACCTCTCCTTCTCTCTCACACACTCACTTACTCACACACACCCACTCACTCTCACACACACTCACACACTCATTCACTCATCCACTCCCTCGCTCACACACACACACACACACACACACACACACACACACACACACACACACACACACACACACACACACACACACACAGAGTCCAATATCACTGAGTGTGAACAGACGTTAAATTGAAGACAACAACAACAACAACAACACACACACACACACACACACACACACACACACACACACACACACACACACACACACACACATTCTCACACATTCTCACACATTTTCTACTTCATAAACTGTTCAATAAATGTTGGATTGAAGGTGTTATGCCAGTAAGTTGGAAACAGTCCATTGTCGTTCCAATTCATAAACAGGGAAAGCCCACAACAGACAAATCTAGCTACAGACCAATTGCTTTGACCTCACATACATGCAAGTTGATGGAGAGAATTATTATTAAAAGGCTTATGTACTTCTGTGATAAAAATAAAATAATCCCGGTCAATCAAGCGGGTTTTCAAAAAGATAGATCTGCCATAGATAACTTGGTTAAGCTATCAACGCATATAAAAATTCAGTTTGCAAGAAGGAAAAACGTTCTTGCAACATTTTTTGATATAAAAAAGGCATATGATCAAGTTTGGCATGCTAAGTTGCTACATAAACTTAAGAATCTGGGTTTTTCTGGTATAATATATCATATATATAAAGTTTTTTTGACTAACAAAGTATACAGGTTAGAGTAGCTAAATCATATTCAAGTTTTAGATCTCTTCATATGGGACTACCTCAAGGTTCTATAATATCGCCTCTCTTTATTTAATGTTTGCTGCACGATCTCCCTATGAAATGTCAAAGGAAGTCGTCTTAGTGCAATATGCAGATGATATATGCATGTGATGAATGTTTTTATGAAACGAAAACACAACCAAAAAGAGCGTTAAACTACATTAAAAAGGTATACCAGAACCAACTTAACAACATCAATAACTATATGCTCGAAAATGGATTTACTTTATCCACAGAAAAAACATACTCTGTGCTTTTTAACAATAGCAGTAATCCAGATGAGCTACCAGCATTTAGAATTGGGACCGACCTGATTGAGTATAAAGATACTGTAAAGTTCTTGGGTGTTATTCTCACTTCTAAGCTAACTTGGAATGCACATATTGAACACAATTTAACTAAAGCAAAGAAAGGCTTAAACTTTCTGAAGATGGTAAGTAAACAGTTCTGGGGCCAAGACACATTAAATCTGAAATATTTAGCTACTTCTCTTATTCGTTCAAAATTATCGTATGGCCAAGAGGTATTTTTCAGTGCTCCTAAGTATATTACTTAAAAAGTTGCAAAGTATAGACTGCAAAGCATACAGGCTTGCTCTTGTGTGCCTTATCACGCCTCAGCCCTGGAACATATAACGAAGTTGGCATTTGCCTTTAGATGATTACCGTCAACTAGCATGTGCTAAATATGTGCTTAAGAACAAAACAACTGAAAACTTTATTTCGAAGAAATAGAAGTACAATCAGAATTAGATTTTCCTAAAAGAGCAAAATATATTTCCTCTCTAATGCCCATAAGTACATATGTGTCTGATCTGGTACAAAACTCTGAAGTTAATCACACAGCATGGACACACGAGAAACAATCTTACCTTGCCCATCATGGGAGATGAATAAAGCACACTTGACATAGAGGTGTCTAATGTAAATAAGAATGACAATTTGAATATAATGGTTTCTGATGTCCGATCCCACATTCATCATAAGTATTTTGACCATTTACAAATTTATACAGACGGATCACGTTTAGATAATCAAGAAACAGGTTCTGCTTTTGTTATACCAGCGTTGAAAATTGAAAAATCATACTATGTTGGTAAATATCACTCGATATTTACAGCAGAACTAATAGCAATATTAATGGGTCTTACTTATATTCTTGATTTGCCATTGTATATATTCCAAATCCTTCTTTGCGTTGATTCTAAGTCGGTATTGTATGCTTTAAAATCCCCATGTTATAAGAAAACTTCGAAAATTATATTAGAAATTAAGCATATCATCCATCTCTTAACATTAAAGGGCATAAGTGTGAATTTTTGTTGGGTGCCTTCACACACTGGATTCTTTCCAAATGAGTGGGCAGATAGAGCTGCAAAAAAAAAGGTGCAAAACATGGAAGTGATGCAATAGAATTGCATGTACCTTTATCCTTAAAAGAGGGGTACAGCTTACTAGAACAAAAATCATGGAGAAAGATCACCGAAACTAATCAGCAAAATGAGAGATTTTTAACTAGAACTGCAATTAATACCGATAATTTAACAGTCGTGAATCATTCAAAAGCTTGTGTAAATGTTTTTATGTCAAGAAGAATAACTGCTTTATTTTATAGAATGAAACTAAATGCATTGATAACCAAATTCAGCAAAAATGGTAAATGTCTATGTGGTGAGAATATCACCAATACTCATATACTTTTTGATTGCCAGAGTGTAAAACCTTTCATGCCCCATTTTTCTGAAAATTCCCTTACCAGCATATTCAATAATTTAAAACTGGCATTTGAAATTGTGAAAGGTCTTTACCGCAGTCCCTTAGGACATTTGTTATAGTTGCATTAACGTTAATGACTTGTTCTTATGTTTGTTTTATAATTCCTGTTGCATTGCCAAGTTTCTTTATATGATTTTTTTGTAAAAGCATGGGTTTTGGGGGGGTTTGGTAGTATTTTGGTTGTTTTTTTATTTTTTTATTTTTATTTATTTTATTTTATTTTATTTTATTTTATATTTTATTTTTTATATTTTTTTTAAATTTTAAACAAGACACCTACCCCTCCATTTGTACCCCCTCGTCTATCACTAGAAGTGAACAGACGTAAAATTGAAGTCAACAACATTCTCCCCTGGAATGCACAGCTAAACTGTGGACCTTACTTTCATGCCTCCTGTGCCAAAAGTGACTTTGGCGGAGGGCCGCAGGTCTGCGACCTTCACCTTGTTCCCAAACCTGAGGGCATCATGGCAGGCAGCCGTGGACTTCTGCGAGGGTCAAGGTCAGGAACTAATGAGACTGACGTCACAGGCAGAACACGATTACATTACTGGCCTGGGACAATCAGGTCAAGTGTGGCAGAACAAAGTGTGAGTAATGCCCCTTGAAGACTTTGATAGAGAATGCAGGTTTGACGACAGTAAGCAAAAAATGACACACGCACGCACACGTGTGTGCGTACAGACGCACACGCGCACGCACGCGCGCGCACACACCACACACACACGTACACGCACACTCACTCTCACTCACTCACACACCACACACACACACACACACACACACATACACTGTTGTGTCCTGGTTGCTTTGACGCTGGTTGCTTTCGTGTCGTGTTGTTTCCGTGTTGTGTCGTGTTATTGTGATGTGTTGTTTTGTTTCCTGACAATTGTGTTGTTTTTGTGCTGTTGAATTGTGTGAGTTTCGTGTTACAGTGTGAGGTAGTGTGTGTGTCCCTGTGTTGTTTTATGCATCGTCGTTATGATTTTTCTTGTTTTGTCATGATGATGACCCATTGCATTCAGTGCATTGAACTTGGCAAACACACACGCGCGCATACACAGACACGCACGCACGCGCACACACACAAAAGTACTAACAGGGATAGCTGAGAATGATATTTTCCCAGGTTTAATTAACGCAGATGACCTAATACTGTTACCAGGTACAAAATCAGATCTCCAATCTAAACTGGATAGAACGCACACCCATTGTTAGCAATGTAAAAGTTAAAGAAACAAAAAGTAATAACTTTTACAAAATCTTCCCCTCAAATTTCTATCCATTCTAAATGGGGGCAGGGGGTGGAGTAGTCCAGGCTAGTGGTTTTAACCGAGGCCCCGTGTGCGAACGCACGCAGAACATCTTGCGCACACGTTAAAACCCGTTCCGCTTTTCGGAAGAGTAGGCCATCGTGTGCCGGTGGGAATGGATGACAAAATTGTATTTTAATAAAAACGCATACACACTGGTGTCGTGTTTAGACATTATCCCTGAAGTCGGAATGTGGCTACCTTCATGGCATAAACGGTCGCACACGCAAATATTTCTCCATTGATGAACCTCGGAGCTCTAGCCGAGGAATGAAGAAAATGCGGGCAAAGCACAGTTAAAATGGCAGTTAAGAATAAATATCTGTGTATAGTTTTTCACCAGACAAAATTCGATCCAGCTCAAGAACACTGTCTTAATCAACAAAGTAATTAAGCGATTTAGTCTCTGAAAAGGGCACTCCAAAGAAATTTTCTTACACGACACACACACTCCCGCGCGCGCGCACACACACACACACACACACACACACACACGCATGCACACACAACACACACACACACACACACACACACACCATGCACACACACACACACACACACACACACAACACACACACACACACACACACACACACACACAAAATCGGAAAGACGAAGCAGTGATCTGCTGACCCGGGTTCGAATCTCGTTCAAAAGGATTTTTCCTCTGGAGTTAACATCAGTGCCGACTCCACTCCCCCCAAAAGTCCTTCGGATGAGACTATAAACCGAGGTCCCGTGTGCGAACGCAGGCAAAACATCTCTCGCACACGTGAAAACCCGTTCCGCTTTTCGGAAGAGTAGGCCATTGTGTGCCGATGGGAAC
>CM054141.1:3416652-3419152 GCA_028751875.1 Rapana venosa
CTTTCTTTTCATTGTCTGAGAACATGTTCCCCCTGTGGGGGGTGCCGAGGGGCCTGTCAGTTTAAGGAGCATCTTCACGTTCTGGAAATTCTGTGCTTAGAATTCCCTCCCCCTTATTTTTAAATCCCTCTCTTTGTTTCTGCCTTGCTCCTTTTCTTCCTGTCACCCCCGTCTTGTCTATTTTCTGCCTTCTTGGTCCAATCTCCTGCCTTGTTTTCCAGAAAGACTTTAACGATAACCAGATCTTTCCCACTCCGAAGTCGGATACGCTGGGCCTGATCCGTCAGGCGCTTAACAGCGGCGAAGTGCATTTTCGCTCATATGACAGACAGCATTAGTTGCTGTCTGAGCGTAGGACGAGAAAATCAAGATCAGAGACCACTGTTCTTCATGCCTTAGATAGTGGAGGAACGCCACGAGAAAACTGATCAGCTCTTTCGTTGCAGACTTTAAAAAAAAATTAATTTAAGTCAAAACGTGCATAAAAGGTATTGAGTTTGCCTGCTCTTTATAGTTTATCGTTGTTGTTGTTGTGCGTTCCCCAGCTTAAAACCTTCGGGGGGGGGGGGGGGGGGGGGGGGGTTACCCACAATGTGCACTCGACTCACTCATCCCAATCATTATCATTGTAAGATTGTGGGAATCATTGTGAGATTGAAAATGCACACTGGATGAGAAGTTTGCGTGTATGACTGTTTTTTAGTATCTCGCCATGTAGACAGCCATACTCCGACTTCAGAAGGTTTTTTCTCCTTTAGATCAAAAAAGAGAGCAAGTTGTTATGTTAAGAGCTTGTCGTGGCTGACGACAGTCTCAGCGTAACATTTTACAACATAACAACATTTTTATTTCAAGCCTTGGCACTTGGCTTACATCGATCAATAATTGACAAAGCCTGGATCAACAGTTTATAGTGACTGCAAGTTCTTTTTTTAAATTTACATATTTATATTTTTCTGTCTCATATTATGCAAACCACGGAATCAGAGACAGTTTTCTTTTAATACATGATAATCAATGACGATGAGGATAATGTAACAATGCTGCTATGGAAGTGCATCTGCTTTGTGGATCGTGATCTAGAGGTAACGCACCTGCCTAGAAAGTGAAAAGTCCTGGTCGGAAAAGTGCGATGGTTCGATCCCCGTTTGGGCCTGAAACTTTTACCCTATCCATTAGACCACGAGTGGTGGTTTGGGTGTGAATCTTTCAGATGATACAATAAACTGAGGCCACGTGTGTTGCACATAATTATTTAGCGCGTGTAAAAAAGAACCCACTGCAACAAGGGAGTTGTCCCTGGCAAAATTCTGTAGAAAAAAGCCGCTGTGATAGAGAAACAAATACAGTTGCAGACAGGAAAAGAAACAAAAAAAGGGTGGCGCCGCTCTTGTGGCGACGTCCTCTCCCCGGGGAGAGCAGCCCGAATTTCACACAGAGAAATCTGCCGTGACTTAAAGTGGTATACAATACAGTACAATACAGTACTACGTGACAGAGGTGTACTCTACTACGTTTCCTGTCATATATCATCCCGTCATCAACCGGGGCCCGAGATATACACAGACACCTGCAGTGTTGGTCAGGTCATTTGAGCAGCACTCTCAAACTCGTATCCATAAAGTGACTGAAGCTCGACTGCGTAGTTCCAGTTTTCCCAATGAGCCAGCCCATAGCAAACTCACTCCAGGTAGGAGCTGGAAAAAAAAATCCTTGTGACTCTTATGGGATTCGAACCCACGACCTTCCAGTCCGTCACCCAAGGGACTAACCACTGCGCCAAGGCGGCTAGTCGACTTCAGGATCCTTGTCCTTAGAGTCAGCCACGTTAGTCTGTTCTTTTGTCCTGGTTATCGCCATCACCGATCATGTGGTCTTTCTTCGCTGCCGTTGTCTGTGAAGCGCTTGTTCTGTTCTGTTCCGCAGGTCGTTGTGTCAAGAACAGAACTTGGAGCGATCGTCTTCTCAAGTCCGAGATACCAGGGACGCGGAGTGAGCCGCTTGTGGGATACACGGCAGAGATGTGCCTGCGAGCTTGCTCCGACAACGACTCTTGTTATGCCGCGGAACACCGTGCCAAAGATTCCTGTGTGCTGATCACCGCTGACAGTCCCCTGAGTCTCTATCTCACCCAGGAGGCGGACCAGGCTACCCTGTTTCTGTTTGACGACTGCTTTCAGCGTGAGTAGCAGTGCGTGCTGTTGTGTTTAGTAGTGTTGTCGTTTTGTCGTTGTTGTCGTTGTTGTGGTTGTGGTTTAGTAGTGTTGTCGTTGTTGTTGTTGTGGTGGTTTAGTAGTGTTGTCGTTGTTGTTGTGGTGGTGGTTTAGTAGTGTTGTCGTTGTTGTGGATTTTGTTGGGTTTGAGTTGTTGTTACTGTTGATGGTGGTGGTGGTGGTGGTGGTGGTGTGTGTGTGTATTTGTATGGGTGTGTGGGGGGGGGGGGAGGGGATATGTGTGGGGTGTGTGTGTGGGGGGGGGTGTGACTTCCTGTCTCTCTCTG
>CM054141.1:3421652-3447466 GCA_028751875.1 Rapana venosa
GCCTTTGGGGTTGGAGGTTCGCGGGGGGCGGTCGTTGGAGGGACGTTGTGGTGGTTGCCACCTCGGGTGGGCAACTCACTCAGTCTGGCTCCGCGACTGAGCTAATACTGTCGTTAGTAGGGGGCTTAGTAGGTGGTGTCCTGCGTATGTTAGCTCAGAACAGGCACCACTGAACACCACCAAAGTGACCCAGCAGCAGTGCAGGGCCCCTCTGGCTGGTGGACCCACGGCGGCCTGATAGTGATGGGCTCCCTGTGGACTTCCGGCCCTGAGGATGAGACACAGTGAATCTGGGTGTGGCTGTGGAGGGGAGATGGAGATGAGCGGTGTGGGAGCAGTAGGACGGGGGGTCGTCAGAAGATGAGGCAGCAAAAAAAAAAAAAAAAAAAAAAAAATATATATATATATGTGTGTGTGTGTGTGTGTGTGTGTTTGTGTGTGTATATTTATAAACAAAAATTATATATATATATAATGTTTGGATTTTTTTTAAAACTGTATTATGCCTCAGTGAATGTGCCAACTGGTACTCTGTACGTTTGTTCTTTTGCTTTTCTTTTCTTGATTGTTTTGAAGGTTATGATGGTAACAAGTGCGATGCCTTGAAACGTACAGGCTTTTTCCAGTCGGTTTTTGGTACCCATGTTATCAATATCACCATTAATATATTTTTGTAATATCAAGATTGTTATCAGAAGGTATTTTAACTGCTGTACTGTTAGGACAGAAATATGTAGGTTATCTTTACATTCCAGTATCCAACAATTCTCTTGTTGCCGTGGGTTCTTTTTCGTGCGACTAACACCCGAACCACCGCCACTCAAGATCCAGTGGACGAGAGAAAATTTCGGGGTTCAAACCAGAGCATTCGGAGCAACTGAACCAGACTTTTTTTTATTTGCCTGACGATCAATAGTGATTAGGATGATGTAATGATCCTGGTCTGGAGGTGCATTTGCTTTGAGATCACTTAGGAAGGAAGGTGGCAGGATGGTTAAGACGTTCGCCTGCCAACAAGTTAACCATGAAGTTCTGGGTTTGATTCCCAGCCTCGCCATTTCTTCCCAGTTTGACAAAAAAATCGAACTGAATGTCAAAGTCCTTCGGATGAGACTATAAACCGAGGCCCCGTGTTCGAACGCATGCAGAACATCTTGTGAACACGTTAAATCCTGTTCCGCTTTTCGGAAGAGTAGGCCATTGTGTGCCAGTGGAAACAGATGACAAAATTTACAAAACCGCATACACACGAGGACAGGATGTAAAAAAAGCACATGAGTGCTTATTCCATTATCCTCGATATAAAAGAATAAATAAATAAAATAAAAATTGACAAGGCTGTCCTCTACTCATTGTATCATAAAATATCTCAGCGTTAGCTGAGCCCGAGAAATACAGACACCTGCAGTGTTGGTCAGATGATTTGAGCAACACTCTTAAGATCGCATCCGTAAAGTGGGTGAAGCTCGACTGTGTGGTCCCAGTCTTCCCAACGAGTCCATAGCAGTCCACTTTGGATAACAGTAGGCGGGAGTAAACACACACACACACACGCACGCACGCACGCACGCACGCACGCACGCACACACACACAGATTTTATTATTTTTGATTCTTAAAACATTCTTTACCTAAGTGTGTGTGTGTGTGTACGCGTGCGCGCACGCGCGCAGGTGTGCATGAGTATGTGTGTGCGTGTGTATGTATATGTGTGTAATTTGTATTTTCCAAATGTATTATTTTATCGATTTTCCTCTTTTTACTGGTTCAATTTATTGCTAAAGGTTGCAATAATGTAGTATTTCAGTATAATCATTAAGAAATTTGTTCTTAGATAGATGGCTTGATGAAAAAAAAGCAAATGCATTGCTTATTCAATGTACCATCTGGAAATAAAAATTTGACTTGACTTGACTTGACACACTCACCAAACGTATCACCCTTATAGAATTCGAACCAACGAGCTTCCAGCCAGTGTGCAAAACGTTCACCACTGTGCCCTGGCGGTTGGATGGTGAAGGTGATTATTTTATTCAGAGGCATAATTATGTACTACGTGGTAGTGACTGCAGTCCCTCTACTGCATATCACGTTTGTTATGTTCAGCCACACAGTCCACTTTTGTTTACACTATCTGTCTTATCTGCAGACCCAACAACAACAACAACGATAACAACGACACCTACAACGACCACGACACCTACAACAACAACGACGACACCTACAACGACATCAACAACTACACCTACAACAAGATCAACAACGCCAACGATAATAAAGATAAGAATACAAACCACAACATCTGCAACAACAACAACAACACCACCTACAACTACACCTACAACAACATCAACAACGCCTACAATAATAAAGACAAGACCAACAACCGCAACCTCTGCAACAGCAACTCCTACAACGACGACATCAACAACTACACCTACAACAGCATCAACAAGACCTACAACAACAAAGACAACACCAACAACCACACCAACAACCACAACCACACCAACAACGACGACATCCACAACTACGACAATACCGACAATAACAAAACCGCCCAAACTATACTGACAACACCACCACCAACAATGACACCACCAACAACAACCACATCGACACCAACATCAACAACAGCAACACCAACAACAACGAGAAAAAGTTCAGAGCCGGATGCTGGGGCGGGTTCTAAAACGACGCCTTCGACCGCAACGGACACCATTCCGTCCACTGATTCCCCACCAGGGCCAACGACAACATCCTCCTCCAACGGAGGACAGGTCGGGACATCGGCTATGGTTCCGGGAGCTGGTAGGTAGACCCAGCTTATCAGGTTATTACGATGTGTGGTGGTTTCTGTTTTGTTTGGGGGTTGGTTGGTTTTGTTGGTGTTGTTTTGGGGGTTTTTTGGGGGGTGGGGGGTTGGTTGGTTTTTGTTTTGTTGTTTGTTGTTGTATTTTTCTTGGAGGAGGGAGTAGTTTGTTTTGGTTTTGATTGTTGTTACTTTTGTTTTTTGTTGTTTGTTTGGGGGTGGGGTGTTTGTTGGGTTTTTTGTGGGTTTTTTTTTTTTTGTTTGGGGGGGGGGGGGGGGGGGGGGCGGTGGGAGGGGACAGGGTACGTTCCTCAGCTGGAGCTTCTAGGTTCATCAATGTTGAGATTTATTTATTTATTCTTTTATATCGAGGAGAATGGAATTAGCACTCATGTGCTTTTTTTCCATCCAGTTCCCGTGTGTATGCAGTTTTCTAAATTTTGTCATCCGTTCCTACCGGCACACAATAGTCTACTCTTCCGAAAAGCGGAACGGGTTTTAATGTGTGCGCAAGATGTTCTGGGTGCGTTTGCACACGGGACCTCGGTTTATAGTCTCATGCATTCTGATCCCCTGGAGAGGATCGGGCCCGCCATATTCAGCCTGCCCGTGACAGTGTCTGTAAAATTTATTCCAGTGCCAGAGACTTCTCTGGGAGTTTCGGAAGAAGTCAACTCGAAATCAAACCAATGCTCAGGGATATTTACTTGTGCGCACGTTGGCATGCACATAATGTAGGCCTTTGCATGCTAGCGCACGGCACACACACACATCCTGAGTGAATGGGGTTTGTGAAAAGGAGATTGAATCTGTAGGGAAGAACCAGTCATTAAATCTCTGTTGAGTATTGATTTGGGGGAGGGGGGGTGTTGCTGTGGTGGGGATGCCTTTCATTTCTGACAATATTGACGTCCTCAGTTGCTACCAGCTTTTAAGGTTTAATTGTTTTATCAGTTTATTGCTTTTTGCATTTCCTTTCTGCTCCGTTTTCAATCCAAAGTCTTTCAGATGAGACTATAAACAGAGCCCCCGTGTGCGAACGCACGCAGAACATCTTGTGCACACGTTAAAAACCCGTTCCGCTTTTCGGAAGGGGAGGCCATTTAGTGCTGCTAGGAATGAATGAAAAAAATTTAAAAACGCGTGGACACAGGTGTCGTGTTCAGACACCATCCCTGAAGTCGGAGTGTGGCTACCTTAATGGTGTGTAAAAACGGTCGCGTATACAAAATCTCGCGTTTGGTGAACTTCAGAGCTCTAGCCCCCCCCCAAAAAAAAACACCCCAAAAAACAAAAAAAAACCCCACAAAACAACAACAAACAAACAAACAAACAAACAAAAAACAACCAACCAACAAACAAACAAAACCAACAAAACAACCAAAAACCCCCCAAAAAACCCAACAACCACACAAAAAAACGCAGATAGATAAGCAGGCAGTGAACTTTCTCTCTCCCTCTGTCTCTTTGTCTCTGTCTCTCTGTCTGTCTGTCTGTCTCTCTTCTCTGTCTGTCTCTGTCTCTCTCTCTGTCCTCTTTTCTTTTCTTCTCTTCTCTGTGTTCCCTTACTGGATGAGGGTAGGTAGTGCCTGGACACAATGGCCTACTCTTTTGAAAAGTGGAAAAAGGTTTTAACGTGTGCGCAAGTGCCCAGCAGGCTTACACACACACACACACACACACACACACACACAACACACACATATATATATATATATATATATATATATATATAAGAGAGAGAGAGAGAGAGAGAGAGAGAGAGAGAGAGAGAGAGAAAGAGAGAGAGAGAGAGAGAGAGAGAGAGGTGAAAGAGCTGTATCTGAGCAGTGATCTGGTAATCCCAGGCTTCAGCGCGGTATCAAACTAAGATGAAAGGGCAAACAAAATACAAAAGAAGAAACCAGATAAAGTTCCTCCCGTTCCTCATTACTCGGCCGTTTTTTAACAGTTTAAAAAAAAAATCAAAAACCCCTTTGCAAAGAAATGGAGATGAAGAAAAGGCAGTGGGGAAGAAATGGACGCTGGGAAGGCATTCTTCAGTGAAGGCTGCAGTTCTTGAGTTTCTGTCGGTCGGGAAAGAGAAAAGGGGAAGAGAAGAAACACAAAGGAGAAGAAGAATGAAGTACGAACAATTATTTCAAAGTTCAGGAGAAAAAGAATGAAGAACGAACAATTCTTTCAAAGTTCAGGAGAAAAAGAATGAAGAACGAACAATTGTTTCAATGTTCAGGAGAAAAAGAATGAAGAACGAACAATTATTTCAATGTTCAGGAGAAAAAGAATGAAGAACGAACAATTGTTTCAAAGTTCAGGAGAAAAAGAATGAAGAACGAACAATTATTTCAAAGTTCAGGAGAAAAAGAATGAAAAACGAACAATTGTTTCAAAGTTCAGTTGAAAAAGAATGAAGAACGAACAATTATTTCAAAGTTCAGGAGAAAAAGAATGAAGAACGAACAATTATTTCAATGTTCAGGAGAAAAAGAATGAAGAACGAACAATTATTTCAATGTTCAGGAGAAAAAGAATGAAGAACGAACAATTGTTTCAATGTTCAGGAGAAAAAGAATGAAGAACGAACAATTATTTCAATGTTCAGGAGAAAAAGAATGAAGAACGAACAATTATTTCAAAGTTCAGGAGAAGAAGAATGAAGAACGAACAATGATGTCACAGTTCATTACCTATTGCCATGTACCCAGATAGGGTTTTTTCTGGAATAAAGAATTTTGACTCTGGCTTTGGAAGCATTTTCTTTTAAAGTCTGTCTGTCTGCCTGCCTGCCTGCCCCCCCCCCCCCCCCCCCCCCCCCCCCCCCCTCTCTCTCGTTCTCTCTCCCCCATCCCGTCTGCCTGCCTACCTGTCTGTCTGTCTCTCTGTTTTGTCTCTCTGTCTCTGTCTCTGTTTCTCTCTCTGTCTGTCTGTATCTCCCTTTCTCTCTCTGTCTCTGTCTGTCTGTCTATATCTCTGTCTGTCTGTCTGTCTGTCTATATCTCCCTCTCTCTCTGTCTCTGTCTATCTGTCTGTCTCTCTCTCTGGGCCTCCTCTGTTTGAAGATCTTATGCTGCTTCAGGTTTACTGATTTTGAGTGTGCAACAGAACAGGCCTGGAGTGGCTTTGTGGTTGATATACCAGAACGACTGACGTTTAGGCAGGGGCAATAGACACATTGCAGAAGAATAGACAGCAACAGCTAATATATACACCGGCTGATTCATTTCAACATTGTAAAAATAAGAGAACGTTCCATGCAATGTTTTTTCTTTTGAACAGGAACGACAGCAAACCCACCACTGTGCTCCTGTTCCTGCAAGGCATTACGACAGGGCCTGACAGCAGAGCAGCAAGAAGCCATGGCCAGACTGATGAAATCGCTCGTCACCGATTACAAAAACACCACCTCCCGGAAACGGAAGTTGACTAGCGCCTCGGATCAACGACCTAGCGCGCAGGTGATTGGCTGGCTCGGGGTGATGGTGTTGGTGCTGGTGTTCGGATTGGTGTTGATCTTGGATATCAGTACGGTTCTTTGTCGACACCTGACGACAACAACGAAGGGCAAACCACAGCACAGCAAAGTGGCCAAAGGGGACTGAACTGTTGGCTCCAGTTCTCTGTACTGTGCAGGCAGTCCAACGTTACTGAAGACTTTTCCGAGTTTTTAGTCGTTGACTTGGTCTGGCCCTATGCTCAGACAGGGGAAATAAGCATGTGGATTTTTTTTTTTTTTGGGGGGGGGGTGTGGTTTTTGGTTTGTTTCGTGGGTTATTTTTTGTTTTTTTGGTTGCTGGGCTGGGGCTTCGTTTACCAACGGCGAGGTTTTTGTTTATGCGACAATTTTTCTCCACCTGCCGCATTCCGACTCTAGAGACACAGTTGAGAATTGAATATACCATTTTTGCCAGGACAGTCGGGAGGTACCTTCCTGTTCTTTCCCATTTTCAACTGTCGTGGGTTGGTTGTATTTTTTACGCGCACAAGTCCCTAAGCACACGGGTCTGATTGGTTTAGAGTCTCCTCCGAACGAAAAACCTTGACATTCAGTTCGACTTTCCTGGGATTTTTGCTGGGAATCGAACCCAGAACATAAGGGTTTAGGTAAACGTCAAAACCGGCCTACCCCCTCGCTCCTTATAAGCCTGTTTGACACGCTTTGTTTTTTCATAGAAATCGGCTTAATGCAAGAAAATAAAAACTACACGGTTGACGCAACTTGTGAGCACTGCAGTGATTTACTCCATGCAGGACAAGCGCACTGTTGGCTAACCCAACCTGCTCAAGCGAATGTTACGTATTGTATTGTTTTGTGTTGTATTGTATACAACTTAAAATCATGGCTGATTTCTCTGCGTGAAATTCGGAATTCCCTCCCCAGGGGAGAGAGCGCGTCGCCACAAGAGCAGCACCACCTTTTTTTTCTTCTTTTTTTGTCTGCATGTGTATTTGTTTCTCTATTAGAGTGGGTTGTTTTTTTTACAGAATTTTACCAGATGAACTCTCTTGCCGTGAGTTCTTTTACGTGCGCTAAATTTGTGTTAAACACAGGACATCGGTTTATCGTCTCATCCGAAAGACTAGCACCCAGACCACCACTCACGGTCTAGTGGATGGGGGGAAAGATTCGGGCCCAAACGGGGATCAAACCATCACACACTTCGAGCCCGAATTCTCGCTTTCTAGGCAGGTGTGTTTCCTCTAGACAACCGATTGACTTATCAATACTGACCCTGCATTAAAAAAAAAAAAGATAAAAAAACCCTCGCCCCCCAAAAACCGATAAACAGAGATTTGTCAGCAGTTGATCAAGATTTTAAAAAAAGACACCAACCAAAACAACCGACTATGACAAGCTGTCTCAGCAGATTTGAAGCAGAATTGGTGCTGCAGTTTTCGGCTAGCGACGATAGGTGCACCCAGGCCAGGCCTCATTAGTTTCAGGTTAATGATTCTTCGTCGTCGAACGCTCAGACAGCAACTCCAGAGGCCTTGACAAACGCCGTGGTACGCTGAAGGCCCTCCAGGGGTCCGAAGAGCTTGTCCTTCATCGGCAGGTCAGTAGGCCAGAGCTGATATCGGCCTTCAGGTTTTGGTGAGTTGGACAGGTCAGGAGGAGGTTATCCGCTGTCATAGGAGAAGTGTGCTCGTGTCCGTGTATTATTGTTGTTGTTAGGTGGGGTTTTGTTGTTTTGATTTTTTTTTTACTACGCAAAGTTATCATCTCTTTTTGATAATTGTAGATTTTTCCGTTTTTATTTCGTTCTTTGATACGGTTTTCATTTACCAGACCTTTTAACATCAAAAGTACAATCACTGGTTCATCTTTTCGTATAGTGGTAAAGAAAAGGACAGTGTATTGTTTGTTGAACACAAAAGTGTATTGATAAAGACTTTTCTTTGTATGTCTGTTTGAAATGCTTTTCCTTATGAAGAGGTGTTGTTACTTCACAAGAGAATTATTTGTTTTTCACTGGGGGGGTTTCTCCACATTTTTGTCAATTACTTGTGAAGTGGTTTTTATATAGACGTTCACTGACCCATTTGATATGGAGTAATGATGTGTTTTAAGTGAAAAGTTGGATTTCTCTGTCTGTCTGTCTGTCTGTCTGTCTCTCTCTCTCTCTCTCTCTCTCTCTCTCTCTCTCTCTCTCTCTCTCTCTCATTTAGAAAAGCGGAGCGTGACGGGACGAGAACTAAAAGGGCGTGCTGTTAGTAAGCTGCTGCAAATTTTTGCATTTAAGCTTCAAAATGTCAGTTACTGGCCTTCCAGCAACTGTAGTAACAACTTTAAACGCCCTGCTGATCGACAACGTCCTATCGAGCTGGAAAGTCGCAGGGAGAGCGGCAGCGTTGTCTTCGTCTTGCGACTGAAGCCAGTTGACAAGTCAGTATCAACAGAAATGGCGGACCCAGTGCTGAATCGTAATTCGCGAGTTCAGTATTTTCGCAAGAAGTGCCCTTCGCAAATCCGTCGTGACGTCCAAAGAAGTAAACAACATCAAGAAAGACAGGCAAGTCGTCAGTGTGACAAGGACAGTGTTTTGGAAGAGCCGGTGTTGTCTGACAGTGACTCCCTGCATCGTGAGAGAGTGGATGCCGAATCAAAACAAGCCAGCGTGTACACAGAGCTGTGTGTTGACAGTGCAGTGAATGTCCCAGCCACACTAGATTCTCTTGATTTGCCGTGTGAACCAGCAACAGACAGTAAGATCGGTGTGTCTTCTGAGGCGTCTGATGTGCAGGAAGAGCTGACAGTTGGCTGCACAGTGGATGACTCTCATACTGGTATTGTGAAACAGTATGTGTCTACTCTAACTGACAAACGTGTGCAGCGTAGATTAAGGGACAGCAAGAGAAACACACGGTTTGGAAAGGTGGTGGTACATAGTTCGGATGATCAAAACATTGTGATGTGTGAATCAGATGACATCACCCTGGAATACTCTTGGAATGGAGATCCTGGCGAGGAATCTAAGTGTGTGTTCTGGTACATCAAGCAAGAAGAGAAAAACATGTTGCCAGAAGAACGTGTCAGGCTTGCCAGACTTCGTAAAGGGAAACAGTGTACTAACACACAACACACAGCGACAGTGGTGGCCAGTGCTGAGCAGGAGTTACACCATCTTCGGGACCTGATCCAGTCTTACATGGGCTGAATTCGTCTTACATGGGCTGACTTCGCTGGCTGTAGACTGGAAAAGGAAAGGCTGGTTGGAAAATTGGGACACTTGAGACACAGACAATAATGTATCGAATCTTGATGTACATACCACTACTGCCATGGTTTCCATGTCATTGTAATCGCGTGCTTTCGATATCGTCGTTACCGCGCCGCAGCGCTATATGGCTTGATTGCTAAATAGCAATAAAATTGTGTCAATTGTGTCAATTGTCTCATTTAGAAAACAAAGATCATCATTGTTGTCATCGTCATCTCTCAGTCTCTGTCTGTCTGTCTCTGTCTCTCCCTGTCTCTGTCCGTCTGTCTTCCTGTATGTCTGTCTCCCTCCCTCCCTTAAAATGTATTTAAGTACTTGCCTGCTATCCTTGGAAATAAAGATTCTAATCGATGTCATCTGTCTCTTTTTTTTTTTTTTGGGGGGGGGGGGAGGGGGGGGGGGGGCAATTTTTCTGAAGTATTTTGTTTGTACCACACCAGTTGCCTTGGGGGAAACAGTTGCTGGGTGGTGTTGATCACTTTCTGCACGATGTTTAATTTCTTCATCTAGACCTGCAGTGCTTCATGCCAGACTCTATCTAATGACTTTTAAACTCTGTCAGTCCCCGAAGTCGGAATGTGGCTACCTTCATGGTGGGCAAAAACGGTTGCATACGGGGGGGGGGGGGGGGGGGGCAACCCAACCCCAACCCCCAACCCCTCTATCAAAACAAAGTAGGGCTCTTCTGGTGCTAAAGGTCTGAACATTTTTGGGGTGGTTTTCTTCCCAGGGCATGCAAAGTTTGTTGTGTGGATGTCAAGATTAAAGTTATCGTTTCATGCAGTCTGAGATAAAGATAGGCCATTTTGTTATGGGTACCTAAAGCCTTCCTTAACCATAATTATTAAAAAGGAAACAAAAACACATCGAGTGTGACCTCTAAAGGGCGCGCGTGGCTTTTTAAAAACTGTTGCATCCACTTTTTCTCTTTAAAAAACAATTTAAATGAAGGAGGGGGGGGGGGGGGGGGGGGGGGGGAGAGAATGTACTCAGTTGTGAAAGAAAAAACCCCACATTTTCATGAAAAACGGGCAAATCTGATACATTTTTGACGGAGACAGAAGAACTTGTCGAGATTTGCATTTCACCAGCTTGCAAAAATCATAACTTGACATAGGCTGAATAAAATGCCGTGGAATAAAAATTTTGTCCTAAATGATTGAAGTAGGGACATTCCATGATAAAAATGAAACTCGTCCCCTAGAACAGATAATATATTTGGAACATACCCTGTCTTCCAGTGAAATAATTATTAAGAAAACGTCCAAGGGGGTTTGTGACAACCGCAACACACACACACACACACACACACACACGGAGTTAAGATCAAAATGAGACTTTTGCCGCTAATGAATAGACATAGCCACCACTATGTATGTTATCAGCCACGCGCTGTGCATTCCGGGGACAGGGAGGTGCATTCAGTTCACTCGTGACTAGGACTTGTGTTCTTTCGGGTTTCTCAGCAAAAGCGTAAGTAGGCCTACTATGCATATGCGAGCGCTTTGTTTTTGCCTATGACTGACTTTACCAGCAAAACTAATGTGCAAAATCTTCAGCAGTCACCTTCTTGGTTTGGGTTTTGAGTGTATTGTAGTCCCAGCAGAGCCATCCGATTTAGGGGGTGTACCCTCAACCAACCATTACTACCCAGTCCACACTACCCCCTACAGGTCTAATACTTCGGATGAGACTATAAACCGAGTTCCCGTGTGCGAACGCATGCAGAACATCTTCCGCACACGTTAAAACCCGTTCCCCTTTTCGGAAGAGTAGGCCATTGTGTGCCGGTGGGAACGGATGACAACATTTACAGATCTGCATACACATGGGGACTGTATGTTTAAAAAAAAGAACAGGAGTGCTTATTCCGTTATCTTCGAAATAAAAGGATAAAATAAATAATACAATAGGTGTCATAGGCGGCAAATCGATTCTTGTTGCTATTGTACAGAGGAGTAATTATTTCCGTGGTGAAACAGGTTCGGCCTATTTGACAAATCCTTCATGGAAAGTGTGTATTGGCTGCTGCAGTATGGTTAGCAGTGCTTCAGAATTTTCCCCTAGGGAATGCTGGGGGCCTGTCAGTATACTTAGCATCCCCCACCTTCTGGAGATCCTGTGCTAGGAATTCCATCTTTTCTATCCTTCTCTTTGTTTCTGACTTGTTCCTTTTTTATCCTGTCACCTTCTTCTTGTCGATTTTCTTCCTTCTTGGTCCATTCCCCTCCCTTTTTCTCCCAGAAAAAAACCATAAATTCTCGCCTACGTCAAGTCGGGGATCCACGGGGCCTGACTTGCCAGGCGCTTAACGGCAGCGCAACGCATTTTCGCTCATATGACAGACAACAATAGGCTAGTTGCTGTCTGAATGTTCAACGAAGTGAGGATGGTGCAGAGAGAAAAATCTCTGAGCTTCTACGCACAATGTGAGCTGTTGCTTTGTCAGCTGGGGGGGGGGGGGGGGGGGGGGGGGGGGGGGTGTCCATCTGGCCGTAGGTGACATAGTGTAGTGACACTGACTGACTGACTTCGAAAACGGCAGACATGAAATTTGTGGTCTGCTTTAGGGTGTCACTGATTTGCCTCACCCTTATTGTGTTGCCGGCAATGTTGAATAAGCATATTTTGTGGTTTACTGAGGTGTTAAAAGGTTGCAAACACTTGTGCGTACGCGAGCGCGCGCTCACACACACACACGCGCACGCACATACGCGCGCGCGCGCCGCGCGCACACACACACACACACAAAGACACACACACACTCTGTCTCTCTCTCTTCTCTCTTGATGATGATGACCTCGGGTTGCTATGCCCATTATGTAAGCAAACAGTGGAAGATGAAGTTCATTTTGTGCTGTGCTGTCCAGTATTAGAAGATGTAAGACAGAATTACATTCCGGTAAAGTATAGTAGACAGCCTAATTTATTTAGATTCTGTCTACTCATGGCATCTAGTCACCCTGAGATTGTGCGCAGCATTGCTTTATATTTGTGTAAAGTCTTTAGAATAAGAGATATCTTAGTTTCTTAAGTCATATTTTTGTAACTGATTTTCTATTGTGGTGGTTGTGGTTATACAATAACATTTTGTTTTTTTGTGCTTCCTTATTTTTCTCACTAAAATACTAAGCAGCTCGGCAATGGCCTTTTTGTGAATAAATCTTTCGAGTTCTCTCTCTCTCTCTCTCTCTCTCTCTCCAAACCCGGGCACAATGACTCGATTTGACACATGTGTATATACAACAAACGTGCACCACGCTGTTCTTTGCAGGAGTTCACACACACACACACTCACTCACACACACACACACACACACACGCACTCACACACACACACACACACACGCACGCACAGACACACACACTCACAGACACACACACACACACACACACACACACTTTTAAAAAATAAATAATATTTACGACCCATCGGGAGATTTCCGATTTAGGTACACTGGCACCTTGCTGTCTGAATGTAACCCCAACCTTGAAAATAAGTACACGATGTACTCCAACAGTGGATTGCTGCAGTGATAGACAGGCCGTCCAAGACCTTTCCAGCTTGACTCAGACAGACAGTAAAGTGTGTCTTTCGGGGTTCTGTTTCTGTGTTTGTTTAGGTGTTCCTGGGCTAGAGCTTCAAGGTTCACCAATAGAGAGATTTTTGCGTGTGCCACCGTTTTTTGCCCACCATGAAGGTAGCAAGTTTCCACCTCCCGAGATTCTTTCGGGTTTGACTGCACGGGAGTGGTTTGACCCATGAAGTTTGACCTCCACATACTCACGGTGGTTGTTGACACAAAAGATCTGCAAAGGAGAGTAAAGATGAAGGAACTTTATAAACGAATGAATGAATAACTCATTTGTTTCGGGGGGGGGGGGGGGGGGGGGGGGGGGGGGGGGGGGTGAAAGATAGAAAGAACTGAATTAAATGGCGTGTAAAACTAACTCTCTCTCTCTCTCTCTCTCTCTCTCTCTCTCTCTCTCTCTCTCTCTCTCTCTATGACTTATTAAGCTTGGCTCTGTTGTTGTTCTTGTTGTTGTTTGTTTTTCTCTTTTTTATCTTCTTCTGTTGGTTTGGTTTTTCTTTCTCTTTTGTTTGTTTGTTTGTTTTGGTTAGGGTTTTTTGGGGGGTGGGGGGTGGGGTATTTTTTAGGGTTTTCTTTTATTTGCTTGCTTGGGGGAGGGGGGGGGGGGTTGTTGGGGGGAGCTGTTTTGAAAAGGGTTATTTCCCCTTGTTTTTATTGTGAGACTGTATAAGTATTGGGTTATTATTATTAAGATGTATCCCTAACGGGCGGGGACTGGATGTAAAAAAGCACATGTGTGCTTATTCATTATCCTCGAAATAAAAGAATTTGTCATTGTCATTCTCTCTCTCTCTCTCTCTCTCTCTCTCTCTCTCTCTCTCTCTCTCTCTCTCTCTCTCTTTGTAATGATGATTATCATTATCATTTTATTTCGAGAATAATGAATAGCACTCACGTGCTTTAAAAAAAAAGATACCTTCCGTTCTCGTGTGCATGTGGTTTTGTAAATTTTGTCATCCGTTCCTCTGTGTGTGTGTGTTGTGTGTGTGCGTGCGTGCGTGCCTGAGACAGAGAGAGAGAGAGAGGGGGGGGGGGGGGGGGGGGGGGCTATGAATATAATCTGATAACCTAAAATCTGATACAACAGTCATGTCGGTGACATCAAGCCAGTGTAACTATACTAACCTTCAGTGCCACTTTTCCACATGCTAGCATTCTACTTGACGTTATTATTATTATTATTATTATTATTATTATTATTTAAAAAAATCTGACGAAATTATCGATCCTTTGTTGTGTGGTTCAATATGCGTTTTCTTCTCTGGCTAGCCGGGATATTTTGCAAGCTTCATTCATTTTGTTGTTGTATTGTTGTTGTTTTCAGTACTCGAACACAAAAATTTTGCGTTCTTGTTAATTGTCACATCATCTACAGTTCGATGCTGTCACATAACCGCTTTGCTAATAATACTATACTACTAATAATAATGATAAATAATAATAATAATGATGATGATGATGATAATAAGGAGGAGAAGACGAAGAACAACAAAATAATAAATAATAATAATAATAATAATGATGATGATTATGATAATGATAATAACTCTTGGGATAGGAAAGATCAGTCAATCAATCAATCGGTCGGCTAATCTTGCTTGACAAAAGTTCTGAGTATTCTGTTGATAGTTATGTTAACCGGGTCCTTCTTTCCATGTCTGTGCATAAGTCGAGCAGGGTATCTGTCAAGTTTCATTTAAAGTCAGTGGGCAAAAACGGTCGCATACGCAAAAATGTCACCATACTAGGTGAGCCTCGGAGCTCTCTCTAGTCCAAGAACAAAAAAAAAAATATTTACTGTCTACAACAAACCTTAGTGGTAGTCGCTGGAACGTAAACATAATGCAACAGCAAATGACAAAGGCTACACACCGGTATTAATTTTGGGGTCACGTAGTATGTTCTATAGAGTGCGAGTGGAAAAAAACTGTTGGTGATTTTCACAGATTTTTTAAAGCATGAAATGATGGACTGTGCACTTGTTTTTTGGATTGAGGACATAGAGCAATACCAGGTAGTCACGAGAAAGTTGGACATAACCATCAAATGAGGTTTGCCTGTATTCCTACAGCGTTGACCCAGTGCATGCATATTTCGGTAAGGAAGCTAGCAGACGACAAAGGACTGAGGGGGTACAGTGTTTGCTGAAAAATTAAAAAATTTCAAACCTACCAAATTTATTCAAAATCACATGAGTTTTGAGTCAGAGGCTAGTCTTTCACAAAAAGTGTTTTTTTTTTAAATTTCTGTGGATGCGTTAGTATGTGCGGTACGAATATAAAAGTTGCATAGAAAAACAGAAGGAAAAAGAGTGATTTTTTAATACTGGTGTGCAGCCAAAATAATGTGAATCATCACCCAGGTCGCTTCACCCTTCACGGTAGTACTGATGACCTTCACCTAAAAATACCTCTCCCAGCCACCACCACTACCCTCCTTTTTTTTTTTTTTAACCCCCACCTCAGCTTGTCACCCTGCGGCTGATAAAACAAACTGACCCTGGCGTCTGCATAGGGATGGTCTCCGCCATGACACTTTTCTGCTATTGGGGTTCATGAAAAAGTCAACTTGTATAATTTCATACTCCATGCGACATAGTGCCATAATTTTAACCGTAAGCCAAGAAGGAAGGTGGCATGGCGGTTTAGTCGTTCGCCTGCTAGTAAACAAGTAAAATTGTGAGGTTCTGGGTTCGATTCCCGACTTTGCCCCTTTTTCCTAGTTTGACAACGAAAATTGAACTGAATGCCAAGTCTTTCGGAGGAGACTTTAAACCAGTTGCAACCCGTACGCTTATGGATGTAACTTGTGCACGTTGAAAGAACCCAAGACAGTTGAAATTCGGAAAGAGCAGGGAGGTCCGACTGTTCTGGCAAAAAGTGGTAGATTCATTTCCCCGAAGTCGGATTGCAGGTACCTTAATGGTGGTTGGGGAGGGGGGGGGGGGGGGGGGGGGAGGGGGTCGGTCGTATATGCAAAAATCTCACCATTGGTGAACCTCGGAGCTCTAGCCGAGGAACGAACAAAAATAACCCCATAAAACCAAACTAAACCAAACAAAAAAACACACAAACCCAAACAACCCCTTCGGATGAGACTATGAACCAAGGCCCCGTGTTCGAACGCATGCAGAACATCTTGCGCACACGTTAAATCCTGTTCCGCTTTTCGGAAGAGTAGGTCATTGTGTGCCGGTGGAAACAGATGACAAAATTTACAAAACCGCATACACACGGGGACAGGATGTAAAAAAGCATATGAGTGCTTATTCCATTATCCTCGATATAAAAGAATAAATAAAATAAAAATAATTAAAAAATACCCCTCCCCCACAAAAACTGGGAACTCTTGGTGGAAAGGTGTGAGGGAGTGGGGGGGGGGGGGGGGGGGGGGGACAAAAATACTTAAACCAAAAAACAGAGAGTGCAGAGCGGGTGACAATGACCTGTCCGACATTGTTCTGTTCACGGCAGACACTTGTGATCCGGTTATTTTATCCCGAACAATTGAACGTATGGGTATTTCCAGTCCGCTGACTTAATGAACAACAGCCAGTGTGTGTTTTATCGATATGTTACATCACGAACTAATCTGCTCGTTTTGTTTCCCTTGTCAGTGATATTTGATATTTAGACTGGTTACATAGATATTAGATAAGATGCTATGCAATTTCAATGTTGTGCACGTAGGTGCACTATCTTTTCCTTACAGTACCATAGATAGGCTTTAGATGTTTGTGACGTGGAGTTGTGTTCAGTGTGATGATTATATATATATATATATATATATATATATTATAATTATATATATATAATATATAAGAGAGAGAGAGAGAGAGAGAGAGAGAGAGAGAGAGAGAGAGAGAGAGAGTAGGCTAATCATTTTCCCATGTTCTCATGGACTCCTGGCATTCTTTTCCAACAATTTTTTTTTCTGATTCTTTGATGATTTTTTTTTTTCGACTAAAGACACTGGTCACCTCAGTGCACGCACTGAGAAACCTGGAAGCCTTAGAGATAGCTGCCAGCTACACATCTTCAAGATTCCTATAATTATTACTTTGTTTATTTACGCCCCCCCCCCCCCCCCCCCCCCCCCCCCCCCCCATCCCCACACACACAACCATCAGTCGGTCAACTAGAGGTCTGCATGCCTTGTTACAGTGGACACCATATGTACCAGGCTAGGGATATGGTTGTTCGATCCCAGTTTGTGCCCAAAACTTTTCCCCCTTTCACTCGACCGTTAGTGGTGGTCTAGGTGCTAGTTTTTCGAATGAAACAACAAACTGAGGTCCTGTGCAACACGCATTGAACGCAGTAAAAGAACCCCTGCAACATGAGAGTTGTCCTTGGGAACTAAAGGTGGAGTGTGGCTGAAGGGAGAAGTGGAAAGCAGCCTGCAGACCAGCACACACAGCAGGGGCCATTCAGTGAGTGAGTTCTGTGGTGATAAGCTTCGCCCTCACTCTTTCTTTCACCTGTCAAGGTCAGGTTCTTTAGCTAGGCTACTCAGGCTCTGTGTGTGTGTGTGTGTGTGTGTGTGTGTGTGTGTGTGTAGTCAAGTCAAGTCAAGTCAAATCAAATGATCTTTATTGAGGGTAAAAGATTAAGTTTATACAACGTTTTTCAACTTGCCCTCACACCAAAAACAAAACACAAAAAATCAAGAAAATTGACACATTAAAGCAATCAAAATACAATGTTCACACATGTTGAAGACAAAATATATGGATATATATATATATATATATATATATATATATATATATATATATATATATATATATATATATATATAATCCAGACTAACAAAGCATGATAAAGCAAATCAAGACAGTATAACATAAGCTCAAGTCATACAGATAAATGAAGAACATTTTAATTTAAAAAACAAACAAACAAAAAAACCAAACACGCACACAACACACACACACACAACATCCTTCGGATGAGACTATAAACCGAACGCACGCAGAACATCTAGCGCACACGTTAAATCCTGTTCCGCTTTTCGTAAGAGTAGGCCATTGTGTGCCGGTGGGAACAGATGATAGAATTTACAAAACTGCAAACACACGGGGACTTGATGTAAAAAAGCACATAAGTGCTTATTCCATTATCCTCGATATAAAAGAATAAAAGAAAAAGAATAAAAGAAAACACACACACACACACACAAGCAAAAACAAACAAAAACAAGACTCACAAGACAAGATAAAACAAAACCGTGTGTGTGTGTGTTTGCTTGCTTACTTAAAATGCTAAAGTGTTTCTTTATGACATGGCAGAGCAATCATCTTCAAAGAAGGAAAAAAAGAAAAAAGAAACTGACTTCGTCAATTGGATAGTGCTTTCCGCATACAACAAAGACAGTCAACCATTGATATTAAACTGAGGTAGGACAAGGCCAAGATGACAGTACGGTGTATTTTTAGAAACTGATTCACCAAGCTTCTTTGCTTGCTCATGAGCCAGAGTGACGAACGAACGTTAGGCCTAGGCCTATTTAAGCCGACGTGCGCGATAATCTTTCCACAAGTCGGGGTTGACGACGACGACCGAAGGAACCGAAAGCTGAAAGGTACTCGTGTACTTTTCCACCGAGCACAACAGGCGTAGCCCGGCCGGCCGCCTTTGCATTCACCAGTTTCAGGTGAGTTTATTTTTATTTCATTAAGTATTTTGAGAATAGTTACACAGATTTTTGAGTGCACAGTGCAAAACCTATAGCCACTTTTGAAGATTTTAGGGCAAACGGAAACTTTCCTTCGATCGACTGTTTGGGGACGGGATAGCTCAGTGGTCGGAGCACTCGCTTTCCCCCAGCCAAGTTAAGCAGCGTCGAGCGTGGTTACCAGTTGGATGGGTGACCGTTTGCGCGCCTTGGCTTCAGTACAGTTCACCCAGCTGTAAATGGGTACCTGCCCTCTTTAGGGTCAGGGAAGGTAAAGCAGCGAGGGAGAGGAGATGGGCGCCGCCCTCAATATGCTGGCCCTAGAGAAGTGAGGTCTCTGACACCTCGCTCCCCTACGACCTTATAGGTTATGGGACTCCTTTACCTTTTTACCTTTACTGTTTGGGTACATGTGTACTTGTGTGTGTGTGTGTGTGTGTGCGCGCGCGCGCGCCAAGATGAAAAAAAATCAAATAGATTTAACGAATGCACATACATACATATTTGCTTGTGTATTTGGAGAAGATGTAAAGAAAAGAAAGGTACCCATGCACCGGAAGTGACTCCGATTGTTTACTCAATCTTGCCTGGCAGACGACAGAGGCAGGTTAGGGCCTATATTTTTTCCTTCTGTGTCAGCTGTCTTTGCACCCTTTCTGGCAATAAAGTCACAACTGAACTAAAGGTTTTATAAGTGTATGAAGGACTGCACTTAATTCACCAAGTTACTGTGCACAGAAAGGGATGGCTGTCTTCTGGTAAGAGATTCTAGTCTTTTCCTGTATGGTTGATCATTCATCTTTTTGTGGATCACTCAGACAGTAACTATGTTGTCTGTTCTATGAGCGAAAATGCGTCACGCTGCCGTTAATGCAGGCCTTTACATTCACCTTCACCAATCCGTAGTCTAGTAGACCATTTGAGTACCACTGAAGATTTTGCAACCAGCTTCCTCCATTCTTTGTGGTTCTCCTTTAACTTTCCCATCCACTGGACCTTGAGTGGTGGTCTGGGTGATAGTGTTTTGGATGCAAGGATAATGTGAGCTCCTGTCTGCAACACAACATTCAGTACATGTAAAAGAACCCACAGCCACACAAGGGTTGTCCCTGATAAAAGTATTTAGAAAAAAGCCACTCTGAGAAGAAACAAATACTGTAAGGAAATAGGAAAAGGAAGAACATTGTAGAATAAGTTTGTTCACTAGATACCATAAGCATATATCAATTTATTACATCACAAGAAAATACTATCAGGTGACTTCTGCTTGCCATTGTGGGCTGAAGCTGCCAAATAAAACTACACTCATGTTCATTCTAAGGTCTTGGGCTTTAATCTTGAGTGGATGCATGTTCTACAATGAGTGGTGCTGCTCTTGTGGCGATACACTCTCCCCAGGGAGAGTGTTCTGAATTTCATGCAGAGAAATCAGCAGTAACTGGAACTAAGTAGTATACTGTACAGTTGTGCATAAAGTGATGATGCCTACTTCAAACACTGGCTTCATGTGTTAACCTTAGACTCAGAGGCATGGTTCTGAATGCTTGTGGTAAAAAGACAGTTTTGTTCACAGAATTCACAGAGGTAGAGGAGGGAAGACCAAGGAGAGCAGAAGAGGACCCAGTGACCCAGACTTGGCTGCAGACGACACACACAGAGCGATGGAGTGGCTCTTTGCCATGGGCCTGACTGGCTGGCTGCTGACCGCTGTGGTCATTTTGCTGCTTCTGACCCTGTGGTCAGTGGTTTTCTCTGTTGGTTTGTTTTCAGTGTAGTACCTTTTCTCCCAAAAATGATTTTAGATTCATGTGGAAATTTGCTGGTTAAGGTGTGCATGTGTTGTATGAGCACACGTGTGTATGTAACTTTGTGTGTGTGTGTGTGTGTGTGTGTGTGTGTGCATGTGTGTGTGTGATTTGTTCTGTCTTGTTATTGTTAAGTTCCTTATGTCTGTCTGATCTACTGCATGTATTTGTTTGTAAATGTGTAGACATACAGTGTATTCTGTGAAGCATGATTTTTTCTATAGCAGAACTGGAATATTCATAATGTTAAATTGTTTGCAGTCCTGGGACTTGCATAAAACTACAGTTATGTGGCCAGAGTACATACATGTGAAACTGAAACTTGTCCCTGGAAGGCATGAAACAATTACATTCTGATGTTTATTTATTATTTATTTTATTTATTTTAATCTTTTTTATTGAGGATAATGGAATAAGCACTTATGTGCCTTTTTACATCTAGTCCCCGTGTGTATGCAGATTTGTGAATTCTGTCATCTGTTCCCACGGCACACAATGGCCTACTCTTATGAAAAGCGGAACAGGATTTAACATGTGCGTAAGATGTTCTGCGTGCATTCGCACATGGGACCTCAGTTTATAGTCTCCGAAGGACTTTTGGGGAGAGTGGAGTCTGCACTAATGTTAACTCCAGAGGAAATTATCCCCTTGAACGGGAATCGAACCGGGGTTGTCAGATTGCGAGCGCAATGTTCTGACCACTAGGCTATCCCGTCGCCTGTAAGTTCATAAATGTGATTATTTTATATGTAAATCTGGTGCTTGCAGGAAACGGTTTAATTCTGATGTTAGTTCATAAGTGGATTTTTCCCCCCCACTCATCGGACATAGCCCAGTCTCTGTGACGAAGGCAGCTCTACCCTGCAGGTCCTCCATGTCTCCATACAGATTCTTGGCCACTGGGGTGGGGTCAGGTCAGATCTTTTCTCTGAGTGCTTCATACAGGGTGCAGGACTGCAGCACATGGTTTGTTGTCTGGCTGCCAGTCTTGCACGGGCACTCCTCTGTGTGACCTGTAATTATCATGGTTAGGTGTGTTTAGGCCTGTCAGGTGTTGTGTGGCCAGTCGCATTTCTCCTCCACCCCCGTAACCTGATTCCACACAGTGGAGCAGGGTGGCCAGGTGTTGCATGGGGTTGGCCCTTTTGAGGTACAGGGCCCAGCATTCTGTACCAGTTAAGCAGGACTCCATAAGTAGAGCATTGTCGCTTGAAACTTTATCATCTTTTAGTCCTTCGGGTGAGACTGTAAACCGAGGCCCCATGCGTGAACGCACGCAGAACATCTTGTGCACATGTTAAATCCTGTTCCAGAAGGTGGGAATGCTATCTGTAATGACAGCTCCCCCCCCCTCCCCCCCCCCAAGTCCCTATGATGGAAAAAGTTAAATGAATTTTATAAATTTGTATTTATTGATTTATTTTTTAAATTGTATTTATTCCCTTATTTCAAGAATAATAAAATAAGAATTCATGTGCTTTTTAAAAAATATTTTACATCCAGTCCCCATGTGCATGTGTTTTAAAAAAAAAATTGTCATCCATTCCCACCAGCACAAATGGCCTACTCTTCCAAAAGGCATAACCCACAGGTTTTTACATAACAATAATAATAATAATAATAATAATAAATAATAATAACAACAATGAATGGAATTTATATAGGGCCATGCTTGCAAAAACAAATCAAAGCACTTGCATACAACACACCCATACACATACAACCAATACCAATTAACAGAGTTGACAAATTCAAATGTACACACACACACACAAACACACACACACACACACAGATTATACACTTTGGCAGGGTTGTGGGGATTTCGGTGTTGAAGGCAGGGACAAATCTGAGATGAAACAGGAGGGGAGAATATTAGGTTTGGAATAAATATGTCTTGAGGCTGGAATTAAAAGTGTCATAAGTAGGCTTTTGGCGAAGGGAGGGAGGTCGTTCCAGATCACTGGACCAGAAACAGCGACGGCCAACAGTGGATTGGTTGAATCTCGGTTTCGTAAGCACAGGGTACATGTGCATAAGATGTTTTGTTTGTAAAGTGTGTGTGTGTATGTGTGTGTGCGTGCATGTGTGCGTGCATGTATGTGTGTGTGTGTGCATGCGTGCGCATGTTTCAGGAGATGGCACAGATCTACTCAACTGTTTGCCAAGATGGGTATCCCGTCTCCTCAGTCTTACCCCATTGTTGGAACAGCCATTCCCTTCTTTAAGTATGTGAGTAGTCTTCCATGCTTTGTTAGTGCTGGTTTGGGGAAAAACTGTGCAGGCTTTGTTGATGCGGGCTCTGTGGTTTGTTATTACTTGTATGAGGGACACTGTGTGTATGTGTATGTGCATGTGTGCATGTGTTTGGGGGAGGGGGGTTATATAAATTATATATATATTATTATATATTGTATTATATATATATATATATATATATATATATATATATAATTCTTTTATTTCTAGGATAATGGAAGAAGCGCTCGTGTGCTCTTTTACATCTAGTCCCCATGTGCATGCAGTTTTTGTAAATTTTGTCATCTGTTCCCACCGGCACACTGTGGACTACACTTCCAAAAAATGGAACGGGTTTTAACATGTGCGCAATATGTTCTGTGTGCGTTCACACACAGGACTTCAGTTTATAGTTGCATCTGAAGGACTTTTGGGGAGATTGGAGTCGGCACTGATGTTAACCCCAGAGGAAAAATCCTCTTGAATGAGATTCGAACCTGGGTCAGCAGATCACGAGTGCATCACTCTAACCACCAGGCTATCCCGTTCTTCATATATGCATGAGTGTGACATATATTGAAAAACTATTCTACAGTATATGGTACCATGGTGTGTGTTAATACACACACACACATCAATTTGAGCCAAAGAGATGATTATAACTGATGTTTGCTTGTTTTGTTGTTGTGTCAAATAAGTGTACTTGACTTAAATGGCAATAAAATATTGTGAATCTGAATCTGAATCACACACACACACACACACACACACACACACGCACACACACACACACACACACAGAAGATCAAATATGAACGTTAAGAGCCTGTAATTCATGTCAGCATTTGGTAAGTTTTGGATACACACAAATACACCCAGCATACATCCCTGAAGTCAGAATGCAGCCACCTTCATGGTGGGCTAAAACAGTCACATACAAAATCTCGCCACTGGTGAACTTCGGAGCTCTAACTGAGGAATGGAACCCCACCCCCTCCACCCCAAAAAAACAACCACCCCCAAACTGGATTGAAATAGAAGTGGAAAAGTTGTGTAGGCAGTGAAGGTTTCTTTACGTTAGGCAAATAAAAATCTGCAACTACTGCACCCTGCCTTGCACAGACTGATCTATTGTGCTGAGAAAGCACTATCTATTATTGCAACCTTGCAACAAATGTGGTGGATTGGTGGTCTTGAGGTAACGCGCCTGTCTAGAAAGCGAAAAGTCAGGGTCAGAAGTGTGCAGTGGTTTGAATCCCGTTTGGCCCCAAACTTTTCCCCCATCCATTAGACTGAGTGGTGGTCTGGGCGCTAGTCTTTCAGATGAGATGATAAACTGAGGTCCTGTGTGTTACACAAAATTATTCAGCGCACGTAAAAGAACCCACGGCAACAAGAGAGTTGTCCCTGGCAAAATTCTTAGAAAAAAGCCACTCAGATAGGGAAACAAATACAGTTGCAGAAAAAAAAGGGGTGGCGCTGCTCTTGTGGCGACATGCTCTCCCTGGGGAGAGCAACCCAAATTTCACGCAGAGAAATCTTGTGACATTAAGTGGTATAAACAAACGAAATAAAAATAAATAAGGTTGATTTCTCCTATCTTGTATGTCGAGGAGCAGTGAGCTTGTGTTTAGTCTTTATGAACATACATGTGTGTGTGTGTGTGTGTGTGTTTATGTGTGTGTGTGTGTGTTGTGTGTATGTGGGTGAAGTATGTTTAATTTGTTGCTTTGTTGTTATGAAGTGTACTACTTGTGTTGTCAACCAGGGCACCATTGGCACACTGAAGAGATTCCATGCCCAGTATGGCAAAATCTATGGGTAAGCTGGTTTTGTTAATCCCTGTGTGTGTGTGTATGTGTGACTCTGTGTGTGTGTGTCAAAGTCAAAGTCAAACTTTTATTTTCAGATGGTACATTGAATAAGCAGTGCATTTGCATGTGTGTGTGTGTGTGTGTGTGTGTGTGTGTGTGTGTGTTCTTTCTTTCTTTTATAATGAGGATAATGGTATAAGCACTCAAGTGCTTTTTTCTTTTTCTTTTTTTTACATCCAGTCCATGTGTGTGAGTTTGAATTTGACTCATCGTGTTTGTTTAGCCTGAAAGTGCACAAGTCCTAGTGAGTGTCACTCATCAATGTGAAACCTCCCCTGGGAGAAACATGACAAAAAAGGAAGAAGAAGTCCATGTGTGTGAGTGTATGCGGTTTTGTAAATTTGGTCATATGTTGCCATCCTCTCAAATGGCCTACTCTTCCAAAAGGCAGAACAGGTTTTAACATGTGCCACAGTGTGTGTGTGTATGTATGCGTGTGTGTGTTTGTGTGTGGTGTGTGTGTGTGTGTTGGGGAGGGTGGTGGTGGTGAATATCTATAACCTGTTTATAATACCTATTACATTTACTGTGACTTGCACGTGTGCTGTCCTTGGAGTGTGTGTATTAGTGTGTATGTGTGTTTGTGTGAATTGAATGTTAATTTATTTAACAGTTTCAACACCGAGGATCACAGGACTGGGGAACAGAACAGGGCCTAACAATTCTGACCATAGCAACCTGCCTATTGCCCATACCCTTCTTGATACTTTTATTACTATAGGTTTCTTTACGTGCACATTAGCCTGAAAGAGCACAAGTCCCAGTGAGTGTGTGCGTGTGTGTGTGTGTGTGAGCACAAGCTTGTGTGTGTTTTCCCATGTATGTGTGCATACATGTGTGTGTGCATGCATGTGTATGTGTGCATTCACATACAGGTGCGCACACATGCTCATCTATCTATCTATCTATCTATCTATCTATCTATCTATCTATCTATCTATCTATCTATCTATCTATCTATCTATCTATCTCTCTCTCATCTCATCTCATCTCATCTCATCTGCTCCCATAACCCCCTCCAGGGTCATATAGATATATAAAAATATATATATATTAATATATGTATATATATGTATATTTATATATGATACATACACT
>CM054141.1:3447966-3499378 GCA_028751875.1 Rapana venosa
TGTTACCATTTATGCTGGTGTCTGTTTCTGAGTGTGATGTTACTATTAATGGCGGTGTCTGTCTGTTTCTTAGTGTGATGTTACCATTAATGGTGGTGTCTGTTTCTGAGTGTGAAGTATTATATACAATGTTACATGGGAAGGCTACATAGCTTGGGGAGATAATCCATTCATTGTATTCATTATTTTGTTTGTACAGATAAATGACATTTTTGGGTATGGTTTTTTTCCTGTTTGTGTTGTTCTTGCCTTGGATTGTTAAACCTTTTCTCTGTTTCGTGCTAGTCAGGTCTTTCACCAGCTGATATGCTTTCTTGCTATTGTTTTTCTTGATGTTCTCTTCAATGTCTTGGCACTGTTCACCGATCCATTTCTCTTTTGCCTCCGTCATGGACTTCCTGATTCTTTTGTTGACTGCCCTATATTGTTCTGCTCTTTCTTTTGTTTCATTTTTCTTTTTCTTCAACTCTCTACGCTTGTCGCATAGTTGTAGGATGTTAGGTGTGACCCATGGTTTTTTGACTGGTCGGCGTTTGCCAAGAAGCTCGTTTGCTGTTTCAGTCACCGCTGTATTGAAACTATTCGTCAGTGTATCTATGTCTGAGTCTATCACAGTGAGTGCTGCAAACTTTCCACCTATCCTTGCTTGAAAAATTTCTAATACCTCTGGGTCCTTCAGCTTCTCGAGGTCAAATTTGATCCTGATGTTGTTCCGCTTGTGGATTTTCTTTAGACGTAGTCGGAAAGTCATCATCACAAGATCATGATCACTCCCTATGTCTGCTCCTGGAAAGCTTCGTGTCTGTGCGATGTTAACGCTAGACTGAAACCGTCTTTTCACCATGATGTAATCTATTTGGTTGTGGTGTTCTCCATTTGGGCTATGCCATGTCCATTTTCTGGATTTCTTGTGTGGGCCAAGTGTATTCACTAGCTGGAGGTGGTTGTTACTGGCAAACTCCAGGAGTCTCAAGCCTCTTTCATTTGATTGGTTATTACAATGTGGCCCACAAACGCCCTCCCAGTCTTTCCATGCATCTTCTCCTACCTTGGCGTTCCAGTCGCCTTGCACAACGAGGATGTCTTTCTTGGGTGTTTGATTCAGAACCTCTTGTAGCTGGTCATAAAATTCTTCTACGGCTTCATCTGTGCAGTCTGATGTAGGGGCGTATGCCTGTACTATAGTTATGTTAAAGGGGGTTGCTCTCAGGCGGATGGTAATAAGTCTGCTGGACACAGGCTGACAGCTCATGACGGTGTTCACGGTGTCTTTGTGAATGAGAAACCCCACGCCATGTTCATGTTTATCCTGTTTTCCACTGTAGTATAATTTGTGGTCTTCCTGGGTCGTTGTTTCTCCCATGTTTTTCCACCTGACTTCGCAGAGCCCAAGGATGTGCCATTGATATCTGGACATCTCATGTGTCAGTTCCCAAAAATGGGAAGTGTCTCACTGACGACCAGGATATTCTGAACAGATGGACAGAATACTGCTCCGACCTGTATAACTATAGAACCGCAGGAGATCCAGAAGTCCTTAATGTACCCGAAAGCAAAGACACAGACAGTCACCCTATCCTCCGAGAAGAAGTGGAAACAGCAGTCAGATCCCTGAAAAAGGGGAAGTCAGCAGGGGCTGACAACATTCCAGCTGAGTTGGTCCAAGCTGGAGGGGAAGCCATGATCAGCGCCCTACTAAGAATCTGCAACAAGATCTGGCAGACAGGAAAATGGCCAACACCATGGACGCAGTCACTCATCATCACCCTCCCCAAGAAAGGAAATCTACAACAATGCCATAATTACCGCACAATCAGCCTCACATGTCACCCAAGCAAGGTCATGCTGCAGATAATATTGAATAGACTGAAGCCACAAGCAGAGACCATCATTGCTGAGGAACAACCCAGGTTTCAGAGCAGGGCGCCAGCACAACAGAACAGATATTCAACCTCAGAATACTATGTGAGCGGTACCTTCAACATCAACAAGACCTTTACCACGTATTTATCGATTTTAAGAAGGCATTTGACAGGGTGTGGCATGCAGCTTTGTGGGCAACCATGAATTTGTACAGCATCAATGCAAAAACCCGATCAGAGTCATCAAACAGCTGTACAGTGAGGCCACCAGTGCAGTGTACTACAAAAACAACATTGGAGAATGGTTTCGAACAACAGTTGGAGTAAGGCAGGGCTGTTACTCTCACCCACTCTTTTCAACATCTTCCTTGAGAGAATCATGGCTGATGCACTGGAACATCATGAGGATCAGTCAGCATTGGTGGCAGAACGATCACAAACCTCCGCTTCGCAGATGACTTGATGGAATAGCAGGATCAGAAAAAGAGCTTGCCAGGGCCCAACAGAACACTTGGATAAGGCCTCCAAAACATACGGCATGGAAAACAGTGCAAAAGAAGACCAAAACTGATGACTAATAACACCAAAGGCATTAGCACTGATATCAGGGTTTAATGACCAGAAGCTGGAAAAAAGTTCAAAGCTTCAAGTACCTGGGAGCCATTGTATCCGACCAGGGATCCAAGCCAGAAGTAGTATGCAGGACTGCACAGACAATAACAGCTTTGTCAAAACTAAACACCATCTGGAGAGATAAGAATATCTCGCTTATCTCCAAGATCAGACTAATGCGCTCCCTTGTCATATCCATATTTCTGTATGCCTGTGAATCATGGACCCTGACTGCAGATTTGGAGAGAAGAGTACAGGCAGTGGAGATGAGATGCTTTCGGAGACTCCTTGGCATCTCCTACAAAGACCACATAAGCAACGAAAGCGTGCATAACAGAATCCAGCAAACCATTGGACCCTATGAGAACCTTCTAACGATCGTGAAAAAGCGTAAACTTAAGTGGTATGGACATGTCACAAGATCCCAAGGAATTACAAAGACAGTTTTGCAAGGCACTGTCCAAGGAGGAAGAAGAAGAGGCAGACCAAGGAAGAGCTGGGAGGATAACATCAGCGAATGGACAGGCCTAGAACTCAACAAAACCCTGAGAAAGGCAGAACAGAGAAAGGAATGGAGGGAACTGGTTGCTGAGTCTTTGAGGGTGCCCCCACGGTCGTCAGACTCCGGGACAGACAGACAGACAGACAGTTGTTCTTGCTTCCTTGTTTTCAATCGTGTGTACCTTGTATGTGTGTGGTTTTGTTTTATTCATATTTTGCATTATTATCATAAAATCCTTCTATGTTTCCCTTTCTTCTCATTTCCCTAATGATTATGATTAATACAAATGGTACCTGAGTTCTTCCTGATGCATCATTGCTTTTTTATTATCTATATCGTTTTGTTGTTGTTTTTGTTTCATGGCATGTTATTACCTCGAATACTGCAGATTTAATGGAAATATTTTAATAGACTGGAAGAAGCATAGAAATTTTTATGAACTAAAAGATCTCTTTTTAAAAAAAAAAATCTTTTCCTTTTTAAAAGACAGCAGATCCAATCATGTTAAACTGAAATACACACGCACGGCAGTAACAGGTTACAAAAAAAGCAGACAATAATGCCTAACAGGCATGGAACAAGGTAAGAATTCAAGACAGGCAGAAAAAAATGTCAGAACTGAGAGAGAAAAAGGCAGTTGCAGTATGCCATACCCAAGAGAAATTTTGTAATTTAAAGTGTTTTATTTACCATGGACAGATTTAAAGTCAAAGAATTGTACAGAAGTATTCATGTTTATTTAGTATTCTATGCCCATAAAACTTATACTTTATCTGTGTGACAATGTATGCTGTAAATTTTTCCATTGCTTGGTTGCTGTTTTGTTTTGTTTGTAGAATTGTACAGAAGTATTCATGTTTATTTAGTATTCTACGCCCATAAAACTTATACTTTATCTGTGTGACAATGTATACTGTAAATTTTTCCGTTGCTGTTTTGTTTTGTTTGTTCCTTGAAGGTCAGTGTGAAAGTTATATCAATTTAGTGTGATTTGTGTGCACACTTTACATATTGTCCTTGTACTGCTGACTGTATTGTGCTGTTGCATTAAAGTTGCAGTGTCATGCTGTTGTTGACATTATGTTGAAATATATCTTCCAGTGCAAAACAATGATTTTAAAAAATGATAACCAGATAGATCAGAACAGTGATAAATTAATGAATACTAATAAAAACAGAATGTTTTGTGCTCTACATCCCAAATTATTTTCATTCAATGAAGAAAACTCAATCTGCCTGTGTAGCAATTTTAAAGATTTTTTTTTTTATTACCATGAAAAATCTTTGTATATATGGAATAACTACAGTTTGACTAAAGGAACACCATATTAACCATGCATTCCTAAGGGTCATAGTTTTGTCCAATTTTGTTGTTTTAGTTTCAATGTTGTCATAGGTCAGATAGGGACAGACCTTACTGTTGCACTGATGTTTTATAAGATTTTTGGCAGACTGATTTTATATGTTAAAATGACAATATCGTCATAGGTTGTTAAAGAAAGCGTTGTCAGATGTCTTGTAGTTTCTCAGGCAATTCGGGAGAGGTAAAAAGGAATTGCAAAGTTTGGGATTGTTATACTGACATTTGTATTTGCATTCATGCACACACACTGTAATTGTCTATCACACACTCACAGTCACTTGTTGCCTTTCAACCAAATGAAAGTCCCAATGATATAATGCACCATTTTCCCTTCCTTCCACCTACTGAGGCAGGGACAGCTTTAATAAATTCAATCAAATAGTAATAAACATGGCGTGACTGTTCAGCTGTGATGTCACATCACGTCACTAACTGCCATCTTTCACCTTGAACTTGGATCTGCTCCATTTATAACCAGACATAATTTTTTTTTAAATTCTACTCGCACTTCCTTCTTGGGGTCTTCATAAGGCATTGAGGTTATCTGCTCACTGATTCTTGACTGTTTTTCTTGGTTTGGGCTGTCATCAAAATGCTACTTCCCCAAGCTTCTTCTTTCTTTTTCTTTTTCTTCTTCTTCTTCTGCTTCTTCTTCTTTGTTCACTGGCCATGCTAAATATTTAGCCTTGTCTGGATGGCGAAGTCTGCAGTCTGTCACAGTAACCCTGCCAGTCCCCAGAGGTTTTTTTCTGGAGCACCACTGGGCTGGGCCATGTGTGGTGTCTGAGAGTGATACTGCTTTGTGACCTTTGAAAGGATATCATGTACATCCTTGCAGCCTCTCGCCCCATGGAGCATGCGATGTCAGAGGAACAACTGGAGCCACTCCAGCTGAAAAGCTCACCCTTGCCTCCTCTGTTCCATGGCACACAGGAACCTGAACCAGAGCGGGTCCTTCCTGTACAGACACTTTCACCATTTGTCAAAGTCCGCTCGAGGTTTTACACACTCCTCAATGCCAACAGAAATAATGTCAGTTGTGAACACAGCACTGCACCTTCTAGAGTGATTTTTTACAAACTTTATGTGGGTGTGGTTCCTTAATAGATATACAAGTAGCCCAGCTACATGGGTCAGGCTGTGGGTCACATAACCACAACTGCCTCATCAGTCCAAAGATGTAGTGCCCTACAACAGTTAACCATGAAGTACATTACCTTGGGTGGGAAATTTTCTTTTTACTAAACAAATCAAAATGAACTACAAAGGCCCACACTTCACTCAGTTTTACTGCACAGTAAGAATCTTCTCTAGATTTCTCAGAATACTTGTGTCATCATATCATCATCCACATATTACTCTACATGTGCAACCAGGTCTGGGCACATAACAGAGACCCTTTGTGCGATATTGTGTACATTGGTTTTCAAGTTCAGCCTTGACAACTAATCTTTTTTTAAAGCACAGATCAAATATTGTTATAGTCTAGTGGTTAGAGCATTGTGCTTGCAGTTTGACAGCCCAGGGTCTAGCTTGGGTTTGAACCTCCAGTGAGATGCAGGTTCAAGGAGATTTTTTCTCCTGGAGCTGACATCAGTTCTGACTCCACTTCCCTAAAAGTCCTTGAGAAGACGCTGTAAACCAAGAACCCATTTGCAAATACATGCAGAACATCTTGCGCACACTTTAAAAACTGTTATGCCTTCTGGAAGATTAGGTCATTCATGCTGGTAAGAACGGATGACAAAAAAAAATTTATTAAAGAACACAGGCACACTGGTGTTGTGTTTAGACATCTCCGAAGTTGGAATGTGGCTACCTTAATGGTGGGGGGAAACAGTCACATATGCAAAACCTCACCATGATGAACCTCAGAGCTGTAGCCCAGGAACGGGGAACAAAAAATGATAAGCTTTCATAAAAACACTGTAACGGACATCATTAACAGTAGTTTTCCTGTTCAAGGTGTGGTCAGCTTTTGGCCAGACAGTCGGATCAGTAGTCTTCATTTCCATTGGAAGCAGTTATTGTTGTCTTTTATTATAAGTTCTTAATTCATTCCTAAACATTGGTCGGCCAGATTGTTTGTGTGAGAACTAATCTTATCAGGCTCCCAGTTGATGCTTTTGATATGAGAAGAAAGCAGTAAGTCAATATTTTGCTATTGAAAGAGTTACTATGTTTTGCTTGATATCAGGCAAAAATGCCTGTGCGCTGTTTAGCTAGGGATCGTGTGTGTTTACTTGATTAATGTCTTTTTTCACATTTGTATTGTGCATGATCTAATATTGTAACTGAGTACAATTTAAGTTGCTTTGCAGGCAACAGGCACTAAAGATAAACTGGAAGAGTGTGTCCACATAATAGATAATGGCATAGGCATGTACTTCTGTTGATCAAAGCATCCACATAAAGAATATGATCCACATGTGCTTTTATTTTCTCTCTCCAATATATAAACACACACACACACATACATACACACACACTCACTCACTCACACACACCCTTCTGTCAAGACTATAAACGGAGGCCTCCTGTGCAAACACATTCAAAATTTCTTGTGCACATGTTAAAACCTGTCTGCTTTATGGAAGAGAAAGCCATTAGTGCTGATGGTAATAGATGACAAAATTGACAAAACCTCTTGCACACAGGGACTGGCTGTTAAAAAGCACAGGAGTGCACATTCCATTCTCCTCAAAATGAAAGAATTAAATAAATAGATACACACTACACACACACACACACACACACACACACACACACACACACACACACACACACACACACAAAACACACACTACACTAAACTACACTACACTACACTACATAGACACACACAACACACCACACCACACACAACAACACAACAAACCACACCACACCACACACACACACACACACACACACACACACACGAGTAAAGGTTCAAAGTTGTTTTTTTCAGATGGTACATTGATTTAAGCAGTACAATTGCTTTTTTTTTAAGTCATCTATCTAAGAAGAAGAAGAATGATAATAATATATGCATACATAAAATAAAAAACCTAAACAATAATAAACCATTTGAATCAAACAAAAGGGAAAAAAATCAAGTTAATGTTGTGTGTGGTGCTGTTTCAAGTCAAACAAACAGAAAAGATTACGGTTAAAGTAGTGTGTGGTGATGTGTGCATGTGCAGAAGATCCTGAAGCTGTTCCAGGAGTTTGACCACAACAAGAACGGCATGCTGGACCCTGACGAGATTGCCGCCCTCAACGTCCGGCTCTTCTGGGACATCCCTCACATCGGATCCAACGACATCAGTCAGCAGACTCTTCTTGTTTTGTTGGGGGGGGGTTTTCTCTTAGTTACTATAACTTTGTTTTTGCTGTTGTCATTTATTGTTACTCCTCCTGTTTTCTTCTTGTTCTTGCTTTGTCTGTCTATCTCTGTCTGTCTATCTCTGTCCGTCTGTCTGTCTCTCTCTGTCTCTTATATACTGGTTTAAACTTCAAAATATGTTTCTATACAGATTTCCAAAACAGGCTTATTTGCTGGCTGTAAACAAGATGCAGGAACTGAATGTGGGATATTTATATTTCAAGAACTGGTCATATTGTGTTAAAAGATTTCTTGATCTTTTTGGTTTCTCTGAAGTGTGGGTAAATGATGGTGTGAGAAATGAACATGTTTTTCTAAAAGAATAACAGCAACGTATGATTGATTTTTTTCATCAAGACTTGCATGTAAAACTGACAGATTTGAAACATATTGGTCATTAAGATCACTGTTACAGCTTGAAAAATACCTTACTGTGTAATAGCTATCATGATAGCTAAATTCAGGTATGCTCTTGTTAAATTTTGACTAGTAATTGGCCATTTTAAATGTAAATAACAAATATAATGATATATCTAAAAAGTGCCCTTTTCTGACAAAATTGAAAGTGAAATCCATTTTCTCTTTGAATGCACACAATTTACAGACTTGAGAGAGAAATGCCTGTCAGAATGCTTCACTAATGCAAATGAACAATCCTTTCAAACTATTTTGAACAGTGAAAATGTCTACCAGTTAGACAATTGGGTATGTACATATTTTATGTTCTGAAAGCCCGAGAACTTTGTTAGGTATAAATGGTGTACAAAAGGTTGAAGACGTTCATGTTTCTTCGGGAAATCACTCTTGATAATGCCAACATTATTCATATTTGTTGTGCTGCTCTGTGGTCAGCAGGGCTATAAACAGCAGGATTGAATTGGATTGGATACAAAAAGCCCAAGATTTTGTAGTTCATGAAAATAGAAAACTATTAAGTAACTAAATTATGAAGTTCATGAAAGAAAAACAAAAGAGAAACCTTTTAATTTTGAAGCTCATTAAAAAAGCTGAAAAGAATCAACCAAATTATAAAGTTTATGTTAAAACCTCCCACCAAAATCAACAAAATTATGAAGTTCCCAAAAGAAAACCCACAGGTATCCCAGCTGCAATTACTTCTCTGGGCTTACTCGGTGGCCGATTCATTAGAAAAGACTGAGGTGGAGTCAACAGTGAGAGAAAGATATTGTTCTATCATTTACTCTGCCAGAAACTCTGTTTTCATTTATTCCAATTATAGTCCCAAAAATTTCATCATGGGATGGTACATTGAATAAGCAATACAGTACAAATCAAAGTCAGATTTTTTTGCTACCAGATGGAATGTTGAATAGCAGTACATCTGCTCTCTAACCTTTTCAACACTAGTTGCAAGTATATTTGCAGTGGGTGACACACCCTTTTGGTACGTGCTGCATCTGTGTCCCCAACAGCCTGTCTAAAATATAACTTGTAAAGTGATCATTTTTACTTATGAAGCTTGTATTATTGGACAAAAATATATAATACTCTACAATGTAAGAGGGAAGACCTAGCAAAACCTGGGCTACCTGTATTGCAGATGATCTTAGAGAAAGAGGCATAAATAAGGAGGAAGCTCAAAACAGAGAGAGATGGAGAAGGCTCATCAATGTCAAACCTCCCCTGGGAGAAACATGACAAAAAAGGAAGAAGAATGTAAGAACATTTTCTCTGAATTTTGCCTTTTGTAAGAATTTTTTGTTGTTCTAATGTCGGAGTTATGTGTACTCAGGGCATATGCAGGGGAGTAAAGTGAATTGTAGAAAGCGATACTTTACTGTCATGGTAATCATGATGATGGTGTGTGCAGATGATGAAGAGTACGGAGGAATCCCCCCTGCTGATCTTCACTCTCTCAGCCCTGGAGGAGCTGCGGATGGATTTCCAGGCGGTGACGGCCGTTCCCCTTCACATGTGTCGTCTGCAGAGTCTGGCCTACCTGTCCCTGGCCCACAACCCTCTGCTGGAGAGTCTGCCTGGATCCCTGGGGCATCTGCCCAGTCTGAAAAGTGAGTTCACCTTGTGTGCAGGGCTCGGTTCTTTCCCCCTTCCTCAGCTACAGCATCAGAGTTCACCAATGGTGAGAGTTTGCATATATACAACATTTTTTCCCACCATTAAGGTGGCCACATTTCAACTTCAGAGATGATGTCTCATTACTACACCTTTATGCATGTAATTTTAAATTTTGTCATCCTTGCCTATTGGCACGCAGTGGTCTACCCTTTAGAAATGTAGAACAGTTTTGAATATGTGATGTTCAGCTTATGTTTGTACATTTGACCTCAGTTTATGGACTTATCTGAAGGACTTTTGAGGAAGTGAAGTTGGTACTGATGTAAACTCCGGGGAAAAAATCCCCTCTCTGGTAGTTTGAACCCGCACTGTCAGATTACAAGCTCAATACTCTAACCACCAGGCAATCCTGCACCCTTTTCCTCTGGAGTTGACTTTGGTTGTTTGTCCAATTCCCTACCACACCATCAGGCAAGATTTTAAGCCAAGTTCTTATCTAGGAATGAAGGCATAAATACCTTGTGCACACATTAAAAACACAGCCATCTTTTGTGGAAGAATAGACGAAGTTATGATTGGAGGTACAGATGGAAACGCACACAACATGCAGTCTGTATGCCAGTAAAGCTTTGAATGTAGACCACTGAGCACTCTGGCAGTACAATACCCCTGCCTCACAAAGACAGTCAAGGCCAAACCAGAGACCAAGTTTTCCATCAAGCTGTGTGGTGGTGGATAACCATTTCAGCCCCCTTCCACCTGTGTCCCTTTCTCCTCACCTGTCCATTAAACTCTTGTCACAAGGTGTTCTTCTATCTCTGTTCTCGTAGACTGCATGTGATGTGAGGGCTTGTCTCCTAATGCTATGGAATGGTTATAGTGTAATGCATCCATAGCCATTTTCACTAGGATTTTTCTTTCTTTTTCTTTACTTTTTGCTTTCAACAGCTATCTATAATTTTATTGGGAGTCTTTGCATGGGGTAATGAGGGTTTTAATGCAATTTGTGAGGGGAACTATATTCAGACAAAATGTTTAGTTACTTTTGTTTCTTTAAAATAGTTTATATATATATATATTATATATATATATATATATATATATATATATATATATATATATATATATATATTTATAACTTTTAAAAAAATGAAGTCTACTGTAACACTCTCAAAAAATAATGTTTAAATTCAGAGATCTTACCAAAGTAAAAACAAAACCAAAAAGTGCATCTTAAGTAGCAGCAAAAGAGTTAGCAATGTCCCAGACTTTCCTTCAAGTCAAGCATTGGTCTTTGTCACTGAAAAGGAAATCAAAGTCAGAATCAAATTTTCATTTCCAGATATTACATTAGAACAGAGTCATTCACTTTTCATCATTACAACAGAGTCATTTGGTGTTTTTTTCATTAGAACAGAGAGTTATTTGGGGTAGGTATTTTTTCATTAGAACACTCACTCACTTTTTTTTATTAGAACAAAGTCATTTGCTTATTTTTACATCATAACAGAGAGTCATTTGCTTTTTTTTTTCTTTAACTGCCTCATCTTCTGTGACGTCCTGCTGTTCTCTCGCCGCTCATCCTAATCACCCTGCCACAGCCACACCTAGATTTGTTATGTCTCATCCCCAGGGTCGGAAGTCTATAGGGAGCCTATCAATATCAGGCCACCATGGGGCCACCAGCCAGAGGGGCCCTGCACTGCTGCTGGGTCACTTTGGTGGTGTTCAATGGTGTCTGTTCTGGTCATTGGCTTTTTTCAGAACAGAGAGTCATTCAGGTTTTTTTATCAAGCTGACCGTAAAAAGACATTCATACAAATGGAAAAAAAACACCACCACCAAACAATACAGAATCTGCCCATTGCTGTGCAGAGATCCGACTGGTCAGCTGTCCGTCAATGCGAACACCGCCCAACGAAGTGGTCAGTCGAGGGGTGGAGTCGGTGAAGGCCTACCTCAAACGTCTGGCAGGTGGCTTCACAGAGTGCCGCAGAACCAAGCTGATGTTTGTGGGGCTGGGAGGGGCTGGGAAGACCAGGTGAGCGACAAAACGTAAAGTCAGACAGACAGATAGAGACAGAGAGAGTGTTTGTGGGGCTGGGAGGGGCTGGGAAGACCAGGTGAGCGACAAAACGTGAAGTCAGACTAAACAAATCTGGAGGCTGGAAGACTGAGACAGACAGCGATAGAGACAGAGAGAGTGTTTGTGGGGCTGGGAGGGGCTGGGAAGACCAGGTGAGCGACAAAACATAAAGTCAGACAGACAGACAGATAGAGACTCAGAGACAGAGTGTTTGTGTGTGTGTTTATTTTTTAAATTTATTTATTCTTTTATATCGAGGATAATGGAATAAGCACTCATGTGCTTTTTTTTTACATCCAGTCCCCATGTGTATGCAGTTTCATAAATGTTGTCATCTGTTCCCACTGGCACACAATGGCCTACTCTTTCAAAAGCGGAACAGGAATTAACGTGTGCACAAGATGTTTTGTGTGTGTGTTTGTGTATTTAGATTCATTTAATGTCTTTTTACAAGTTGTAATATCAGATGGGAAAGAGAGAGAGAGAGAGAAGGAGGGTGTGAGCATGCATGTTGGGGGGAGGGTTCATAGTTCACAATGTATTGGAAAAGGAGTCTCAGAGTATCAATACATGTTATATGATAAAAAAAACAACTTAATGTTATCAACCTACTTAACTACAATAAACAAAAGAGAAAATGCATTTCTTACTATTCCTAACAAAATCAATGATCACAGTGAAAAATGTAAACAAAATTCATTTACTGAATTGCACTTGAGGAAAAGCTATCATGCGTGTGTGTGTGCATGTGTGGGTGTGCGTTTGTGTGTGCGTGCATGTGTGTGTGTGTGTACTGCCTGGGTTTTTTAAATTTTAACCTAAACATTCTCTTTATCTAACATTTGTGGTCTGTGTGGTCATGTGGGTGTTTTTTTCTCTCCAATTCTGTCACCTTTGTCCTCAGTATTATCAAAGCTTCCTAAAAACATACTATAAAAAGTCACCCCTGAGTTGTAACAACTTAATCACAGAATAAAACTTTTGGTAAAAAATAAAAGTGTTAAGGGCCACCTACTATCCTAATGCATAATAATCTCAGAAAACAATATGACTGTGATTAATTTTGCTGTATTGTTCTGTTATCTTGCTACTGATTACACACCACAGTCTTCATTTCAATATGAACTTCTCTTCCCCCACCCCTTCCCCTGTCTTCTTCTTCCTCTCCTCCCTACCCCTCCCCATCTCCCCCCTTCCAAAATGGTGAGTTTGTGAGCATGTGTGTTCATGTGTCTGGACAAGTAAGTGTGTGTGTGGTTTTAACTACTTTGTGTGTGTGTTGTGTGTGTGTGTTTTGTGTGTGTGTGTGTGTGTGTGTGTGTGTGTGTGGTGTGTGTGTGTGTGTGTGTGTGTGTGTATGTGTTGTGTGGATCATTGATCATTGTGTCCATGGTGAGAAATCGCAGTTTGCAGAATAGGTGGTCTGCTAGCCATACCGTTAATATAGATACTACTACTTCTGCTTTCATTTTATCAATATTATTATTGGCATTGTTAATATTACTATTGTCATCAATATCTATCATTCATTATTATCATCATTTTTCATACTTTGACCGCAGTTTGCTGCGAGCGTTGATGGCGGTGGACAAGAAGACGGAAGGAACGAAGGGGGAGGACATCACGGACGGCATTGTGATTCAGCCATGGACGGTGAAGAACGCTGATGGAGTGGAGGTGACCTACAGTACCTGGAACTTTGCTGGACAGACCCTCTACTACAACACTCACCAGGTCAGTCTGACGGGCTGCAGGTAGGACTAGAGTGGATCGAGTGAGTGAAGTCTTTTGGATGAGACGATAAACTGAGGCCCCATGTGCAACACACATTCAACGCTCATAGAAAAAACCATGGCAAAAAGAGAGTTGTCCCTGGCAGAATTCTGTAGAAAAAGGTCGCTCTGATTGGGAAACAAATGCACATGTGGACAGGAAAGGAAGAAGAGAAAAAGAACGGTGCTGCTTTTGTGTGAAGGTGCTTTTCCCTGGGAAGAGCAGCCTGAATTTCATGCAGAGAAATCTGCCATGGCTGGAAGTTGTATACAATTAAATTCAATGCAAGTGTAGTGTAGTGTGGTGTGGTGTGATATGATGTTGCATGGTGTGGTGTCGTGTGATATGATATTGTATGGTGTGGTGTGATATGATATTGCATGGTGTGGTGTGGTGCAGTATGATGTCGTATAGTGTGGTATAGTGTAGTGTGGTGTAGTGTAGCATGGAAACAAACACATGCAGTCAGGAAAAGAAAAAAAATGGGTGGCACTGCTCTTGTGACAACACACTCTCCCTGGGGAGAGCAGCCCCAATTTCAAGCAGAGAAATCTGCTGTGACTGAAACTGGTACACGGGTACAAATACAACAAACAAACAAAACAAAAAAGGTATTTCTGTATGTCATAAGGAGCGGTGCATCTCTAAGCAATGCCTATGTGGTTGCAGTTTTTCCTGTCGAAGCGAGCGGTGTACCTGTTGCTGTGGTCGACACGTCAGGGATTTGAACACGCAGGTCTGGACTTCTGGCTGAGTTCTGTGGCCAGCCACGCCCCAAAGACTCCCATCTTCGTGGTGGGCACACACTGCGACCAGGTCAGGGTTGACACCTCACCTTCACTGCCTTCTGCCTTCTCTTCTCCACCGTTGAGAATCAAACATTGATATCGCACACCTACACCTCTGGCCTTGTCTTTTCTTGTTCTTTTGCGGCATGGTGTAGAATAGAAAATATTTAAGGTATGCTTTTCTAGGGGGATATAGAAGTGTAAAAGAGAACTAAGGTATGCTTTCCTAGAGTGATATATAAGTGTAAAATAGAAAAGATCTAAGGTATGTTTTTCTTAGGAAGGTAACACACCTGCCTAGAAAGCAAGAAGTGCAGGTTTGATCCCTGTTTGTGCCTAAACTTTTCCCCACCTGCTAGACCCTGAGTGGTGGTCTGGGTGCTAGTCTTTTGGATAAGACAATAAACCGAGGTCCTGTGTGTAACATGCATCCAGTCCACATGAAAGAGCCCACAACAACAACAAGAGAGCTATCCCTGGCAAAATTATGTAGAAAAAGCCATTCATAAGAAAACAGATAGACATGCAGACAGGTAATTTCATTTTGAATGTGTGGTGCTGCTCTTGTCGTGACGCACTCATCCTTTGGAAAACAGCTCAAATTTCATGCAGATAAATCTTCTGTGACTAAAAGCAGTATGCACATAGATACAGTATACTAATTGTCATTGAGGTTGGCAGTCTAGGATGGAAATGGGAGATTGTGAAACTCAGCAGAGACAGAAAAAGATGGTGAATGGTAGTGGTGATTGGTGGAGCTCCCACCATCAACAGCAGTGATGTAGACAGGTGACATAACACTGGCCAGGTCTTGTGAGGGCTGCAACCTTGATTATACCTCTGCACTTGAGCATGCTTGGCTTGCAGTCAGCTCTGTGCACACACATTTTCATTTCCCACAAACGTCCTTATCTCTGCACATAGACTCATAACATAGCTATCAATTTAATTCTGGTAGTAGATTTCCGCATGTAAGGCCATTTTTATATTTGCCGTTAAGGCAGTCATTTCATCTTCAAGGAGTAAGGTAAATCTCAAAACAGCTTATGCATCAACATTTTGTCCTACTGTTTCTTCTCTGTGTACAGTTCCCCAACACTTTGTCCCAATATAATAGTCTGCTGTGTTTGCAGGTACCCAAGGCAGACATCCCCATGGCAGACCTGAAGGAACGCTATCCACAAATCGCAGGCTTCCATTTTGTCAGCTCTGTCGTTGGAACAGTAAGTTTCTGTTCAATAAGATTGGATTGCTATGGTCATTTTATTCTTTATTGAATGTAGATAAATCCTCCTCCTTTTTTTCCGCTCCTCAGCTAGAGCTTTGAGGTTTACCAGTGGTTAGGTCTTTGCATATGCAACCATTTCTTTCCCACCACTTACATAGTAGCATTCTGACTTTTGGGTTAATTACTTGTATGAAAGGCCTTGTTTTGCTCCCCACACAAAATATAGCTATATAAATTTTATATATTTTTGTGGCTTTCATTTTTCTATTTTCTTGTTTTTTGTGTGTTGTTTTTTGTTTATTGCTTTGTGCTTTGGTTCTGTGATATTCCTGGGTTGCTGTTCAACCTCGCCACACCATCCTTACCCTGGCTTGTCATGTCGCGTTCTCAGGGTCACAAGTCCACAGGGGGATTATCAATGTTAGGCCGCCAAGAAATCACCAGCCAGAGGAGCCCTGCCTGCACTGCTGCTGGGTCACTGGAGGTGTTCTGTGGTGCCTGTTCTGAGCTAACATAAGCAGGACATTATGTGCTAAGCCCCTGTTGATGAAGTTGACTGCATGAGATATCCAGGATGTTGACCACCACAACGTACCAACAACCTTCCCTATGAACCTCCGCCCCTGAAGTCTTTGACACAGACACACCGCAGGCACGGAACTGTATGGGAAACCAAAACTGAGGTCACCATGAGACCAGAACAACTGGGGCCGCCTAATCAGAGACAATTGTCCTTTATTGTATGATGATCAGTGATGATGAGGATGGTGTAGTAATGCCTTTATTGTATGATGATCAGTGATGATGAGGATGGTGTCATGATGCCTTAATTGTATGATGATCATTGATGATGAGGATGGTGTAGTAATGCCTTTATTGTATGATGATCAGTTTTGATGAGGATGGTGTAATGATGCACCAAAGTGCATCTGCTTTGAGACTGCTTGACAGGGCTGTACTCCAAGCTTCCTTTCATAATATATCCTAGCGTCTTCCAGGCCTGAGAAATATAGGCACCTGCAGTGTCTTATCGAGAATTCAGCAACACTCTCAAAATTGCATCTGTTAAGTGGATGAAGTTCAACTGTGTGGTCCCAGTCTTCCTAGTGAGTCCATAGCAAACTCACTCTGGGTAGAAGCCAGCCAGAGTTGGGGAAAAAAACCAACATGACTTATGGGATTTAAACCTGAGACCTTTCAGCCAGTAAGTAACCTAAGGTGCTAACCACTGCACCATAGTAGCTGGTTGATATGTTATTGTTATCACTTTCATAAATCACTATCTCAAGTTCAAAATCCTTCGAGTCAGATTGTGAGAGGGAGTAAAACCAAAAGTCGCTTCAGCCAGTACTGTGTAAGTGTTGATTGGTTTGGATTTTTTAAATTTTTTATTTGATTTTTCAGCATAGTCTACACAGTTTTGTAAATCTGCATAACATACTTCACTCACTTACGGCTTTTACTTTCTTCAGGTACATATACCTGTAAATTTGCTAAAATTCTGTTTTGAATATTGAGTTTAGAATATTAAGTTTAAAATATTGAAAAATTACATCAATATTTTTTGATGATGGTGGTGATGTCAGTTGTAGTAGCAGAAGTAGTAGAAGTAATTATAGTTGTAGCAATAGCAGCAGTAGAAGTAGTATTGGGGGTGGTGGTGGATATTAAGGTGTCATAATGTTGGTGATAATAGAGAGTGTATCTCAGGGCATCTTGGAGCTGGAGAAGGACTGCTGTTGTTGTTGTCGTTGTCGTTGTTGTTGTCAGACAATACTGTATAAGGTGATGACAGAGAATGTATTGCAGGGCATTGTGGAGCTAGAGAAGAACTACTGTTGTTGTTGTTGTTGTTGCTGTTGTTGTTGTTGCTGTTGTTGTTGTCTTACAATACTGTACCGGGATGAAGCAGGGCATTGTGGAGCTAGAGAAGGACTTGTTGTTGTTGCTGTTGCTGCTGTTGTCAAACAATACTGTACCAAGGTGGAGAGTGTATTGCAGGGCAATATAGAGCTGGAGAAGGACTGTTGTTGCTGTTGTTGTTGCTGCTGATGTTATTGTTGTTATTGCTGTTGTTTTGTTGCTGCTGCTGTTATTGTTGTTGTTGTTATCAAACAATACTGTACAAGGTGATGACGGAGAGTGTGTTGCTGGGCATTGTGGAGTTGGAGGACTGTTGTTGTTGTTGTTGTCAGACAATACTGTACAGGGTGATGACAGAGAATTATTAGAGGGCATTGTGGAGTGGGATAGCTCAGTGGTCAGAGCACTCGCTTTCCCCAAGCCAATGTTGAGCAGCGTCAAGCGTGGTTACCAATTAGATGGGTGATGGTTTGCGTGCCTTGGCTTCAGTACAGTCCCCCAGTTCACCCCAGTTCATACTGTACAAGGTGATGACGGAGAGTGTATTGCAGGGCATTGTGGAGCTGGAGAAGCACTGTTGTTGTTGTTGTTGTTGTTGTCAGACAATACTGTGCAAGGTGATGACGGAGAGTGTGTTGCAGGGCATTGTGGAGCTGGAGAAGCACTGTTGTTGTTGTTGTTGTTGTTATCAGACAATACTGTACAAGGTGATGACGGAGAGTGTGTTGCAGGGCATCGTGGAGCTGGAGAAGCATTTTGTTTTGTTGTTGTGTTTGTGTTTGTTTGTTGTTGTTGTTGTTGTTGTTGTTGTTGTCAGACAATACTGTGCAAGGTGATGACGGAGAGTGTGTTGCAGGGCATCGTGGAGCTGGAGAAGGACTTGCTGCGTGTGACCCTGGAGCAGAAGAACATGGGAGAAAAGGTGCCTCAGGTCTGGCTGAACCTGGAGAAGAAAATCCTGCAGTGAGTGTGCACAGACTGTCTCTTCTGTTCCTCTCAAGTCTAGTCAAGTCATGTCAAAACCACTTTGCCTGCTTCTCTGTTATTGTGTCTCTCTGTCTGTGTCTTTGTTTCTCTCCTCTTTTTCCTTTGTCTCTGTCTCTCTCTTTGTCTCTTCGTCTTTCTCTTCTCTCATCTCTCTCTTTCTCTCTTCCCTTCTCTTCTCTCTCTTTTCTTTTCTCCCCTCTCTCTCTCTCTTTCTCTCTCCCCCTCTCTCTCTCTCTTTCTCTCTCCCCCTCTCTCACTCTCTCTCCTTCTCTCTCAAACAAGAGTTAACTGATATACCTTTTTCAATGTAACACTATTTTGTTTTCCATATTTGTGGAATGCGAACTCCATTAGCTAAATTTTTTATTTGAATGTGAGGGTCGGGTGGTTGATTTGTCCCACACTGTTGCTGAATTTTTTTTTAATAATCTAAGCGGGGAATATGACACATATGTGTGTGCAAGCTTGCGATAACAATTAATGTATTCGGTTGAATGTAGTTATTGGAGATTCCTTTTCCTCTTTCAGTTTTCATTATTTCCTTGTTGCAAAAAACATATTGTGTTCATACTGTGCTCCTTGCCAAAAAGACTGTATTGCTAATGGCAGTAAATTACTTTCAGTGTTCAGTGTTCTCTCTCTCTCTCCTCTCTCTTTGACTTCAGAACAGGTCATTTTTTTGTACAGGATGCTTGATAGGTTCATGTTTCCATAATCCACCAGACCCTGACGTGATTTATGTGACTTGTATATTTGATCTTCTGCATATACTTGAAAGGAATTAAGGCACTAGCAGGAATGCACTTTAAGTTGACGTGGGACTGCAGGAAGTGGAGGATGCTGGTTGCAAAATCTTCGTTAGTGCCCCCACAGTCCAAGGGATTATGGGATAGGTGAGGTGAGTTGAGAGGGAAATCGTAAAAATCCCTACCCATAATTCACCAGACACCGTTGTCAAGATTCAAGCCTGCATTCTTTGTAGGCCCACAGGATTGAAGTAGAACAGTCTTAACCACTGGGCTGTAGTGTGCGTCAGTTTTTTGGTTGTTTTTTTAATGAAAAGTCAAGTGACATCAGTTGGGTGAAATGAAGAGTGTGTGTGACGTGATGATGCAGATCTCGCACAACGACCAGTATCCTGGAGTGGAAAGTCATCAGGGAATACTGCATGGAGATTGGAATCTACGACGAAAAAGACGTGAGTATGGCACACTCTTGGTCACATTGGGACATGAATTTGGCAGGTTGTGTGTGTGTGTGTTGTGTGCGTGCGTGTGTGTGTTGTACTGTGTAGTGTGTACTTATGCATGTGTGCATACATTTGCCATGGGATTGTGCCTATGTTCATGCATGTTTGCTTGCATTTGCATATGTGCATGTGATTATGTCTGTGTGTGCTCATGCATATGTGCATACATTTGCCTGTGTTTGTATCTGTGTATGCTCATGCGTGTTTGCTTGCATTTGCATATGTGTGTGTGATTGCGTCTGTGTGTGCTCATGCATGTGTGCTTACATTTGCGTGTGTGCCTGTGTATGTGTGTGTATACATGTTTTATATCAAGTTTACACCTGCTAATGTCAACACCTGATTATCAAAATCATCATGCCATGAAAGCTTGACTCGGAAGGCCAAGTGTTGCTGTCTCTCTCTGTCAGACCAAAGAGGCCGTCCAGTTTCTCCACGAGCTGGGAACAGTGCAGTACTTTGACAACGACTTCCTGCGTAGCATCGTGGTCATCAACCCGCAGTGGATCGTCAACGTCATGTCCTGTGTTGTCTCCGTGAAAAACTCCCCCATCCAGGTGAGCTGGTGGTGTATGAAGGTGAGGGGATGAGGGAAGGAAGTGGGACGTGTTTGTGGTAGAAGGAGAGGGGGTGAACATGGTACTCTTCATCAATGACTTGTAGTTTCAAAAGATAACATGTATGTTTCTATTCAAAAGTGATTTCTTTTTGGAAGGGGATGGGGGTTGTATCCTCATCAGAGCATCTGAGGTTCATACCATGAGTTGAGGTTTAAGAAGTTGTGACTATTGCTTTCCATTAAAGTAGCCACAATTCAAACTTCGGGTAAAAGTGATATTGAAGTGTGATCTTCAGTTTAACGTCTATTCAAAATTTAGTGATTTTAAAACGGGAAAAAGTAATCATAAACAAAGAAATGAAACAGTAACAAAAAGTCAAATAACAGTACTTAAAAGCTAATTTAACATACTACAAAACTGATTATCGACTTCTTATCTATCTAACAACAATGTCCAACAGTAAACGATGTTCAGACAAAATCTGATCCAGTGATAAACTTGGTATAGCAGTAAAAAGCTTTTAAATGTCCACAATCAAAATAACATGACTATGGTAATTCTTTCCCCACAAATACTGTTTACATCTTTCAACGTACTTATGTCCTGAAAGTATTAGTTTAAATCTGTCCATAAAGAGATAACATATTTCTACGATTATCCTAACTACTGATTTGTTAGAAATGAAAGCTTTCGAAAATCTATCACATTGCTTGTACAGCCATTATAAAGACGATAGCAGATATCATATATTTTCTTTCTGAATGCTTTCCAGCAAGCGTTTTTTGTAGCAGCTGTATCCCTCAGAAGATAAGCAACGTTTATTTTACAAGAACTATTATTTAGTTTCTCCTCATATTTGCCCAAAACTGTCAACTTTTTCATTAAAATGATACCAGTGTGTGAGGGACCCAACAAAAGTAACAGTACTACCTCTTAAAATCAAACAGTGTACCAGATGCCTGATTCAATGATTAGGTCTTCTTTCTACTTTAAAAGTAGAATGTTTAAAGCATAAAACCAATTTAGATCAACACACAAAAGTATTTGAATATGTCTTTAGGAAGTATGTATAAAGTTAGAGTTTCCAACACTAACAGTTAGCTCACGTAAATAAGATTTATTTTTCCAGGTGACGCTCATCTCTTTTAATGATGAATAAAAAGCTGCACAGCCTAGTTTTAACGGACCCACAGTATAGTTGATGATCGGATAAGTATTTGAATAGTTTTTACTAGCGATGTAAAATGCTTAACATTTCAGCTTTCTTATTAAATATAATAATATGAATAGCATTATTTGCACATTTCTAAACAATGACTCAATGCTTTCATACCTGCGCATTTATACACATGCAACGCACATAATAACAACAACAACAACAATGATAATGAGCATTCTAAAGCGCAAATAAATTTAAAGAGATACCTATCACACTGTAAGCACACACTTCGTCGGGCACACATAGCAGGCAGAATGATAATGTCAAAATGAGCTTTAAAGTTCAAGGTGGGAGGGCTGACTGTACTGATTTTGCTAATTCATTGGTTTAAGTTTCTGAATGTTAAAAAGGGAGAAGTGTAAGTATTAATTGTAGTAAGCGAGTGATAGTTCTTGCTCTTTTCGGAAAGGAATGTCAGACTTATCTGGACTCATTTTCAACGTTGTATCTTTGTTGTACTTCTTAAAACATTTTGCCACCAGCACTGTCGATATTCATTTAAAGGAAGAACTCTACTCCTTATATGTACCTGAGATGAGGCGTGAGTGGTACACCTAAAGCAAGTCGAAATGCTTTACAATCAAGATCTGGATTTTCTGAAGCAATTGGAGCACTGAAAAATACTTATTGCATAAGAAGTCTTGATCGCACAAGGGACAAGGACAGATGCTTTAATACAGTAATATATTGTCCATGGCTGTTTACTGTAACTTTAGAAGTTAAACTTTCTTGTTTTAGTTGCCATATTCAATATGTTGATTCCACATTAACTTAGAAGTGAGGAATTCTCATAAGAATTTCACTGCTTGTTTGTATTCCAGAGCTTCTCCATTTATTCGAAAATTAGGTAGAACTTGTGGGTCAACACCGTTATTAAAAAGGACAAGGTTGGTTTTTCAGGGGAAAGTAAAAGACCATTCTCAAAAAGATAACCATAGTTGAAGTGTGTGACATGTTACATGTGCTCATCACACCACAAAGTTTCTTAGAGACATTGCAGAGGTTTCCACTTCGAATCTGTTCTACAGTCTGTGTAATACATAGGATAAGGGATGGGACTGTGTGTTAACAGATTGTGCTGTTCATGCCCTTTAAAGATGTGTCTTGAGCTTTTAGGTCTGGAAAAAGAGCAAAATGACAGTTATTTGTTGTTCTTATCTGTTTTTCTATCATTATTGTTCTTGTTGACAGGACCACAGATGTGTGACTGCTGCCACAGCTTATTCTCTAGATGTGGAACAGCTGTCCAGCTTCATCACTGGTTGCTGGCATTTTTAAAAATTATTATCACTGATTACACCGTTATAATTATTTCTGGTGTCATGATTACAAGGGTGGACTGCTGCACAAGTTCATCACACAAATCTGATCACTTACTTACCTTAACTGTTGTTATTTGATGGTGTTGTTGACAGGATCACAAAAGTCGACTTCTGCACAAGTTTATCACACAAATCTGATCACTTACTTACCTTAACTGTTGGTATCTTTCTTGTTATTATTTTTTATATCATTTTGGGTTATTGTTGACAGGACCACAAAGGTCGACTTCTGCACAAGTTCATCCCGCAGATCTGGAGCGACTACCCGGAAGACCTCCACCCCTGGTTGTTGCAGCTGACGGAGGAGTTTGACCTCACCGTGCCCCTGCTGAAAGGCGATGTCAGAGTCAACATCGTGCCCTGTCTTCTGCCACAGGAGGAGCCTAAAGAGGTCCGCGCTTACTCCTCTTCCTTTTCATGGAAAGATTACTGGCGTGTCTGGGCAAAAGAAAATCTTTTATTTTGGGTGGCTATAGCTCAGAGATTTACCACTGGTGAGACTGTTTATGTATGCAATGTTTTGTCCACCCTTTTTTTCTAGAGTTTTGTCATCCATTCCCACTGGTTCACAATGGCCTATTTTTCACAAAGGCAGAACGGCTTCTAAAGTGCACAAGATTTCTTTGCTCATTCATACATGGACCTTGGTGTATAGCCTCTTCCAAAGGATTTGGGGGGGTGAATGGAGTTGGTGCTGATGTTAATTCCAAGGGAGAAATGTGCCATCAGATTGTGAGCTCAATGCTCTGATCACTATGCTATTCTGTCCCCCCACATTGGCAGATTGGGAAAAACCCCAACTATTACTGAATTTTGGGATTTTGCATGGCTTTGTATATTGGATGTAATGTTTTGGAATGACTTTTTATTATTTGCCTTGTACTTTTTATGTCCAGTCGAAGTTGTACATATCTGACGTAGCTGTAACCATCTGGTGTGCAGTTACAATGGCCGTCAATAGAGGGGAAGGAGCGGTTACGGGAAACCAAGATGGTGTACCAGTTCGCTTACTTGCCGGCTGGTCTCTTCAATCGAGCACAGGTTTGTAGCAGGGACAGAGCAGAAGAGAGTGGACGGTTTGTGATTGTTAAATGTCAATGAGGAGAAGAAACTCTGTCGTTATATAAACTGTGTATTGTCTTGGGGGAAAAAAGGGACAGAGTGAGGATAGTCATGACAGTAAAGAAGAAGAAGGGGTAAAAAAGGGATATCAAAAGCAACATGACACTAGAAAACAACTATACTGTATTGTAGTTTGATATATTCTAAATTGTGTTGATTGTATTACATTGTACTGTTTTGTATTACATTGCATTGTAATGTATTGTATTTTATAGCATTTTAAGTCAATGCAGAATTTTCTGTGTCAGATTAGGACAGCTCTCCCCACAAAGAGAGAGAGAGCACCTTGCCAAAAGTGCAGTGCCACCTTTTTTGTAAAAATCCTCTCTGCAGGTGTGTTTCTTTCCCTACAACAGTAGCTTTTTCTAGAGAATTCTGCCAGGGACAACCCTTTGACTGCCATGGGTCTTTTTTACCATGTGTGCAATGCTTTGATCTATTGCCTCATCCAAGCGATGAGAACCCAGACCACTCACCACCTCTCATGGGCTTTGGTTTCTTTGTTTTTGGGTGGAAAAGTTTAGCCTTAGATGGATTCAAACCAGCCACCTCTTGCTGTGTTATATGGCTGTGATACAACTAGGCCACCAGTTCACCAATTAAAAGTGCTCAAGAAAGATGTTTGGGCTGCTTTGTGTATAGTTTTACAGAGAATACCTGAATAAATAAAGAGGTATAAGGGAAGGGGTCTTCAATTTTTCTTTAAAGGATGTTTTTCTCTGCGTGTGTGTGTGTGTATGTGTACATGTGTGTGTGTGTGCGCATGTGTGTGCCATGCATGCTCGTGTGTGTGTGCAGGTGCGACTGTTCCAGTTTTCTGATGGCCAGCTGATCTGGAAGAGGGGGTCTCTCCTGGAGAAGAACACACATCTTGCCCTCATCAAACAAGTCAGGTAGGGGAAATAACAGCCAGTCAATCCATCAATCAATCAGCCAGTCAGTCAATCATTCAAAATTTAGGTAGCCATGGATGGTAAGCAGATGGATGATAAGCTATGAGATTGGATCATCTCTCTGCTCACAACACATACACGCTCGCACGCACCCAGACACACATAAATGCACGCATGTACGTGCACACAAACACACACACACACACCATACAACACTTCATATTTACATGTGCACGCAAGCACGCATGCACAACATACACGTACACACGCACACCATACACACACACCATTACACACACACACACAACCATACACACACACCATACATACACACACCATACATACACACACACACACACACACACACCGTACAATACTTCATACACCATACAACACTTCATGTGTACCATCTACATACTATGCCATGTAATGTATACCACAAAAAAAAACTTCTGTCACCTCCCCTCCCCCCCCATACTAAAGCATGTATATGTGTGTTCAAGATATTGGATCTTTTTTCCCAGAAGCTGTGTGTTTCCTAACGCTTGTATCATTTTATTTTTATCCCCACCCCTTCCCTAGTCCCACCATCCTCTGTTCAATTTCTTTTTTTCCCAGGCTGCAACCATACCTAAAGTTGTAGTCAAGTCAAAGTCCAGTCAAAAATACTGAAACCATCCCATGAAGGGCAATTAAAAAATTGGGGGACGGGATAGCCTAGTGGTCAGAACATTTCTCTCGCAATCTGACAACCTGGGTTCGATTCCTGTTCAAGGGGATATTTTCCTCTGGAGTTAACATCAATGCAGACTCAACTCTCCCCAAAAGTCCTTCGGATGAGACTATAAACCGAGGTCCCGTGTACGAACGCATGCAGAACATCTTGCACACACGTTAAATCCTGTTCCACTTTTCGTTAGAGTAGGCCATTGTGTGCCAGTGGGAACAGATGAAAGAAATTACAAAACCGCATACACACGGGGACTGGATGTAAAAAAGCACATATGTGCTTATTCCATTATCCTCGATATAAAAGAATAAAATAAAAAAATAAGAATCATAATTTTGAAGAGAGATGATTGTGTTGTCTGTAAATTATCCACTCAGCCGTTCATTCATTCTTTTTTATCTGTCTGTCTGGCAGTGACTGTGAGCTGCTGGTGAAGGTTCAAGGTCCGCGTCCAGAAAACGTCATCTTCCTGGTCCATGAGGTCTTCGAGAGCTTGATCGAGGAGTCCTTCCATGGCGTGCAGTACGACTTCCTGCTGCCCTGCCCTGACTGCATCACCAAGGAGGTCAGTATGTGCTGCATGCAGGAGGAGAAGGTTTGGGTGGAAAGGGAGGAGAAGGTTTGGGTGTAAAGGGAGGAGAAGGTTTGGTGGAAAGGGAGGAGAAGGTTTGGGTGTAAAGGGAGGAGAAGGCTTGGGTGTAAAGGAGGAGAAGGTTTGGGTAGGAAAGGGAGGGGAAGGTTTGGTGGAAAGGGAGGAGAAGTTTGCATGTAATATGAGAAGGTTTGGGTGTAAGATGAAGAGAAGGTTTGTATGGTGAAGAGAAGTTTGGGTGTAAGATGGGAGAAGGTTTGGGTGTGAATGGGAGAAGGTTTGGTGTGAGATGAAGAAAGGTTTGGTGTAAAGGGAGGAGAAGGTTTGCATGTAATATGAGAAGGTTTGAGTGTAAGGTTAGGCATTCGGGGTGGGTAACAATCCAGGCCATTAGATCACGAGGTCAGTGATTAACTACAAGCTATCCAGCACCGCTACACCCTCCACCCTCCCTCCCCCTCTCCAAGAGTGAACGGAAGACGAAAGCGTGTGGTCTGTGTTTGTTTGTGGGTGGCGTGTTGTGTGTTTGTGGCATGTTTGTGTGTGTGGTGTGTGTGTGTCCGTGTGTGGTGTGTTTGTGTATGTATGTGTGTGTGAAAGTGCAAATCCAGCTTAACTCGGTCAAGGGTCCAGAGCCCAGTGCTAAAATTAGTGTGCCCCTTTCTTTTACCTAGTCCAAATGCAGTCAGTTTCTGCTATGATTAGCACCAGCCAGGATGGAATGGATAGCAGCTGAGAGAAGTGGGAAAAACTGACAGCTGTGTGTGTGTGTGTGTGCAGGGCACGCTGGACCCCAGCCTGTTTGAAGGGTCCCTGGTGAAGAAAGCGCGAGACCACCGCGCCCCCTTCCTGCAGTGTCGTAAATACTTCCACACCATCTCCATGGCTCAGCTCCAAGGTGAACCTGTCTTCTGCACTTGCCCTTCTTTGTGTGTGTGTGTGTGTGTGTGTGTGTGTGTGTGTGTGTGTGTGTGTGTGTGTGTGTGTGTGTGTGTGTGTGTGTGTGTGTGTGTGTGTGTGTGTGTGTGTGTGTGTGTGTGTGTGTGTGTGCTGGCTTCAGCTGATGGTGTCGGTACAGAGCGTGCATGTGTGTGAGAGAGACAATGACAATGACAAATTCTTTTATTTCGAGGATAATGAATAAGCACCCATGTGCTTTTTTACATCCAGTACCTGCCCTTAGGGATTACAAGAGGAGAGTGTGTGTGTGTTGGTGTATGTTGTTTGTTTTGTGTGTGTCATGTGTGTTGTTGTTGTGTTGTTGAGCATTCCCAGGTTTAGCCTCCTGAGGTCATCCAGAATATGCACTCTTGTCTCACTCATTGTACCTGGGAATCACTGTGAGTCGTAAGAAGTTCATCTGAAAACTAGACATGTTGTTTTTTTGCCAGTAACCTGTGCCATTTGCTGTTGAGGTTACAATCTCTCTGTGAGCATAGTGTTTTCATTGCCCGGACTGTGCCCATTGTTATCATGGATTTGTCGTTCATTATGGCCAAGAGCTGTGCCATTGTTTTTATGGTATTGTGTCATTTGGCAAGACTTGCCATTTTTTTGGTTTGTGTTCATTATGGCCAGAGCTGTGCTTGTATCATGGTATTTGTATCATTATGCAAGAGTTGTGCCATTGTTTCATGGTATTTGTGTTCAGTATGCCAAGAGCTTGCCATTGTTTATAGGATTGTGTTCATTATGCAAGAGCTGTGCATTGTGTATTAGGTATTTGAGTGTCCATTTGGCAAGGCTGTGCATTGTTATCATGGTATACTTGTGTTTCATGGACAGGACATGCTTGTTGAATTATGTTCATTTGCCAGGGTCTTGCCATTTCGTGGGTATACTTTGTGTCATATGCCAGGTCTGTGCATTGTATCATGGGTATTACTTTTGCCCATGCGGCAGAGTTGTGCCATTGTTATCATGGTATTACTTTTTCCATTGCCAGGTCCCTGTGCCATTTATCTGGGTGTGCCCATGAGCCAGAGTATCATTGTTATCATGGTATTGTTTGTGTCCATTATGGCCAGGGTCTGTGCCATTGTTATCATGGGTATTACTTTGTGTCCATTATGGCCAGGATTGTTCCATTGTTATCATGGGTATCGCTTTGTGTTCATTATGGCCAGGGTCTGTGCCATTGTTATCATGGGTATTTGTGCCCATGATGGCCAGTAGTTGTGCCATTGTTATCATGGGTATTACTTTGTGTCCATTATGGCCAGGGTCTGTGCCATTGTTATCATGGGTATTACTTTGTGCCCATTATGGCCAGGATCTGTGCCATTGTTATCATGGGTTGTGTCCATGATGGTCAGGACCTGTGCCATTGTTATCATGGGTTGTGTCCATGATGGTCAGGACCTGTGCCATTGTTATGTGTATTGCTTTGTGTTCATTATGGCCAGGATCTGTGCCATTGTTATCATGGGTATTACTTTTTGTCCATGATGGTCAGGACCTGTGCCATTGTTATCATGGGTATTACTTTGTGTTCATTATGGCCAGGACCTGTGCCATTGTTATCATGGGTATTACTTTGTGTCCATTATGGCCAGGACCTGTGCCATTGTTATCATGGGTATTACTTTGTGTTCACTTTAGAGGTGATCTCAGTGAAAGCACATCAGACTTTGACACTCATCTCCAATACTTATGTCATTATGTCATCGTCAGTATGGTGTTTATTATCTCATTAATAGTTCTGTTCATCATGTCTCTATCACTATGTGTATAGTCATCATCAAACGTCAATTATCATAGGCAACATCATCCATGTCATTGGCATGATTTCAAGTACCTTCAGAGAGGATGCTGACTGACCATGCCTGAAACTAACATCACCTGCAGCCCTGCATCATCATCATCATCATGCATCAACACCATCATCATCATCACACCGTCATGTTTGTTATCATCCTCATTATCATCAACATCATCTTTATCACCTAGATTAGTGTGTACATTCAGAAGTGATTGCCTTCAGGCAGTACCTAAGACTTTGACACCCACCTACACTACAACGCCATGTAGATCACCACTGCCATCATGGTGTTTGGCATCCTATCATTCTGTTTATCATCATGTCTGTCATCATCATCAGCATCACCTAAGGTATCATCTTGATCATCGTCATCCTCATGTGAATTACGTTGTGTGTTCAGAGGTGATGCCAGCAGACAGTGCCTCAGACTTTGACGCTCACCTCCAGCACAGCATCATACAGGTCATCATCATCATCACCCATGTCATCACTGTCATCCTCCTCACTCATGTGAATTACGTTGTGTGTGCTCAGAGGTGATGCCAGCAGACAGTGCCTCAGACTTTGACGCCCACCTCCAGCACAGCATCATGTCGCTGCAGCAGATGAACTCCGCCATGGCCAAGGACGTGGCCATCCTGTACAGCTCCTGGGACATCCCCGCCATCAACGAGAATGACAAGGTCCACCCTGCCTGGATCAGGGACGACCTGGAGAAACAGGGTGCCATTGATGGATACAAGTGGTCAGTGGAGGGTTTGGGGCCCCCGGGGAGGGGGAGGGGGGGGTTATTCTGTGGCTAGAGCTCTGAGGTTCACCAAAGGTGAGATTTGTGTGTGTGTGTGTGTGTATGCGACCGTTTTTGCCTGCCATCAAAGTAGCCATATTCTGACTTTGTGGATGAGGGGAGGGTTTGTGATTGGGAAAAGTAGTGTGTAGAGGTGGATCCTTGATGTCACTTCCCATGTCTGTTTCTATGTTGTGTCCAATGTTTTATTCCATATTTTTTCTGTGATTGTACAGTTATTGGAGGGTGTTGAGAAGCTTAATGGTTACAGCTTTGAACTCTTGATGCTATAGTCACTGAGGGCACAGGTTCCTCTCTCTGCTGATGTGTCCATTCCAGGGGAGTTTTTCCCCAGAGTTCATGCTGGCTTCAGCTCTGTTTCCCTTCTTTGGATGGGACTTTAAACCAAAGGTCGAAGTGCGAACACATACAGAACATGTTATGCATAAGTTAAAAACCTGTTTATATGTTGGAAAAGGGTAAGCCAGCCATAGGATGCAAATATATTGCAATAATTGAAACGGGGTGGGGGGGTGTTAAGTCTATATTTTACCTTTTTCCAATTTTTGTAGTGCCCAGGCTTCTGACCCATACAGCAATACAGGCCAGAGTAGTGTTTTGACAATTCTCATTTTGAGATATTTAGGCGTGCCTCCCTCCATCTTTCCAAATGTTTTCCAACTCCACACATAACTCTGAGGGAGTTCAAAAGACAAATGAAGGGCAAAATAATGTTGCAGTCAGATTTACATTTTTAAAAAGACCTGAGAGGAAAAACCGTCACAACAGCCTTTGCACAGCTGTCAGTTACTCTCAGCTGCTATCCATTCCATCCCATCTGGTGCTGATTATAGCAGGAACTGACTTGCACATGTACTTGGTAAAAGGAAGGGGATAATTTTAGCACAGGGGACCCTTGACTCTTGTACTGAGTTATGCTGGATTTGTGGGGTGTGTTTGGAGTGTTGTGGTTTTGGTCATTTCAGGAGAGACTGCCCTAACATTGTGTGAAAGAAGAGGGAGTGAATGCGTAAGATTGCATGTGCGTGTTTACAGGTTTTTTAGATTCTGCAAACAGTCACGCAGACTTGCTCTCCCTCAGCTATTTCTTTACAATTCACCAATGTGACATGTACTGACATGTACTGATGTAGTGTGATGTGTCATGACATATATTGACATGGTGTCTGAAGTGTCATCATGATGATGTGTGTGGACATGAAGTATAATGTATCATCATAATGACATGTGTGGACATGGTGATTGACAGCTGGTTCCCAGAAGACGTGGAGAATGCCCGTCTGGAGGACATCATGATGGTCCTGAAAAACTGCAAGGTCTGTGTCTGTCTGTCTCTCTGCCTGTGTCTCTGTGTCTGTCTGTGTGTATCTGTCTGTCTCTCTGCCTGTGTCTCTGTGTGTATCTGTCTGTCTCTCTGCCTGTGTCTCTGTGTGTATCTGTGTCTGTCTCTCTGCCTGTGTCTGGTGTATCTGTGCTCTGTGTTCTCTGCCTGTGTCTGTGTGTATTCTAGTGTCTGTCTCTCTGCCTGTGTGTATCTGTGTCTGTCTCTCTGCCTGTGTCCTGTGTATCTGTGTCTGTGTGTCTCTCATGTGTCTGTTTCTGCTGCTGTCTTCTGCTGTGTATCTGTGTCTGTCTCTCTGCCTGTGTCTGTCTCTCTGCTGTGTCTGTCTCTCTGCCTGTGTCTGTCTCTCTGCCTGTGTCTCTGTGCATGTCTGTGTGCCTGTGTTTGTTTCTCTCAATGTGTGTGTGGTTGTGCAAAATTTGTATTTTCAAATACTAATTTTCATTTTCTGATGGTACATTGGATACGCAAAATACGCTTTTCTTCCCATCAAGCCACCCAGAACAAAATAAACCATAGCAAAAATGTATAAATGACAACAAAATTTAAGGTTATAATTACCCTCAAACAGAACAAAGCAATACAAAACTAATCATTGTTGACGAAACAACAACAACAAAACAATAAGCTGAAATAATGGTACAGACATTGAAGCATGAGATATGGCATACCCCCCCCCCTCTCTCTCTTCCATTCCCTGGCCTGCCTCCCCCCACCCCCCCCCCCCCCCCCACCCCACCACACACACACTCATACACAATACTGTGTGTGTTTGTTTGTCTGTGTCTGTTTATCTGCGTGTGTCTGTACATGTTTTCTTTCTTTGATTTCTCTTTATACACCATAGTTAAGAATTACAAGGTTTTTAAGGCATGCCTGCAAAGTTTTGTGCACGCGCGCACACGCATGCACACACATAGTTTCATGTCCTGTTCCTTTCTCTGTGTCTTTGCCTCAGTCTCTCTGTTTATCTGTCTCTCTTTAGTACCATTGCATTCATCTAACAGTATGTTGTGTGGTAACTCCTCATGTATATACAAGCTCAAATAAAGTGTATAAAATATTGGCTATAATTAGCACGGTATCCAGTGTAAAAATAATCAGATTATTTGTATGCTTTCTTTCAGTGCTCTATTATGTCTCAACAATGATAGTTTATTATGTGGTCCTTGCCAATAGGACTGTAATGTCAATGGTAGTGTCATTGTGTGTGTCTGTGCATGTGTGTGTCCTCTGTCTGTCTCAGCTGTCTGTCTGTCTCTCTCTCTCTCTCTCTCTCTCTCTCTCTCTCTCTCTCTCTCTCTCTCTCTCTCTCTCTCGTCTCTGTCTGTCTGTCTGTCTCCCTCTCACCCTATTTCTCACCCTCTCTCTCTCACTCTCTCTCTCTCTCTCTCCCATCCCCCCACCCCCTTCCCCATCTCCCTCTCTCTGCCTGCCCTTTTTCACACACACATAACACACGCAATGACTTTCTCTTTATTTCCGCCCTACAGGTGGTGGTGGCATTGGTGTCAGACAACTTTGAGCGCGACACGAAGAGCAACGACTTGCTGATGTACACAATGGACACGCTGCACAAGCCTTACATCATCGTTGTCATCCGACCTGAAATGGGCTGGAACAACACTGACCTGGGCATGCGCATCGGCAAACAGGAGGTAATGGGATAATGACCAGCAAACCGCAGGTCTTTTTTTATGTTTTTTTATACCACTTTTGAGTCACGGCACATTTATCTACGTGAAACTCAAGCTACACTCCCCACGGAAGAGCGCATTGCTTTAACCAGGGTAAGGAGTGGGGGGGGGGGGGGAGGAGGTCTTCATTTTTCCGGACGTTTTTTTCTTTTTTGTAACTACCTTTGGTGGATGCTGTAGTCGAGTGGCTAAGACCGTTTTGACTTCAATCCTGAGGTGGGTGCATGAAGTCAGTGGTTTGAATCAGGGCTGCAGCCTCTGGTTGAATTAAGGGTGAGGATTATTTTACTATCATCCCATGTCAACTTTAAAGTGCAATCTTACCAGCGCCTACATTTTTTTCATGTGTAATACACATTCAGAAGATCAAACATGCAGGTCAAGAGATCCCATAGTTCAAGCTAGTGTACAGCTAGTTATGGAAACATACCCAGCATGCATCCTGTACAAAAATCAAGAGCTACTGTGAAGTTGGACTATATTGGCTGAGGCCATTAGGCAGACCTCCTGCAAAGTTACAAGCACAGGAAGAAAACCTCTTCTTGTAAAGAGACAGCAGACAGAAAGCCTCTCTGTGCAAGAGACAGCAGACAGAAAACCTCTCTGTGCAAGAGACAGCAGACAGAAAACCTCTCTGTGCAAGAGACAGCAGACAGAAAGCCTCTCTGTACAAGAGACAGCAGACAGAAAACCTCTTCTTGTAAAGAGACAGCAGACAGAAAGCCTCTCTGTGCAAGAGACAGCAGACAGAAAGCCTCTCTGTACAAGAGACAGCAGACAGAAAGAGACAGCAGACAGAGACAGCAGACAGAAAGCCTCTCTGTGCAAGAGACAGCAGACAGAAAGAGACAGCAGACAGAGACAGCAGACAAAAAGCCTCTCTGTGCAAGAGACAGCAGACAGAAAGCCTCTCTATGCAAGAGACAGCAGACAGAAAACCTCTCTGCAAGAGACAGAAAGAGACAGCAGACAAAAAGAGACAGCAGACAGAAAGATACCCCAGACAGAAAGAGACAGCAGACAGAAAGAGATAGCAGACAGAAAACCTCTCTGTGCAAGAGACAGCAGACAGAAAGCCTCTCTGTGCAAGATACAGCAGACAGAAAGAGACAAGAGACAGCAGACAGAAAGCCTCTCTGTGCAAGATACAGCAGACAGAAAGAGACAAGAGACAGCAGACAGAAAGCCTCTCTGTGCAAGAGACACCAGACAGAAAACCTCTGTGCAAGAGACACCAGACAGAAAACCTCTGTGCAAGAGACAGCAGACAGAAAGAGACAGCAGACAGAAAGCCTCTCTGTGCAAGAGACAGCAGACAGAAAACCTCTGTGCAAGAGACACCAGACAGAAAACCTCTGTGCAAGAGACACCAGACAGAAAACCTCTCTGTGCAAGAGACACCAGACAGAAAGCCTCTTCTGGGTATGGTTGATAGGGAAACAAACACAGTTGCAGACTGAAAAAGAACAGAAATAATGGATGGCACTGCTCTGATAGCTCAGTGGTCGGAGCACTCGCTTTCCCCCAGCCAAGTTAAGCAGCGTCAAGCGTGGTTACCACTTGGATGGGTGACCGTTTGCACGCCTTAGCTTCAGTACAGTTCCCCCAGTTCACCCAGCTGTAAATGGGTACCTGCCCTCTTTAGGGTCAGGGAAGGTAAAGCAGCGAGGGAGAGGAGATGGGCGCCGCCCTCAATATGCTGGCCCTAGAGAAGTGAGGTCTCTGACGCCTCGCTCCCCTACGACCTTATAGGTTATGGGACTCCTTTACCTTTTTACCTCCTTTTTACTGCTCTTGTGGCAATGCACTATCCCCTGGAGAGCAGCCCGAATTTTCACGCAGAGAAATCTGCCGTGACTTAAAGTGGTATAAAATAAATAAATAAATAAAGTGAAAAAATGAATAAAACTTCTTTTGTGAACTGAGAAGAGGGTTTTCAATTTTTTTTATTTTTTTTATCGTATTCTTTTATATCGAGGATAATGGAATAAGCACTTATGTGCTTTTTTACATCCAGTCCCCGTGTGTATGTGGTTTTGCAAATTCTGTCATCTGTTCCCACCGGTACATGATGGCCTACTCTTACAAAAAGTGGAACAGGATTTAACATGTGCGCAAGATGTTCTGCGTGCGTTCACACACAGGGCCTCAGTTTATAGTCTCATCCGAAGGACTGTGGGGAGAGTGGGGTCTGCCCTGATGTTGAAACTTAGAATTTATAAGCTAATTCTATCCAATTTATGTTTTGCTTGTTCGTTTCTTTCTTGCTTATTTTTTTTCCCTCTCCATTCCTTGGCTAGAGCTCTGAGGTGTACCAATGGTCAGATTCTATGACTATTTGCCCACCATGAAGGTAGCCACATTCCAACTTCGAGGATGTTTCTTTTCTTTTCTTTTGTGTGTGGATGAAACACCATTGGCTTGGTTTCAGGTGGTGGTGATGATCAAAACGAAGGACCGGTACCAAACCAAAGTGCAGGATCTGTTCACTGGGGTTCAGGAAAAACTCAAAGGTGTCCGCATGGCTGTAAGTGTAGCTCTGAAATGTACAAGGATTGTCTACTCACACCCACAAGCACACACTCATACTTCCACTGACATGCTTTCTAAGACACAAATGCATGCTCACTCACATAATTATGCACATGCAGGCATGCACACACATACACACACTCACTCACTCACACACACACACAAACTCACATCTCTCACCACACACACACAAACACACACACACAGAGAAAAGTGTACAACCTCACAACGCAATATATGTCTATTCCTGGAGTAGAACATGTGTGCGTATGTGCACCCGTGTGCATATCTGTGTCTGTGAGTGTATTGGTATCTGTGCATGTATGGATGCATGTGTGTTTGAGTGTGTTCTTTGCTTTAACTTCCTTCCACTCTAAGTGATATCAGTTTGAGTGTGTGTGTTTGTGCATGTGTGTGAGTGTCTGTGTCTATGTGTGTGTATGTCTGTGTGTATGTAACTTGTAAACCACATGAAGGGGGGACAGGATAGCCTAGTGGTCAGAACTTTGCGCTTGCAATCTGATGACCCGGGTTCGATTCCATTCAAGGGGATATTTTCCTATGGAGTTAACATTAGTGCAGACTCCACTCTCCCCAAAAGTCCTTTGGATGAGACTATAAACCAAGGTCCCGTGTGCGAATGCTCGCAGAACATCTTGCGCACACATTAAATCCTGTTCCGCTTTTTGTAAGAGTAGGTCATTGTGTGCCGGTGGGAACAGATGATAGAATTCACAAATCCGCATACACACGGGGACAGGATGTAAAAAAGCACATGAGTGCTTATTCCATTATCCTCGATATAAAAGAATAAATAAAGATCTTCCCATCTCTCTCTCTCTCTCTCTCTCTCTCTCACATGTCCCATTCATTTCCCCCACTCTTCTTTCAGACGGCTCAGCCCCCGGTGTGCTTCTTGTCCTACTGCTGGTCCAATTCGCGGGATGCGCAGAGCAAGGGCACTCACTGCCCCCCTCAGGCCCTGGGGTGGGGGGACCCCCGCGACATCAAAGAGTTCCTGCAGAAACACGGCATTTCCTGCTGGCTGGACATTGAACAAACTGCATCGGTAAGGCAGTGGGGTGTTTTTGTGTGTGTTGCTGGTTGTGTTGTCTTGGTTTTTGTTTTGGTTTGGGGTGTTTTTGGTGGTTTGAGTGGTGGGGTGGGGGGAGGGGGATTCATACCTTGGCTTGAGTTCCAAGTTTTAATTCTTCTTCGACGTTGAACGCTCAGACAGCAACTATTGTTGTCTATTATATGAGTGAAAAAGCGTCACGCTGCCATTAAGCGCCTGACAAGTCAGGCCCAGTGCATCCAACTTTGGCATGGGAGAGAATTGTTATCTTTTAAGTCTTTGTGGAGGAAAAAAGGCAGGAGAATGGACCAAGAAGGCAGAAAATAGACAAGAAGGAGGTGAAAGGAAGAAAAGAAACATGGCAGAAACAAAGAGAGTGATAGAAAAGAGGAAATTTCCAGCACAGAATGTGGGGATGCTATTTATACTGACAGGCCCCCAGCATCCCCATTGGGGACCAAGGTTTACCAGTGGTGAGATTTTGCATATTCGACCCTTTTTACCCTCCATTAACTTGATTAAGATAGCCCTATTCTGACTTTGGGGAGTTTTGTTTCGATGATGGTTTTGCTTGTGTTGAGAAGATCCAGTAAAGGATGATAGTGCACATAAGTTTCTCTCCACTTGATTTGATGTGGTAGTGTATGTGTTTGTGTCATATGATGTGGCGTATGTAAAATGTGACTTTGTTAAGTAGTGGGGTACACTGTCATGCAATATAATTATTATGTATGGGAGCAGGTCAGTGATGTATTATAGTGCTGATATGTGTGCTGTATGATACAATATGCTATAGACACAAGTGCAGGGCAGGTCTGTTACTGTATTTTATTTATTTTTATTTTATTTTAATCTTTTGTTTCGAGGATGATGGGATAAGCACTCATGTGCTTTTTTGCATCCAGTTCCTGTGCGCAGGCAGTTTTGTAAATTTTGTCATCTGTTCCCACCGGCACACAGTGGCCTACTCCTCCAAAAGGAGGAATGGGTTTTAGCGTGTGCTCAAGGTGCTCTGCACACGATCACACATGGAACCTTGGTTTATAGTCTCATTCGAGGGACTTTGGGGAGTAGTGGAGTCGGCACTGATGTTAACTCCAGAGGAAAAATCCTCTTGGATGAGAATCGAACCCAGGTCAGCAAATCACGAGCATATCAAGTAATGTGGTATTGATATGCGTACTGTATGATGGGATAAGCGCTTCGATTTGTTTGTTTTTTTACAAGATTCAGCGCTATATAAATTCCATATATTATTATTATTATTATATCATTAAGTCAATTGTAGAGGGAGGGGGGATAGCCTAAAGGTTAGATCATCACACTCGTGATCTTAAGGTAAGTAAGGTGAAGATTTGAGTCTCCACTCAGATGCCCATTCTGGGGGACGTTTTTCCCCATGGAGTTAACGGTGACACAGACTTTTCCCCCAGAAGTCCTTCAGATGAGACCATCAAGCCTGGTTCTGTGTGCACACACAGTTCAGACTTCCATTCTGTAGAGCAGCCGTGACTCATGGCTTAAACATACCCAGCATGCCACTGGCTGCTCAGAGTGGGATGGGCTCCGCAAGGTTCAGCTTGTGCAAGGCAAGACAGACTGCTTGAAAAATGGGGGGCAGTGGGCCAACTCCACAGTTCAAAGAAAGGAGAAGTCATGTTCAGGGGTGGATCTGTTGCTCTGCACAGTAATGTAGTGTTGATAGGGGTGCTGCAGAATGGGGTATGTTCTGTGTATGTAGTGTAGTGTTGATAGGGGTGCTGCAGAATGGGGTATGTTCTGTGTGTGTAGTGTTGATAGGGGAGCTGCAGAATGGGGTATGTTCTGTGTGTGTAGTGTGTGTTGAATAGGGGTGCTGCAGAATGGGGTATGTTCTATGTATGTTAGTGTAGTGTTGATAGGGGTGCTGCAGAATGGGGTATGTTCTGTGGTGTAGTGTAGTGTGATAGGGAGCTGCAAATGGGGTATGTTCTGTGTGTGTAGTGTTGATAGGGGTGCTGCAGAATGGGGTATGTTCTGTGTGTGTAGTGTTGATAGGGTGCTGCAGAATGGGTATGTTCTGTGTGTGTAGTGTAATGTTGATAGGGGAGCTGCAGAATGGGGTATGTTCTGTGTTGTGTGTGTTGATAGGGGTCTGCAGAATGGGGTATGTTCTGTGTGTGTAGTGTTGATAGGGGTGCTGCAGACTGGGGTATGTTCTGTGTGTGTAGTGTAGTGTTGATAGGGGTGCTGCAGAATGGGGTATGTTCTGTGTGTGTAGTGTAGTGTTGATAGGGTGCTGCAGAATGGGTATGTTCTGTGTGTGTAGTGTAATGTTGATAGGGGAGCTGCAGAATGGGGTATGTTCTGTGTGTGTAGTGTTGATAGGGGTGCTGCAGAATGGGGTATGTTCTGTGTGTGTAGTGTTGATAGGGGTGCTGCAGAATGGGGTATGTTCTGTGTGTGTTGTGTTGATAGGGGTGCTGCAGAATGGGGTATGTCGTGTGTGTAGTGGTTGGGATGGGGTGCTGCAGAATGGGGTATGTTCTGTGTATGTAGTGTAGTGTTGATAGGGGTGCTGCAGAATGGGGTATGTTCTGTGTGTGTAGTGTTGATAGGGGAGCTGCAGAATGGGGTATGTTCTGTGTGTGTAGTGTAGTGTTGATAGGGGAGCTGCAGAATGGGGTATGTTCTGTGTGTGTAGTGTTGATAGGGGAGCTGCAGAATGGGGTATGTTCTGTGTGTGTAGTGTTGATAGGGGTTTGCTGCAGAATGGGGTATGTTCTGTGTGTGTAGTGTTGATAGGGGTGCTGCAGAAATGGGTATGTTCTGTGTGTGTAGTGTTGATAGGGGAGCTGCAGAATGGGGTATGTTCTGTGTGTGTAGTGTAGTGTTGATAGGGAGCTGCAGAATGGGGTATGTTCTGTGTGTGTAGTGTTGATAGGGGAGCTGCAGAATGGGTATGTTCTGTGTGTTGTAGTGTAGTGTTGATAGGGGAGCTGCAGAATGGGTATGTTCTGTGTATGTAGTGTTGATAGGGGAGCTGCAGAATGGGGTATGTTCTGTGTGTGTAGTGTGTGTTGATAGGGGAGCTGCAGAATGGGGTATGTTCTGTGTGTGTAGTGTAGTGTTGATAGGGAGCTGCAGAATGGGGTAGTTCTGTGTGTGTAGTGTAGTGTTGATAGGGGAGCTGCAGAATGGGGTATGTTCTGGTGTGTGTAGTGTAGTGTTGATAGGGGGCTGCAGAATGGGGTATGTTCTGTGTGTGTAGTGTTGATAGGGGTGCTGCAGAATGGGGTATGTTCTGTGTGTGTAGTGTTGATAGGGGAGCTGCAGAATGGGGTATGTTCTGTGTGTGTAGTGTAGTGTTGATAGGGGAGCTGCAGAATGGGGTATGTTCTGTGTGTGTAGTGTTGATAGGGGTGCTGCAGACTGGGGTATGTTCTCTGTGTAGTGTTGATAGGGGTGCTGCAGAATGGGGTATGTTCTGTGTGTGTAGTGTTGATAGGGGTGCTGCAGACTGGGGTATGTTCTCTGTGTAGTGTTGATAGGGGTGCTGCAGAATGGGTATGTACTGTGTATGTAGTGTGTGTAGTGTAATGTTGATAGGGGTGCTGCAGAATGGGGTATGTTCTGTGTGTGTAGTGTTGATAGGGGTGCTGCAGAATGGGGTATGTTCTATGTATGTGTAGTGTTGATAGGGGTGCTGCAGAATGGGGTGTGTTCTGTGTGTGTAGTGTTGATAGGGGTGCTGCAGAATGGGGTATGTTCTATGTATGTAGTGTAGTGTTGATAGGGGTGCTGCAGAATGGGGTATGTTCTGTGTATGTAGTGTAGTGTTGATAGGGGTGCTGCAGAATGGGGTATGTTCTTGTGTGTTATGTAGTGTTGATAGGGGAGCTGCAGAATGGGGTATGTTCTAGTGTGTAGTGTTGATAGGGGGGCTGCAGATGGGGTATGTTCTGTGTTTAGTGTTGATAGGGGAGCTGCAGAATGGGGTATGTTCTGTGTGTGTAGTGTTGAAGGGGTGCTGCAGAATGGGGTATGTCTGTGTGCGTAGTGTAGTGTTGATAGGGGACTGCAAATGGGGTATGTCTGTGTGTGTAGTGTTGATAGGGTGCTGCAGAATGGGGTATGTTCTGTGTATGTAGTGTAGTGTTGATAGGGGTGCTGCAGAATGGGGTATGTTCTATGTATGTAGTTAGTGTTGTAGGGTGCTGCAGAATGGGTATGTTCTATGTATGTAGTGTTGATAGGGAGCTGCAGAATGGGGTATGTTCTGTGTGTGTAGTGTTGATAGGGGTGCTGCAGAATGGGGTATGTTCTGTGTGTGTAGTGTAATGTTGATAGGGGTGCTGCAGAATGGGGTATGTTCTGTGTGTGTAGTGTTGATAGGGGTGCTGCAGAATGGGGTATGTTCTGTGTGTGTAGTGTTGATAGGGGAGCTGCAGAATGGGGTATGTTCTGTGTGTGTAGTGTTGACAGGGGTGCTGCAGAATAGGGTATATCCTGAGCACAGAGGGTGTATCTGTCGCTGTATGTAGTGATACAGTGTCAGTATGTGTGTTGGTATGACATATGACGTTTTGTATGTTGATGTCTGTAGGGAGCCGGTTTGTTCAAGAACATCACACAAGGCATGAGGCAGGCACAGGTGTTGGTGGCCTGTGTGTCTGATGAGGTGAGTGGCCTCTGGTGCCATCGTCATCATCATCATCATCTGCTTCTTGTTATCTTAGCTGAAAGTAATGCTGACAATATTCAAAATGATCATAACTTATTGACTAAGTAAGGCCTGTAATTATTATCTACGTTGTTTTAAAGTGTGTGTGTGATAGAGATTTACCCACAGTTTGCCAGGACATCGGTGATACCAGTGTCTGTAAAGAGGTCTGAGTTCACCGTGCATGGTATTATATTCTTATGCCCAGTGTTGCATACTTTGAGGTATAGCATGTATTGTATTATATTGTGCCGTAGTGTATACTGTTCTGTCACAGCAGATCTCTCTGCATGAAATGTGGACTTCTCTCCCAGGGGAGAGAGCATGTCACCACAAGAGTAGTGCCACGAAAAACATAAAATCAACCACCTTTTCAATGTCAGCCAAAAGCTGCCAGTGCAATATGCTTAGTATGTATATAAATATTATAGCATCTGTTTTTCATTAACCATACCAAATGTGGTGAACATTAGACTTCATTTAGGCTTGTAACAAGGAGTTTGGGTTACAAGTAGTCAAATTCTGGCCTTTTTCTCACTGCATGCACAGGTCAGCACACTATCATGTCTGAAACAGCACCTGTCAGGATGGTGGCTGACAGTAAGAATTGAATCCAGGATCCTTATTATGGCCTGTCTGCTAAGCCAGCTGGGCCCTTTTGTAAAAACGAGTTGTTGTTTTTTTTGAGAAAGTCAGGTTTGTATGTGTGAGGAAGTGAGTTCAGATTTTTTGTGAAAATCCAATTTTTTGTGTGTGAAATTGAGTTTGGGTGTTTTGTGTGAGAATCATAGTTTTGTGTATGAAAACGTTTTGGATTTCTTTAGGTGAAAATCAGATTTGCATCATGTGTCAAAATTATTTTGGTTTGTGTGCGTGCATACGTGGGTGCATGTGTGTGTGTTGTGCAGTATGTGAAGTCTGAGAACTGCATGATGGAGCTTCGATTTGGAGTGCTGACCCTCAACCTGCCACTGATCGTCTGCGTTGTGGGCACGGGACGGGAATGGAAAATGTCAGAGGTCAGTCATCAAGGGCATGATGGGAACTTTGTCTTTCATATCTCTTCCTGTCATAAAGTTGTGGGGAAAAAATTCCAGTTTTTTGTTGTTGTTGTTTTAAAGTAAGGAGGGGGTTTAAGGTGGATTTCAAGTTTTAAAAGCGGTGAGAAAAGTGATAGTCTGTATCATTTTTTTTTTTTTTTACTGAAGTGTGGTCTGATTGTTTGCATGAAAGATTATTTATCATCCATTTTTAGCAATAGTTACTATCAAGGATGTCAGATAACATTCTGAATAGGCTGATATCTTTTGATGAACAAAATTCTTTTGAGAAAAAGAGGAAGGGGAGAGAGGAAGGGAGACAGAGAGGGAGACAGGGAGAGAGTGAGACCATGACCAGGAAGAGGAGAAATTACTCCTTATGTCCTCTGACACATTTCCCCCCTGTTCTTGTGCTGTGCAGGTTGGAATCCTGATGCATCGCTCCCAGGCCTCCAAGGTGTACTTCCAGTCAGAAAATGAAGGGGCGTTTGAGGCGCTGTTGCAGTTTGTGAAGAGTTCCCTGAGTCTGCGCTCAGAGGACAAAGTGCAAAAGGTGGTCAAGCAGCAGCTGAAGGAGATGAAGAAGAAGGATGACATGAACAAACCTGACAAGACCTCCTTCAATGTCAGTCCCTTTGTGTGTGTGTGTTTGTGTGTGTGTGTAAAGTTGTGATAAGCGTTTGTTTTGTAGAAGTTTCTAACAACTTTTGAAGAGAAAACTGTACGTATTCTATACCAGATACATAATTATGTTTTAATCACTGTTGCAGTTAAGATGCAGCAATCACAAGCTTCCTTTTGAAGCTGGAAGGTACTGCAATCATGTTTGCTGTGAGCAACAGATTTGTCAGAAATGCAACTGGGTTGTGATCTGAGATGAATCTCATTTCATTGTGGAATGCCCCAAATTTGAAGATCTCTAGAATCATTTATTTCAAAAAGTTCTTAGAGACCAAAAAGGGCATTAATTATAAAGTTGAGTTTGGTAACACATAGCAGTTTGTACATGAATGATCATCAGCTTACGTATGCAATGCGTGAGTGAATATGATCTTCTTCTTTGTTGAACGCTCAGACAGCAACTAGTGTTGTCTGTCATATGAGCAAAAATGCTTTGCCTGCTGTTAAGTGCCTGACAAGTCAGGCACAGTGCATCCAACTATTACGTTGGAGAGAAATTTTAAAAAAAATATTTTACGCCTTTTTGGGGAAAAAATGGAAGAGAATGGACCAAGAAGGCAGAAAATACAAGGAGTTGACAGAAAGAAAAGGAACAATTCAGAAACAGAGGGTTTGAAAAGGGGAAATTCCTAGCACAGAATTTCCAGAAGGTGGGGGTTCTATTTATACTGACAGGCCCATGGCATCTCCATGGGGGAAGAATATGATAATTATGAAATGCACATTATATATGCTTGAGCACAGTAAATTGTTTGGCATGTTACAACAGAACCCATTTTGTCAAAACTGTGGCCAAAAGAATCAAAGTGTAGATTAATGGCTTCTGTGAAGTTCTGATACTGAGCCCATCCGTTTTGTGATGGCTTAATCCAAACAAATATTGAAATAAAACTATTTTGACCTATGATCGCTGTGTCATGATGTGTATACACCAACATTACTGCTAAAAGCAGTATTGGATATATGAAAGAACAGTGTGTGAGTGTGTCTGTGAAGCCAGGCTGTGGTGATTAACAGTGGAGTGTCCCTTTGCAGGAGGAGTATGAACTGACGCAGCGAAAGTTCATGCGACACATCATCTCTTACGTCAGCAGCACCGACTCCATCCCCATGCCACGGCTCCTCGTCATCGACTTTGACAGGCCACGTAAGCATGACTGGAAGGATTCATTGGCCCAGGCCAAAAGCTTTGTCAGTTTCTTATTGATGCAAACATTGTGCTAAGGTCTCATTTAGATATTGTTATGTTTTGAATCGTTATGTTGGTTTGTCTTCATCCATGGCTAAGTCTTAGTGTAACAACTAGTACTCTGCATCAGTTAAGGGGAAAAAAATCCTTTACATTCAGAAATACAGCTGCCTATAATTATGACGAGGAATCTGGAAACAGTTACATGTGCAAACTTGACATCCGGTGTGTATTTACAGTCTCACGGGGATTCCCAGTGTATTCACAGTGTATATTCTGGATGACCTCCAGGGCGTTAAGCTGGGGAACTCCCAACATCAGCTTGAAGGAAGGTTACTGATTGTTGGAGGTGGGCCAGTGGTTAGAGTGGTGGTCTGACTGTATTCTTGAGGGGGATGATTAGAGTTGCCACGGATTTGTTTGTTTAGGGAGTTTTCCTTGAAGCTAGCACAAGTTCTACCTCCTGTCCCTGTCAAGTCCTACAGGCAACGTCCCATTTCCAGACACACTATAACATCTTGTGCCTATATTCAGTGCTGGTTGTTGATGTGTTCAATACAGATTGTTGATGTGTTCACTTCAGTGCTGGTTGTTGATGTGTTCACTTCAGTGCTGGTTGTTGATGTGTTCAGTGCTGGTTGTTGATGTGTTCAGTGCTGATTGTTGATGTGTTCATTGTTGATGTGTTCAGTGTTGATGTGTTCAGTGCTGGTTGTTGATATGTTCAGTGCTGGTTGTTGATATGTTCAGTGCTGGTTGTTGATGTGTTCAGTGCTGGTCTCGCGGGCATCACGGCAGTTACCTGTGGTGGACGAGGGGGCTGCAGGGGACACAACTCCGCAAGTTCGGCCAGGACTAAGACCGAAAACTGCCACACGCACTCGAGACAGAATGGAGGTAAACTGTCTCATAAATCATGTTTAGTGTTTCTTCTGCAAGAGAGAATGAAGGTCACCTTTTGTCTTATTGTATATTCTGAAAGTTCTTCTGCAGGATAGAATGGAGATAAATTGTGTCTTACTGTATAATCTGAAATTTCTTTTGCAAGATAGAATGAAGGTACATTGTATCTCTGTATAAAGCCATGACATTTTCAGTGTCATAGGAGTTTTACTTTTAACCATAACTTTTGCTCTTCTCCTGAAATGTGATGGGTTTTTCCATTGTCAAAATAAGGAGATTTGGTGGGTTGTTTTTTTTGGGGTTTTTTTTTTTGGGGGGGGAGTGGGGAATCAATCATTATATTTGGTTGTGAAGAAAAGTAAGGAAGAGAAGGAGAAGGGGTGGGTGCATGACAGTAACGTTCATTCATGAGCATGTCTTGGGAAATGACACTGCAGAGGATAGGCCGCTTTTTGTTTAAAAAGTACAACCACATAGATCATGATAAAGTAACTGCCTCTCATAATCTGTTGGTACATTTGTCATTTGATAGCTATAGAAATGCTTTCTATCATGAATGGTGTCTGTACCAGTCAAAGTCATTCTGTTAGTTCCAGAGGGTATGTTCAATAAGCAATGCATTTGGGTTTGTTTTTTCATCGTGTGTGTGTGTGTGCATGCATCCGTGCATGCCTCTATGTGCGTGCGTGCGTGCGTGTGTTTTCAGCCTGTCAACCTACTGGCTGATGAAGAGAACTGGGAGGCAGAAGATTTCTGCCTCAAACTGCTGTGTGAAAATGAGGAGGTAGGCTTTTTCATCTGTGTGTGTGTGTGTGTGTGTGTGTGTGTGTGTGTGTGGTGTGTGTGTGTGTGTGTGTGTGAGACTCTGTGTGTGACTATAAACTAGCGTGCTGGCTGTATGTATGTATGTATGTGTTCAGGGCTGGCACACAAACAATAAACTAGCGTGCTGGCTGTATGTATGTGTGTGTTCAGGGCTGGCACACAAACAATAAACTAGCGTGCTGGCTGTATGTATGTATGTATGTATGTGTTCAGGCTGGCACACAAACAATAAACTAGCGTGCTGGCTGTATGTATGTATGTATGTGTGTGTTCAGTGCTGGCACACAAACAATAAACTAGCGTGCTGGCTGTATGTATGTATGTATGTGTGTGTTCAGGCTGGCACACAAACAATAAACTAGCGTGCTGGCTGTATGTATGTATGTATGTGTGTGTTCAGGGCTGGCACACAAACAATAAACTAGCGTGCTGGCTGTATGTATGTATGTATGTGTGTGTTCAGGGCTGGCACACAAACAATAAACTAGCGTGCTGGCTGTATGTATGTATGTATGTGTGTGTTCAGGGCTGGCACACAAACAATAAACTAGCGTGCTGGCTGTATGTATGTATGTATGTATGTGTTCAGGCTGGCACACAAACAATAAACTAGCGTGCTGGCTGTATGTATGTGTGTGTTCAGGGCTGGCACATCTGCTCCAAAACCTTCCCCATCAAACTGGACGACTCCTTCAAGCTGCTGGTCAAGCGATGCTCGGCCTACCTGGCTCGTCTCTACGCCATCCTGCAGCAGTCGTCCGTCTACCTCAACTGCTTTGTGGGAAAGCGCGGCAAGAAGTACCGGGAGTGGATAGAGGAGGTGAGCAGGCAGGGGGGGGGGGGTCTGGTTTAGCCAGGTTGGGTAGGTGTGCGTGTGTGTCTCTGTGTGTTGTGTGTTCGTGTTTGTGTGTGTGTGTGTGAGTGAGTGTTTGTGTGAGTGAGTGTCTCTGTGTGTGTGTATTCGTGTGTGTGTTTGCACGTGTGTGTTGCACGTGTGTGTGTGTGAGTGAGTGTTTGTGTGTGTGAGTGTGTGTGTGTGTGTGTGTGTTATTTTGGTTGATGAATTGCTTGTGTATATTTGTTGTGTTCTTCAAGACTGTTGATTAAACATGATGGTATGCACACCACACCAGCCAAATTTGTATTCTTAAAGAAAATGAGAGAAACTGTGAATCCTGGTAGGAATTATTGAGAGCAGAGGTTAATGTGCAGTGGTTCGAATCCCATTTGGGCCGGAAACTTTTCCCCCATTAGACCATGAGTGGTGGTCTGGGCACTTGTCACGGCTGCTCAAAACAGGAAAAACCCGACTCTTTAGTTTGCCGCTGGCACTTTCGCTCCGTAACCTAAACACCATCTGGCTGCTATCTAGGCACCCGCGCGTCAGGGGTCCAAGTCCAGCGTCTCGCGGTGCCAGCACACTTTCCTTCTTTGCTGTCTATCAGCGACTGGGCGAATTTTTATTTGAAAGGCTTATTTATCATTCGCTGCTGGATGTCCTACTTGTTTTGTACAGTACTCATACTTTAGTGAACAAAACTTTAATACCTGCTTTACTTGTTTGTGGTGACGGTTGTACAGCTAATTAGGTTAACTAATTTTAAACATTTTTTTTTACAAACACGGTGTTTCCCAAGAAACGTAGGGCTGAGTGTTTGTGTGTTTTCTTCTCTCTCTCTCTCTCTCTCTTCTCTCTCTCTCTCTCTCTCTCTCTCTCCCCTCCTCTCTCTCTCTCTCTCTCTCTCTCTCTCTCTCTCTCTCTCTCTCTCTCTCTGTATGTGCTTTTGTACATTTTTGGGCAAACCGTTTTGTTTTTTTGTTTTGTGTTTTTTTCTTTCCCCTTTTTTTTTTTTGGGGGTTTTTTGTTTGATGTCAAAGTGTAGGCCTTGGGGTTCAATTTTTTTTTTTTTTTTTTTTACACAAAAAACGAGGACTGATAAGAGATTTAAACCGGGAAAACACAACAATTTCTTAAAAGGAAACAGAAAATGCTTTTTGAATAGTATCGGGAAACATCGTGAAAATAAAACCCTTTAGCCATTTTTAGGTAAACCTGGTCTTGATGACATTTTAAAAGGGCCCTTTACAAAGGGCAAATTTTTTTTTATGTGGTTTTCCCGGGGTTATAATTAAAGACTGTACGGAAATTTTTCCAGAACAAAAACCCTTTAGCTGTAAACAAGGATAAAACCCCTAAAAGCGATGAAACAGTTTTTGACTGGTTTTACGGCTGTAATGCCTGACCACAGGAGTGTTTAAGAGAAGTCAAAAAAAGCTGACACTAAAGACTGCGGCAGGGCTCTTTTCCCACCCCCCCCTCCACACCCTGCCCTCACGGGGCTGGCCGCGGCGGTAGGGTAAACCCCCTAAGGGTGTTTAATTTTTTTGGGCCCGTTTTTGCCCAAAAAGGTTCCCCCTTCCCCACCCCCCCCCCCCAAATTTTTTTTGCATGGGAGACCCAAAAATTCCAAAGGGTTTTTTCCCAATTTTTATTGTTATATATAAAATAAAAAAGCTTTTTTTTTAAAAGGAGAGTTAGAAATGTCTTTTTTTTTTTGTGATTGTGTTTCTTTCCCGCACCTCTTTTGGTTTTTTTCTTCAAAGGGCTGTTTGAAAATGCGCACATCAAAAAGTAAGAAAGAAAGTACAAAGGGTTGGAGTTTAAAAGAAAGCTCTTTTTTTTTAAAGCTCATTTTTCAAGGGGGGGCTTTTTTCTTTTCATTTTTTTAAAAAATTCCCTGTGCAAGAGGGTGTGTGAAAAACCCAAGGGGTTTTTTTTAAAAGGCTGGGGAAAACGGGTACAGCTGCAAGGGCTAGTGCTGCCTTTTTCCCTTTTTCCCCGTTTATTTATATCCACGCCCCCCCCCGCTGCCCATGAACCTTTTGGTGGGAACTAAAGGAAAGGGGTTTTAGAAGCAATGGGTTTTTCTTTCCCCGATGAGACGATAAAAACCCAAAGGGCCCCGTGTGTTTCTCAAAATTATTCCAACGTAAAAGAACCCACGAAAGGGGAGTTGTCCCTGGCAAAATTCTTAGAAAAAAAAAACCCCCTCTGAAAAAGGAAAAAAAAATACACCCCCCCAAAAAAACTGGCGTGCCCCTTTTGGGGGGCGGCCCCGCTCCCCCCCGGGGGGGGAGCAGCTGAATTTATTTTAAGAAAACTCTTGACTTTTAAAGTTGGGATAAATAAAATTTAAAAAAAATTTTTGGGAAAAATATGTGTTACTACACAGAAAATGTGGGGGAATGTTTTGTAACACATGGCAGGTTGGTTTATTTTGGGAAGATGATAACACACAGAAATGGCATCTGTAAAGAGGGAAAAAACCCGACAGAGGCCCTGTAACTGTGAAGGGTGTGTAGAAGGGACAGGTGTGCATCTGTAAAGACGGTTTTAAGCACCCCCATAAAGAGTAAGTCCGTCCCCAGAGGGCTGTGCATCTGTAAAATTGTATGTAAGCACCCTGGGGGTGGGCCTCTGTTAGTATGTGTTTTTAAAAAAACAGAGAGTGGCAACTGTAAAGATGGGTGTAAAACACGAAAGTTTCATCTTTAAAAGTTGGGGTGTTTAAAAACACAAAAGTGTGCACCCTTAAGATGGGGGGGGAAAAACACAGAAAAGTGTTTTTTCAAATTGTAAAAATTGGGGGGGTTTTAAACCCGAAAGTGTTATCTGTCCGATGGGGGTAAACACACGAGAGTTTGCATCTGTAAAGATTTGGGGGTTTTTAAAAACCCCAGAGGTGGGGCAACTGTAAAGAAAGGGGTTTACACCCCACTGAATTTTGCATCTGTTTAAAAAAAAAGGGGTAAACACCAAGGGGTATTGCAATGGGGAAAGGAAACAGAAAAGGGGTTTTAAAATTTGGTTTTTGTGAAAACTTTAAAGGGGGGGCATCGGTTTAAAAAAGGGGGTAAACCAAAAGGTGAGGGAGGGGGAAAAGCGTTTTTGGAAAAGGGACGGGAGGGTGGAAAAAAGGAGGGACGAAAGAAGGGGAAACAACAAAGGGGCGGAAAGGGGGAGAAACCGAAAGGGGAACCTGTAAAAAGGGGTCCCCCCAGGAGTGTTTCCTTACCCAAACAGGGGTGAAACCCCCCCTGAAATTTTGCCTCGTAAAAGGGTTGTAGGGAAACCCCAAGAAAGTGTGCCTTTGAAAAGGGGGGGGAGCCCCCCCCCAGGGTGTGTAAAAATTTTATGTAAAAACCCCAGGTGATTGAGACAAAAGCCAAATGGAAAACCCCAATAAGAAGCCCCAGGAAATTTGGATCCCCCCAAAAAGGTGTGAAACCCAGGGAGGCTGATAGTTTTGCAAAAGGAAAAAGTTTTTTCCCTTTTAAAAAAGTGGTAAACACACAGAGTTGGTGCAAACTGTAAAGATTTGGGGGTTAACACACAGAGGAGTTGTGGCATCTGTAAAGATGGGGTGTAAACCCCCACTGAAAGTGTGATCTGTTTAAGAGGGTGTTTAACACACAGAGAAGTGTGCATCTGTAAAGACACAGAAGAGGGTGTATATTTTTAGATTTCTTGTTGATAAACAGAGAGGGTGAATCTCGTTAAAGAAAGGGGTACAGGTCTAAGCACATGGAGTTACATGTCCACAGAGGATGGGTGTAAAACACCTAAAAATGTGCATCTGTAAAAAAATGGGTGTAAAAAAACACCTTGAAAGTGTGCAAACTGTAAAGATGGTTTAAAACACACAGAGAGTGTGTGTATAATATTTAAGATTTACATGCAGATGACGTGTGCAGAATGCTGTGGAAACCCCTGACTTCATCGAAGTCTTCAGCCCCCATCCGCAGCGCTGTCAGAAAACCAGGAGGCGGATGAGTTCCTGGGAGCAACTCACCAGGTTTGTCCCCCCTTTACACATCAGTTTTGGGTGTGTAAAATCTGTACCCGAATTCTGTCGGTATCCCTCTGTTTTAATTTCAGTTTCTTCATCACTGGAATTGCGGGGGTGGGGAAGGGGGGGGGGAACCAGGTAAAAGTACTTTGTCTCTGTGTTTGTTGCCATCCATTCTTTCAGACCAAACTATACACAGAGGTTCCATGAATGAATGCACTCCTGACATGTCACGCTCATGATGTTTCCCTCCTCCACAGAGTGAGTCACATTGCACCGGGGGTTCAGTGTTTCATTGTCAGTCATCATGAATTCCATGAAAAGTGTTCACAAATTGAAACGCTAAACTCCAGAAAGTGACACAAAGAGAAATGCTGAGTCATTTTGCATTGTAAGAGGTGGTCCGGATGAGGGAAACTGGGTGTTTGTAATTGCAAAATGGAAATGCAGTTGCACACCCCTTACTCTGTTCAGGCAAGAAAACAAGTTTTTTTATGATCATTAAAAAATTTTAAAAAAAACAACAAACCTGACCCTCACCTTGGGCCCAAAAAATCACTCTGAGTGGAAAAAAAATGGGTCAGGGTGACTCATTTTGCGGTGGATAGCACATATTTCTGGAATCCCCTGTCTTTTACAGAAGGTAAGTCAGTCATGGTTGAAAGGTATGGATGACACAAACGTACATGCCAAAACAGTACATTGCTTGATCTAAGCAAGATTGCAGGTTGCTAAGGCCATATGCCATCTGCGCTTTTATAAAATTCCATTTAATTATTATTTAGGGTAAAGCTGTGTGGCTGTGTTGGGGGCCAGGTGCCCCCTCCCCCCGCAAGAAGAAGTTTGGCCCCC
>CM054141.1:3499878-3549263 GCA_028751875.1 Rapana venosa
TTTTTGAAATTTTGGGGTGTTGGTTTGTTTTGCTATCATGTGTGCTTACATTTGCGTTGTCTGTTTTTTTTGTTTTTCATGTTTTATAGCAAGTTTAAAAACCTGCAATGTAACCCTGTTTATAAAAATTTCGCATGAAAGTTTGACTCAAAGGGCCAAAAGGTTTGCTGTCTGTCTTCAGCCCAAAGAGGCCGTCCAGTTTCCACGAGCGGGGAAACAGTGAGTATTTGAAACGATTCCGGGTTTGCATCTGGTCATCAACCACAGTGGTCGCAACGTATGCCGGGTTTGGGTTCCGTAAAAAACCCCCCCATCCAGGTGAGTGGTGGTGTTTGGAAGGTGGGGGGGATGGGGGGAGGAAGGGGGAGGGTTTGTGGTGAGAGGGGGTGAACATGGCCCTCCCCCATGCATGACTGTGTCAGTTTAAAAAGATGAAAACTTATTTTTGCTATTCATTGTTTCCTTTTTGGGGAAGGGGGGGGGGGGGGGTTTTGTTTCATCTAGGCTCTGGGGTTCACCCCATGGTGGGTTAGCAATGGGCCCTTTTTCCCTTCCTTAAAGTAGCCACATTCCCAAATTCAGGGGGATGTGAAAAATTGAAGTGTGATCTTCAGTTTTCGTTATTACATTTAGTGATTTTGACGGGAAAAAAATTCTTAACAAAAAAGGGTGAAAAGTAACAAAAAAATGTCAAATAAAATACTTAAAAACAAAATTTTCTAACAAAAAATGAATTTTTCGCCTTTTATCAATCCCAACCTGTCCAAAAGAAAAAAGGGTTCGACAAAATCGATCCCGTGACAAATTGGTATAAGGTTTAAATGCTTTTAAATTCCCAAATCAAAAAAAAACATGATTTTGGTAAAATTTTTCCCCCCCCAAAACAGTTTCATCTTTCAGACTTTTGTTGAAAAACCTTTAGTTTAAATTGCCCTAAGAGTAACATATTTCTACGTTTTTACCCCAACCATGATTTGTTAAATGAAAGCTTTAAAAAAAAACTATCCTTGCTTGGGACAGCCCTTTAAAGACAAAGCCAAAACATATATTTTTTTTCTGGAATGCTTTTAACAAGTTTTGTACAAGCTGTTCCCCTGCAGGATAAAAGGAACGTTTATTTTACAAAACATTTTTTTTCTCGTCCCTATTTTGCAAGACTGTCAACTTTTTCATTAAAAAAGATACCGTTGTGAGGGAACCCCCCAGAAAAACAGTACACCCCTTAAAAACAAAAAGGTCCCAAGCCTGATTTCAATGATTAGGGCTTTTTTTACTTTAAAAAAGAATTTTTAAAGCATGTAAAACCCATTTGAATCAAACACAAAAGTTGTTGAAAAGTCTTTAGGAAAATCAAGTATTAGTAAAGTGCCAACACATGCAGTTAGCTCGCTGTAAATATAATTTTTTTTTTCCAGGGTTTACAGTCGTTCTTTTTTTTGTGGAAAAATGAAACTGCACCCGCCCCTTTGTATTTAAACGGACCATCGTATAGATTTTTGGGTGTCGGAAATAGTTTGAAAATTTTTCTTTTCTAGCGTGTAAGAATGTTAAAATTTTCAGCTTTTCTTTAAAAAAGAAAGAAAAGTCAAAATAGCTTTTTAAAAGTTCCAAAGGGGGGTAGGGGTGACGTACTGATTTTGCTAATTCATTTGGGTTTTTGTTCGAATGTTTAAAAAAGGGGTGGGTTTTATGGGGGTGGTTTTGTTTTTTTTTTGGGGGGGGGAAGTTTTTGGGGGTTTTGGGTTTTTTTGGTTTGTTTTTTTTTTTTTTAAAAGGGGTTTATGAAAGGTTGGGGGGGGGGGGAAAAAAATTTTTTTTGGTGTTTTTTTTTTTGGGGGGGAAGAAATTAAAAAATTTTTTTTGGGGGGGTTGTGGGTGGGGATTTTTGGGGGTTGTTTTTGGGGGTTTTTTGTTTTTTGGTTTAAAAAAGGGTTTGTGGGTTTTGGGGTTGGGCGGGGGGGGGTTTTTTTGGGATTGTGGGGGGGTTTTTTTAAAAAAAGGTGGGGGGGGCTTTGGAATGGGGGGGTTTTTTTTTTTTGGGGGTGGTTTTTTGGTGGTTTTTTGGGTTTTGGGGTTTTTGTTTTTTGCTGTTTTTTTTGGTGTTTTTTTTTTGGGTTTTTGGGGTTTTTTTTGGGGTTTTGGGTTTTTTTTGTTTTATTGGGGTTTTTGTTTTTTTTTTTTGGGGGAGGGTGGGGTTGTTTGGTTTTTGGGGGGGTGTTGTGGTTTGTGTGTTTTTTTGGGGGGGTTTGGGTTTTGGGTTTGGGTTTTTTGGGTTTTTTTGTTTTTTTTTAAAATTTGGGGTTGTGGGGTTTGGTGGGGTTTTTTGCGGGGGGGGTCGGGCGGGGGGGGGGGGAAAAGTTTTTTTTGGGTTTGGGGGGGGTTTTTTGTTTTTGGGGTTTTTTGGGGTTTGTTTTTTTTTGGGGGGTTTTTGGGGGGGGAGGGGGGTTTTTTTTTTTTTTTTGGGGGTTTTTTTTTTTTGTTTTTGGGGCTTTTTTTTTTTTTTTTTTTTTTTTTTTTTTGATTTTTTTTGGGGGGTTTTTTGGGGGTTTTTTTTTTTGAAAATTTTTTTGGGGGTTTTTTGGGGGTTTTGGGTTTTTTTATTTGTGTTTTGGGGCGAAATAATTTTTTTTTAAAAGATGAAAGGTAAAAATGTTTTTTGTTTAACCTTACATTGAAATGTATTATCGGATTCGTATCAATCCTAACATGTCAACAGTAACGATGTTCACGACAAAATCTGATCAGTGACAAATTGGTATACAGTAAAAATGCTTTTAAATTCCAAATCAAAATAACATGACTTTTGGTAATTTCTCCCCACAAATTACAGTTTACATCTTATCAGTACTTTGTCTGAAAGCATTTAGTTTAAATCTGTCCATAAGAGATAACATATTTCTACGATTATACCAACCATGACTTTGTTAGAATGAAAGCATTTCGAAAAATCTATCACATTGCTTGTACAGCCATTTAAAGACAATAGCCAGAATCATATATTTTCTTTCTGAGAGTGCTTCCACAAGATTTTGTAGCAAGCTGTATCCCTCATGCAGAGATAAGGCAACGTTTATTTCACAAGAACTATTTTTATTTCTCGCTCCATATTTTGCAAGACTGTCAACTTTTTCATTAAAAAAGATACCTTGTGTGAGGAACCACAGAAGAACAGTACACTCTTAAATCAAAAGGTCCAGCCTGATTTCAATGATTAGTCTTTCTTACTTTAAAGAGAATTTTTAAGCATGTAAAACGATTGAATCAAACACAAAAGTTGTTGATGTCTTTAGGAAGTCAAGTATTAGTAAGTGCCAACACATGCAGTTAGCTCGCTGTAAATATAATTATTTTCCAGTTGACAGTCGTTCTTTTATGTGGATATGAAACTGCACAGCTCTAGTATTTAAACGGACCATCGTATAGATTTGGATGTCGGAAATAGTTTGATTGTTCTTTCTAGCGTGTAAGAATGTAACATTTTCAGTTTTTCTTAAGAAGATGAATGTCAAAATAGCTTTAAAGTTCCAGGTGGGTAGGGGTGACGTACTGATTTGCTAATTCATTGTTAAGTTCGAATGTTTAAAAGGGGAATGAAGTTAATTGTGTAAGCGAGCTGAGTTCTTGCTTTTTCGAAAGTGATGTCAGACTTTGGACTTCTTTTCAACGTTCTATCATTTGTTGATTTAAAACTATTTGCACAGCACTGTCATATCATTAAGGAGATATTCCTTTATGTACTAGAGTGAGGGGAGGGTACACTAAAGCAAGTCGAATTTTACAATCAAGATGGATTTCTAAGCAAATATGGAGCCTGAAAATACTTCTTGTCCATAGCATCTTGAGAAGGGAAAGGACAGTGCTTAAACAGTAAATATTTCCCGGGGTTTCTAGTAACTTTAAGGTTAAAAACTTTCTTATTTAGTTGCCATATATTCAATATGTGATTCATTAATTAGAGTGAGGATACTCTAAGATTTCATGTGTTGTATCTGGTTCTCCATTTTTTCGAAAATTAGGTAGAATGGGGTCAACCCGTTATTAAAAGGACAGGTTTTTTTTTCAGGGGAAGTAAAAACATTCTCAAAAAGAAAACATATTAAGTGTGTGACTGTACTTGCTCACACAACAATTTTCAGAGACATTGGGGTTCATTGAATGTCTACAGTCTTGTATACTAGTAGGGATGGACTGTGTGTAACGTTGGCTGTAGCCTTTAAGATGGTCTTGAGCTTTAGGTCTGAAAAGACAAAATGACATTTATTTGTTTTCTTATCGTTTTTTACTTATTGTTCTTTGGGCCACAGATGTGTGACTGCTGCCAATTTCTTAGATGTGGAACAGTGCCCGCTCACCCTGGTTGCGGGATTTTAAAAAATTATTATCTTGTTCACCGTTATAATTATTTCTGTGCATGATTACAAGGTGACGCCCCAAATTTTCCAAAATTTTGGTTTCCTTTTTTCCTTTTTTTTGGTTTAGGGGTTTTTTGTTGGGGTTTGGAATTTGGGGTGGGGGGTTTGGGTTGTTGTGTTATGATTTGGTTCTTTTGGGTTGGTTTTGGTTGTTCATTTTTATTAAAAATTTAAATTAATTAAATATTATAAAATATATAATAAAGTTATAAAAGTTTGTTTTTTTTTAAACAAAAGGGGGTTTAAAGTTTTAAAAAAAAGTAGTATTTGAAAATTTTTGGGTAATCTTTTATAAATATTTTAACTATTTTTTGTTCCCCAAAAATATATATTTTTGGAAGGTGGGGGGGATGGAGGGAAAAAAGGGGGGAGGTGTTTTGGGGTGGGGGGAGGGGGTAAATGGTCCCCCTTCCCATGCAATGACTGTGTAGTTTCAAAAGTTAAACTTATTTTGCTATTCATGTATTTCCCTTTTTGGAAGGGGGGGGGGGTTGTTCCTCTAGAGCTCTGGGTTCTCCATGGTGAGGTTTAGAAAGGGGTTTGACCTTTTTGCTTCCAAAAGACCACATTCCAACTTCAGGGGTAGTGATATTTGGAAGTGTGTTTCATTTAACGTCTATTCAATTTATGTTTTAGAGGGGAAAAAGTAATTTAAAAAGAGAATGCAAACGTAACAAAAATGTCAATAACAGTACAAAAAAACTAACTTTAACATACACAAAAACTGAATTATCGATTCTTTCACCAAACAAAATGTCCAACAGTAACAGGGTTCGAAAAAAATCATCCGTGAAAAATTTGGTTAGCAGGTAAAATGTTTTTAAATGTCCAAATCAAAATAACATGCCCTTTTTGGGAAATTTTTCCCCCAAATAAGTTTACATCTTTCGTACTTTGCCGAAAAAATTTAGTTTAAATCGCCATAAGAGATAAATATTTCTACGATTAACCCAACCCCTGCTTTGTTGAAATGAAAAAACATTTAAAATTATCCATTGCTTTTTCGCCATTTAAAAACAAAAGCCAGAATCATATATTTTCTTTCTAAGTGCTTCCCCAACTTTTTTTGCAAGCTGTTCCCTCAGCAGAGTAAGGGAAGTTTATTTTCAAGAAAAATTTTTATTTCTCGCTCCATTTTTCAAGAAAAAGGGGTCCCTAAAAGTAAATGTCCTTACAGACTATTGTTCGCAGAGCGTCTTTTTGGGCCCCAAAGTTTCAATGATGCATACTTTTTTCTGCACCCAAGATGTGTGTCCTCCCTAGTGTCAGCTGCTGCCCCTCTTTGTCAAAAAATTACGGGTAACTTGCAGTGACATCATGTGTTAGTTAAAATACCCTCTAACATGGCAATATAGGATTGATTAAAAAAAATTATGTGGGGCCCTCCCTGAATGTGTCCTCCATCGCACCCCCGTCTGGTAACCCAAAACTTTCCCCGTAAAAAATTATGTCCCCAAGTTCACCCCTAGTGGAAAGTTTTTAAAATATTGAAAACGACGTTGATATGGGCATATATACATTATTTCAAATATGCGACGCCTCCTATTTCAAAGACTAGTGTGTCCTTCCCCAATACCCAGTTCTGGCTGTAAAATGCAGGTGTCCACCCAGTGTGCGTCCGGGGGGTTGGGCGTGTTTCTCGGGTGAAAATACTGATTCTTTTTGGAAAAATTTGGGTTTTCGTATAATATTACTGATCCGGCTCAGAAAATGCAAATCAGTAGCCGTAGAGTGAAGCCTGGAAAAAGCTGACCCCCATAAGATCAAAATGCAGGTAACCCCAAATTTATAGGTGTTGTTTCTGTCCGAAAATGGATTATGACTAAGCCTTTAAAGGTCTTTTGCGGGAAAATTGTTAGTTTCTTGTACAATTTGAAAAAAATGTTGGGGCCAAAAAAAACAAAGTAATTAAGAGTTGGGGCATTCGTGGGGAGTTTGTCCCGGGGCCCGTGGCGCGTGAAGTTTTGCACTGGCAAGGAATTGTGCGCTGCGCCATGTGTCTGTATGAAGCCAACGGAATGTTATCTCAGCATCACTTTTGATCATACCTTCTATTTCATTCTTTTTCTACATTACTTAAACTCGGATTAAACATTTTTTCTCTTTCGAACTTTTCCCACTTGACCCAAAATGCTTCAATTTCCACATCAGTTTACCCCCCAAATTGTATGCTAAATCTTTGCCCCCTTTTTAGCTACAAAAAAGCGGGGGGAAAAAAAAAAAAGAAAAGTATGGCCAATTTCTTGAAAAAAAAGGGGGCTGTGTAGCCTGAATTTTGGTGCCTTTTCCTTTCCCTTAGTTTATGCTGACTGTGGAATGTTCATTTATAGTGTGGTTTTGGTGGTTTGTTGTGAGGGAAATCCCCCCTAGGCTGAAAGACGTCGGGGGCTGCGGCGGGTATAAAAAGATGCGGGCAAGCGGGCAGCGGGGGCTACGGGGGTAAAAATGGGAAAGGGTTAAAAGTTGTTTTTTGATGGTGTTGTTGACGGACCACAAAAGGTGACTTTGCACAAGTTTATCACCAAATCTGATCACTTACTTTCCCTTAAAAGTTTTTAATTTTATTGGGGGTTGTGAAAAAATCTTCCCTCATCAAACAAGTCAGGGGGGGGAAAATAACACCCGTCAACCCATCAATAAATCCCCCAGTCGGGCAATATTAAAATTTAGGTGCCATGGATGGTAAGCAGATGGATGATAAGTTTTGGAGTTTGGGATCATCTCTTGCTCCAACACATACAGCCGCACCACCCAGACAACTAAATGCAGTGTACGTGCAAAAAACCCACACAACACCAACAACACTTCATATTACGTGCCGAACACGCACACCATACACCACACAAACCCCCCCAAACCAAACCCCCCACACAAAATACACCACACCATACATACACACACACACACACCACACCGTAAATTTCTACACCATAAAAACTTTTTGGTCCCATCTCCCTTTGCGAAAGTATAAAAAAAAAAAAAATTCTGTCATTTTCCCCCCCCCCCCCAAAATAAAGCAGTAAATTTATTTGTTCAAAAATTTTGGTTTTTTTCCCCAAAAGCTGTGTGTTTCCAAACGTTGTATCATTTTTTTTTTCCCCCACCCCTTCCCTAGTCCACCATCCTCTTTTAAATTTTTTTTTTCCCCAGGCTGAAACCCTACTAAAGTTGTAGTCAAGTAAAAGTCCAGTAAAAAATACTAAAAACCCATCCCATGAAGGGCAATTAAAAAAAAAAAATTTTGGGGAGGATACCCCTTGGGGTTTAGAACTTTCTCTCGCAATCTGAAAACCGGGTTCGACCCCGTTAAAGGGGATATTTTTTCCTCTGGGTTAACATCTGCAGACCCCACTCCCCCCCAAAAGCCCTTCGGTGAGACTTAAACGAGGTCCCGTGTAGAGGCAGCAGAACATTTTGGGCACCTTTTAAACCTTTTTCACTTTTCGTTAGAGTAGGCCATTGTGTCCGTGGGAACGATGAAAAAAAATTAAAAAACGCATACACCGGGGACTGGTTTAAAAAAAAAGCACAAAAGTGCTTATTCCATTATCCCGTAAAAAAGAATAAAATAAAAAAATAAAAATATAATTTTAAAGGGGAGGTGATTGGGGTTGTCTGTAAATTTGTTTCATTCTTTTTTTTTATCTGTCTTTTGGGCAGTGACTGTGAGCTGTGGGGAAGGTTAAAGGTCCGCGTCCGGGAAAAGTCATCTTCCTGGTCATGAGGCTTCGGAGTTGATCGAGGAGTCCCTTTCCCTGGCGGGGTTTTTTTGCTGCCCCGCCTGTCCACCAAAAGGGGGCAGTATGTGTGGGAAGGAAGGGGGGAAGGTTTTTTTTAAAAGGGGGGAAAGGTTTGGGTTTTAAAGGGGGAGAAGGTTTGGGTTAAAAAAGGGGGGGGGAAGGTTTGGTGGAAAGGGGGGAGAAGGTTGGGGGGTAAAAGGGGGGAGAAGGTTTTTGGGGGAAGGGAGGGGGTTTTTTTTAAAGGGGGGAAAAGGGGGGTTGTAAGGGAGGGAAGGCTTGGGGGTGGGGAAAGGGGTTTTGGGGGTAAAGGGGAGAAGGTTTTGGGGGTAAAAGGGGGAGAGGTTGGGTGTAAAAAGGGGGGGGGGGTTTGGGTTAAAAAAAGGAGAAGGTTTGGGTGTAAAAAAAGGGGAGTGGTTGGGGTTGGGAGGAAATTTGGGGAAAAAGGGAAAAATTTGTAAGGGGGGGAATTTTTTGGGGGGGGGGTTTGAGAAAATTTTGGGGGTTTTGGGGGGTGTGGGGGTTTGTTGGTGGGGGTGGGTTTGTGGGGAAAATTTGGGGTGGGGGGTTTGGGTTTGGGGGGGGGGAAGGTTTGGGGGGTTTTGGGGGGGGGAGGGGGTGTAAAAAGGGGGGGTTTTGTAAAAGAAGGAATTTGGGTTTTTAAGGGAGGGAAGGTTGGTGTAAAAGGGGGAAAATTTTTCAGTTTGGGGTTTGAGGAGGGCCCCCTTGGTTGGTAAAAACCGGCCAAGCCGGGAGTGTTAAAAATCCAGCACCCCCGACCCCCCCCAAACCCCCCCCCCCCCCCCCCCCCCCCCCCCCCCCCCCCCCCCCCCCCCCCCCCCCCCCCCCCCCCCCCCCCCCCCCCCCCCCCCCCCCCCCCCCCCCCCCCCCCCCCCACCCCCCCCCCCCCCCCCCCCCCCCCCCCCCCCCCCCCCCCCCTTTTAAAAAAGGGGGGGGGTTTCGGGTTTTTTTTGGGGTCTTTTTGGTTTTTGTTTTGTTTGGGGTGGTGTGGTTCCTTTTTTTTTTTGGTTTGTTAAAAGGAAAAGGGAAATCGGGGGTCCAAAACCTCAAAATTGGGCCCTTTTTTTCCTTGCCGCGTCGTTTCTGTATGGGGGAAAGGGCCCGGGGTGGTGCAGTAAGAAAATGGGTGGGAAACTGTGTGTTTGGTTTGGGGCCCTTTTCCCAGGCCCGTTTAAGGGGCCCCGGGAAAAGGGAAACCCCGGGCCCCCCCCTTTTTGTAAAAAATTTTCCCCCTTAGGCCAGCTCCAAGGGGGGGTTTTTCATTGCCCCTTTTTTTTTTTGTTGTTGTTTTTTGTCTTTGGCCGGCGGGGGTTTTTTTTTTGGGGGTTTCTTGTGTTTTCAGACGAAATGCATGTTTGAAAAAGTTTAGCAGGCTGCATTTGTGGGAAAAGGGGGTATTTTGGGGTTGTGTTTTTTTTTGGTTTTTTTGGTTTTTTTGGTTTTTTGGGTTTTTGGGCATTATGTTGAGGGGCCCCCGTATGCACTGTTCCCCTTTTTGGGTTTGATGAAAAAGTTTCCTTGTTTTTATGGAAAGTTTTTTTATATTGCCGCCCGTGCCATTTTTTTTTGGGGTTTCCTTTTCATTTGCATGTTTTCATTGCGGGTTCCTTTTTTAATGGAGTGTTCATTTGGGGAAAAGGTTGCCATTTTTTCCGGGTTCTTTTTTTTTTAAAATCGGGGGGCCTTATTCCTTTTTGTTTAAGGAAAATGTGCCATTTTGCAGGGTTTCTTTTTATCACCGGGTTAAAAAGGGAAATTTTTTTTTCCGAGCCTTAGGGATATCAAGGAGAGAGTGTTGTGTGTGTTGGTGTTGTTTGTTTGTTTGTGTGTGTTTTATGTGTGTTGTTGTTTTTGTTGTTAAAGCATTCCCAGGTTAGCCTCCTGAGGGTCATCCAGAATATGCACTCTTGTCTCACTCATTGTACCTGGGAATCACTGTGAGTTCGTAAGAAGTTCACTCTTGTATACATACTTATGGACATGTTGTTTATTATTGCCAGAACCTGTGCCATTTGCTGTTGTAGGTACTACAAACTCATCATCATTGTGAGCATAGTGTTTATCATTGCCCGGAGCTGTGCCATTGTTATCATGGTTTTGTGTTCTTTTTTGGAAGGGGCGTGCCATTGTTATTATGGTATTTGTGTTCTTTGGCAAGAGCTGTGCCATTGTTATTATGGTATTTGTGTTCATTATGGCAAGAGCTGTCCCCATTGTATATGGGTATTGTATTCTTAGGCAAGAGTTGTGCCATTGTTATATGGTATTTGTGTTCATTATGGCCAGAGCTGTGCCATGTTATTGGTATTTGTGTTCATTAGGGCCCAAAGAGCTGTGCCATTGTTATTTGTATTTGTGTCCATTATGGCCAAGAAGTGGCCTTTGTTATCTTTGGGTATTACTTTGGGGTTTTATTGGCGGAAACCATCCCATTGTTATGGATATTTATGTTCATTAGGGCCCAGGGTCTGCCATTTCGTGGGTTTTGTGTCCATTATTGGCCGGGGTTCTGTGCCATTGGTTATATGGGTATTACTTTCCTTGCGGCCTGGGTTCTGTGCCATTGTTTTGGGTTTGTTTTTGTTCCCAGTTTAGCCCAGGGTCAGTTGCCATTGTTACTATTATGGGATTGTCCTTGAGGCCAGTAGTTGTGCCTTGTATCATATGGACTTTGTTTGTTTATTATGGCCAGGGTCCTGTGCCATTTGTTTTATGTACTCATTACTTTGTGAACATATTTATCAGCCAGGAGCTGTTCCATTTTTAAATCAGGGGTATTTGTGTTCATTAGGGCCCAAAGGCTGTGCCATTTTTATCATGGGAAATTTGTGTCATCATGGCTCGGTAGTTGTGCCATTTTTTCCCATGGGTATTACTTTGTGTCCATTATGGCCAGGACTGTGCCATTGTTATCATGGGTATTACTTTGTCCATTATGGCCAGGATCTGTGCCATTGTTATCATGGGTTTTGTGTCTGATGGTAGAGCTGTGCCGTTGTTATCAGAGGTATTACTTTGTGTTTATTATGGCAGGAACTGTGCCATTGTTATTATGGGTATTATATGTTCATTATGGCCAGGAACTGTGCCATTGTTATTGTGGGTATTACTTTGTGTTCATTATGGCCAGGGTTTGTGCCATTGTTATCATGGGTATTACTTTGTATCCATTATGGCCAGTAGTTGTGCCATTGTTATCATGGGTATTACTATGTGTTCATTATGGCCAGGAACTGTGCCATTGTTATCATGTGTATTGCTTTGTGTTCACTTTAGAGGTGATCTCGGTGAAAGCACATCAGACTTTGACACTCATCTCCATCACGTATGTCATCATCAATATGGTGTTTATTATCTCACTAATAGTTCTGTTCATCATGTCTCTGTCACTATGTGTATAGTCATCATCAAACATGTCAAGTATCATAGGCAACATCATCCATGTCATTGGCATGATTTCAAGTACCTTCAGGGAGGATGCTGACTGACCATGCCTGAGACTAACATCACCTGCAGCCCTGCATCATCATCATCATCATCATGCATCATCACCATCATCATCATCATCACACCGTCATGTTTGTTATCATCCTAATTATCATCAACATCATCTTTATCACCTAGATTATTGTGTACATTCAGAAGTGATTGCCTGCAGGCAGTACCTAAGACTTTGACACCCACCTACACTACAGCGCCATGTAGATCACCACTGCCATCATCATGTTTGGCATCCTGTCATTCTGTTTATCATCATGTCTGTCATCATTGTCAGCATCACCTAAGGTATCATCATGATCATCATCATCCTCATGTGAATTACATTGTGTGTACTCAGAGGTGATGCCAGCGGACAGTGCCTCAGACTTTGACGCTCACCTCCAGCACAGCATCATACAGGTCATCATCATCATCACCCATGTCATCACTGTCATCCTCCTCACTCATGTGAATTACGTTGTGTGTGCTCAGAGGTGATGCCAGCAGACAGTGCCTCAGACTTTGACGCTCACCTCCAGCACAGCATCATGTCGCTGCAGCAGATGAACTCCGCCATGGCCAAGGACGTGGCCATCCTGTACAGCTCCTGGGACATCCCCGCCATCAACGAGAATGACAAGGTCCACCCTGCCTGGATCAGGGACGACCTGGAGAAACAGGGTGCCATTGATGGATACAAGTGGTCAGTGGAGGGTTTGGGGCCCCCGGGGAGGGGGAGGGGGGGGTTATTCTGTGGCTAGAGCTCTGAGGTTCACCAAAGGTGAGATTTTTTGGGGTGTGTATGCGACCGTTTTTGCCTGCCATCAAAGTAGCCATATTCTGACTTTGTGGATGAGTGGAGGGTTTGTGATTGGGAAAAGCAGTGTGTAGAGGTGGATCCTTGATGTCACTTCCTATGTCTGTTTCTATGTTGTGTCCAATGTTTTATTCCATATTTTTTCTGTGATTGTACAGTTGTTGGAGGGTGTTGGGAAGCTTAATGGTTAGAGCTTTGAACTCTTGATGCAATAGTCACTGAGGGCGCAGGTTCCTCTCTCTGCTGATGTGTCCATTCCAGGGGAGTTTTTCCCCAGAGTTCATGCTGGCTTCAGCTCTGTTTCCCTTCTTTGGATGGGACTTTAAACCAAAGGTCGAAGTGCGAACACATACAGAAACATGTTATGCATAAGTTAAAAACCTGTTTATATTTTTGGAAAAGGGAAGCAGCCATAGGATGCAAATATATTGCAAAAATTGAAATGGGGTGGGGGGGTGTTCAGTCTTTATTTTACCTTTTTCCAATTTTTGTAGTGCCCAGGTTTCTGACCCATACAGCAATACAGGCCAGAGTAGGGTTTTGACAGTTCTCATTTTGAGATATTTAGGCGGTGCCTCCTCCATCTTTCCAAATGCTTTCCAACTCCACACATAACTCTGGGGAAATTCAAAAGACAAATGTAAGGGCACAATAATGTTGCAGTCGATTTACATTTTAAAAAGACCTGAGAGGAAAAACCGTCCACAACCAGCCTTTGCAAGCTGTCAGTTACTCTCAGCTGCTTTCCATTCATCCATTGGTGTGGGTTATAGCAGGAACTGCTTGCAAATGTTGTAAAGGAAGGGGATAATTTTAGCACAGGGGACCTTGATCTTTTCTAAAATATTGCTGATTTTGGGGTTGTTTGATGTTGTTTGGGTTTTTGGGCATTTCAGGGGAGATGCCTTTAAAATTGTGTGAAAGAAGAGGGAGTGAATGGTAAAATTGCATGTGGTTTACAGGTTTTTTAGATTTTGCAAACAGTCACGCAGACTTGCTCTCCTCAGTATTTCTTTTACAATTACAATGTGCATGTACTGAATGTACTGATGTAGTGGATTGTATGCATTATTTGACATGGTGTCTGAAGTGTTTTATCATGATGATGTGTGTGGACATGAATATAATGTTTTTATTTAAAAATGGGCATGTGTGGACATGGTGATTGACAGCTGGTTCCCGAGGTGGAGAATGCCGTCTGGAGGACATCATGATGGTCCTGAAAAATGCAAGGTCTGTGTCTGTTGTCTCTCTGCCTGTGTCTCTGTGTCTGTTGTGTGTATCTGTCTGTCTCTCTGCTGTTCTCTGTGTGTATCTGTTGTCTCTCTGCTGTGTCTCTGTGTGTATCTGTGTCTGTCTCTTGCTGTGTCTGGTTATTGTGTCGTCTCTCTGCCTGTGTCTGTGTGTATCTTGTCTGTCTCTTCCCTGGTGTATCGGGGTCTGTTCTCTGCCGTGTCTGTGTATTGTGTCTGTCTCTTGCCTGTGTTGTGTATCTGTTTTGTCTCTCTCCCTGGTATCTGTGTTGTCTCTGCCGTGTCTGTCTCTCTGTGTCTGTCTCTCTCCCCTGTGTCGGTCTCTTGCCTGTGTCTGTGTGCATGTCTGTGTCCTGTGTTTTTTTCTCTAAGTGTTGTGTGTGAAAATTTGTATTTTTAAAAATAAAATTTTTCATTTTTTGATGGTACATTGGTACGAAAATACGCTTTTCTTCCCCTCAAGCCCCCCGAACAAATTTTAAAACCCTAGCAAAATGTATAAAAGACAACAAAATTTTAAGGGTTTTAATTACCCCCAAACAGAACAAAGCAATAAAAAACTAATCTTGTTGACGAAACAACAAAAACAAAAACAATAAGCTGAAATAATGTACAGACATTGAAGCATGGATTTGCATACACCCCCCCCCCCTCTCTTCTTCCATTCCCTGGGCTCCCCCCCCCCCCCCCCCCCCCCCCCCCCCCTCCCCACCCCCGACACACACACATCTACACAAAACTGTGTGTTTGTTTTTTTTTGTGTTGTTTATTTTGCGTGTGGGGTTTTACTGTTTTCTTTCTTTGATTTTCTTTATACACCATGTAAGAATTCAAGGTTTTTTAAGGGATGCCCGCAAAATTTTTTCACCTCATCAACACATAGGTTTTGTCCCGATCCTTTTTCCCGTGTCTTTGCCCAGTCTCTCTGATCGTCTCTCTTAGTCCATTGCATTCTCTAACGTTGTTTTGGTAAAACCCTATTTTTTACCTAATATAGGTAAAATATTGGCTATAATTAACACAGTATCCAGTGTAAAAAAAATAATCGGATTATTTGTATGCTTTCTTTCAGTGCTATATAATGTCACAACAATAAGAGTTTACTATGTGGTCCTTGCCAATAGGACTGTAATGTCAATGGTAGTGTCATTGTGTGAGTCTGTGCATGTGTATGTGTCTGCCTGTCTGTCTCAGTCTGTCTGTCTGTTGTCTGTTGTCTGTTTTCTCTCTCTCTTTTCTCTCTCTCTCTCTCTCTCTCTCTCTTTTCTCTCTCGGTCTCTGTCTGTCTGCTGTCTTTTCTCTCACCCTATTTTTCACCCCCTCTTCTCACTCTCTCTCTCTCTCTCTCTCTCTCTCTCTCTCTCTTCTCTCTTCCCCCATCCCCCACCCCCTTCCCCATCTCCCTACCTGCTGCCCTTTTTCACACAACACACATAACACACGCAGTGACTTTCTCTTTATTTCCCCCTACAGGTGGTTGGTGATTGGTATCAGACCAATTTGAGCCGCGACACGAAGAGCAACGACTTGCTGATGTACACAATGGAACGCTGCACAAGCCTTACATCATTTGTCGTCATCCGACCTGAAATGGGCTGGAACAACACTGACCTGGGCATGCGCATCGGCAAACAGGAGGTAATGGGATAATGACCAGCAAACCGTATGTCTTTTTTATTTATACCACTTTTGAGTCACGGCACATTTCTCTGCGTGCAACTCAAGCTGCTCTCCCCGGGGAGAGGGCATTGCTTTAACTGGGGGGGGAGGGGGGGGGGGGAAGGGGTTTGGTCTTCATTTTTCCGGGCGTTTTTTTCTTTTTTGTAACTACCTTTGGTGGATGCTGTAGTCGAGTGGCTTTAAAACCCTTTTGACTTCAATCCTGAGGTGGGTGCATGAAGTCAGTGGTTTGAATCAGGGCGGGAGCCTCTGGTTGAATTAAGGGTGAGGATTACTTTACTATCATCCCATGTCAACTTTAAGTGCAATCTTACCCGCGCCTACATTTTTTTTTCATGTGTAATACACATTCAGAAAATCAAACATGCAGGTCAAGAGATCCCCTAGTTCAAGCTAGTGTTTCAGTAGTTATGGAAACATACCAGCATGATCCTGTACAAAATCAAGAGCTACTGTGGGGTTGGACTATATTGGCTGGGGGCCATTAGGCAGACCTCCTGCAAAGTTACAAGCACAGGAAAAAAAAACCTCTTCTTGTAAAGAGACAGCAGACAGAAAGCCTCTCTGTGCAAGAGACGCAGACAGAAAACCTCTCTGTGCAAGAGACAGCAGACAGAAAAACCCCTCTGTGCAAAAGACAGCAGACAGAAAGCCTCTCTGTACAAGAGACAGCAGACAGAAAACCTCTTCTTGTAAGAGACAGCAGACAGAAAGCCTCTTGTGCTAAAGAGACAGCAGACAGAAAGCCTCTCTGTACAAGAGACAGCAGACAGAAAGAGACAGCAGACAGAGACAGCAGACAGAAAGCCTCTCTGTGCAAGAGACAGCAGACAGAAAGCCTCTCTATGCAAGAGACAGCAGACAGAAAACCCTCTCTGCAAGAGACAGAAAGAGACAGCAGACAAAAAGAGACAGCAGACAGAGAGATACCCCAGGGCAGAAAGGACAGCAGACAGAAAGAGACAGCAGACAGAAAACCTCTCTGTGCAAGAGACAGCAGACAGAAAGCCTCTTGTGCAAGATACAGCAGAAAAGAAAGAGACAAGAGACAGCGGGACAGAAAGCCTCTGTGCAAGATACAGCAGACAGAAAAGAGACAAGAGACAGCAGACAGAAACCCTCTCTGTGCAAGAGACAGCAGACAGAAAACTTGTGAAAGAGACACCAGACAAAAAACCTCTGTGCAAGAGACAGCAGACAGAAAGAGACAGCAGACAGAAAGCCTCTCTGTGCAAGAGACACCAGACAGAAAACCTCTGTGCAAGAGACACCAGACAGAAAACCTCTGTGCAAGAGACAGCAGACAGAAAGAGACAGCAGACAGAAAGCCTCTCTGTGCAAGAGACACCAGACAGAAAACCTCTGTGCAAGAGACACCAGACAGAAAACCTCTGTGCAAGAGACACCAGGACAGAAAACCCCCTGTGCAAGAGACACCAGACAGAAAGCCTCTTTGGGTAGGGTTTTGATAGGGAAACAAACACAGTTGCAGATGAAAAAGAACAGAAATATGGATGGCACTGCTCTGATAGCTCAGTGGGCGGCACTCGCTTTCCCAGCCAAGTTAAGCGCGTCGAGCGTGGTTACCACTTGGATGGGTGACCGTTTGCACGCCTTAGCTTCAGTACAGTTCCCCAGTTCACCCAGCTGTAAATGGGTACCTGCCCTCTTTAGGGTCAGGGAAGGTTTAAAACAGCGAGGGAGAGGAGATGGGGGCCGCCCTCAATATGCTGGCCCTAGAGAAGTGAGGTCTCTGACGCCTCACTCCCCCACGACCTTATAGGTTATGGGACTCCTTTACCTTTTTACCTCCTTTTATGCTCTTGTGGCAATGCACTATCCCCTGGAGAGCGCCCGAATTTTCACGCAGAGAAATCTGCCGTGACTTAAAGTGGTATAAAAAAAATAAATAATAAAATGAAAAAATGAATAAAACTTCTTTTGTGAACTGAGAAGGGGTTTTAAATTTTTTTAAATTTTTTTTTTATCGTTTTCTTTTATTCGAGGATAAGGGAATAGCATTTATGTGCTTTTTTACACCAGTCCCGTGTGTTATGGGGTTTTTGCAAATTCTGTCACTGTTCCCACGGTACTTGGCCATCTTAAAAAAAAGGGGAAAAAAGGGTTTTAACATGTGGAAAGATGTTTGCGTGCGTTCACACACGGGCCCTCGTTTATAGTCTCATCCAAAAGGACTGGGGGAGAGGGGGATCTGCCCTGATGTTGAAACTTGAATTTTAAGCTAATTCTATCCATTTATGTTTTGCTTGTTCGTTTTTTCTTGCTTATTTTTTTTCCCCCTCTCCTTCCTTTGGGCTAGGCTTGAGGTGTAAAAATGGTCGATTCTTGACTATTTTCCCACATGAAGGTGCCACTTCCAACTTCGAGGATGTTTCTTTTTTTTCTTTTGTGTGGGTTTTGAAACCCCGTTGCTTGGTTCAGGTGGGGGTGTGATCAAAAACGAAGGACCGGTACAAAAAAAGTGCGGGTTGTTAGGGGGTTCAGGAAAAACTAAAAGGTGTCCGCAGGGCTTTTTAAAGTGTAGCTCTAAAATGTAAAAGGTTGCTACTCACACCCCAAGACACACTCAACTTCCACTGACAGCTTTCTAAGCACAAATGCAAAGCTCCCACTATTTTGCCTGAGGATCAATAATACACACACTCATCACTCCCACCAACCCAAAAAACTCACATCTCTCCACCACACACAAAAACCCCAAAACAGAGAAAAAAGTGTACAACCCCAAACGCAATATATGTCTATTCCTGGGTAGAACATGTGTGGTATGTGCCCCGTGTGCATATCTGTGTCTGTGAGTGTTTTGGGTATTGGCATGGGGATGCTTTGTGGGTTTGGTGTGTTTTTGGGTTTTTAAACTTCCTTCCATTTAAAGGGGAATATCAGTTTAAATTGTTTTGGTTGTTTTTTTGGCTGTGTGTGAGTGTTGTGTCTATGTGTGTGTATGTTTGTGTATGTAATTTGAAAACCACATGAAGGGGGGACGGATACCCAAAGTGGTCAAAAACTTTGCGCTTGCAATTGAGGGCCCCGGGTTCGATTCCATTCAAGGGGATATTTTCCTATGGGTTCCCCTTGTGCGGGACTCCACTCCCCCCAAAAGCCCTTTGGAAATGGATTAAAAACCCAAAGGGCCCCGGTGTGCGAATGTCGCAAAACCATTTTGGGCCAAAATTTAAAATTTCCTTTTCCGTTTTTGAAATGAGTGGGTTCTTTGTGTCCCGGGGGGAAAACAGATGATGAATTCACAAATCCGCATAAAACAGGGGGGACTTGATGAAAAAAGGCACATGAGTGCTTTCCATTATCCTCGATAAAAAAAAGAATAAATAAAGATTTTCCCCATCTCTCTCTCTCTCTTCTCTCTTCTCTCTCTCTCCTCCCCTCTCTCTAACATTAATGAAATAAATTTTGTGGGTATTATTTGTAGATTTCAAAAAACTTTTTAAATAAAATTTGCCCGAAGACTTTCATTAAAAAGTTTAAGACTTTTTATATTCTCCCCTACAAATACTCTTGAACTTCTTGCTTCTTATTTTAAAAAAAACAGGCAACAATGTGTTTCAATAGCTACGCCCACACCCCCAAAATTTTTAAAAACCCCATTTCATTTTTGGGATACAACAGGGGGCCACTTAGGCCCCAAATTTTCTTTTTATTATAAATAAATGACCTTCCTCTCCCTATCAAAAACTAAATGGGAACTTTTTGCGACGACACAACATAAAATACAAAACCTTTCTGACATTAAAATCTCTTGCAAAGGGCATTGCAAAAAAAGCGGGTGATGATTTTTGTCAAATGGATGAACAAAATTTACTTTTTCTATACACCCCCAAAAAAAAAAAAATGCATGTTTTCACTACAGACAAAAAGGGGACAAAAACTTTCTAAGAAAATTTTTTTCCAATCCTTTTTGAAAAAGGAAAAAAATTGAAAAAGCCTCTACACAAAGTTCTAGGATTTAAAAATTTATGAAAAACTCAGTGGGGACCATCACAAATCCCCTCTGTGCAAATACATGTCTCAAAAAAGTATACAAAATGGGCTAAAATAAAAAATTTTTTGACTTTTTCAAGGGAAAAATATTCTTTCAAGCTTATATTTCAATCCTCAAAAGGGGTTATGCTTCAACCCCGTGGGATTTGCTAGTGCAAACACTATTGAAACCATTATTAAGTTTTGTTTAAAGTGTCTTAAACTGGTTTTTTTGAAAAAGCTTCCTTACAGAAGTGGTTATTTCCAGTTAAAAATTCTTTCCCCTTTCACCCAAAAACTAAGATTTTTAAAAAAGGCATTTATGATGTTTAAGGTAATGACAGGGAATTTTCCCCCTTTCCCTTTAAAAAACCCAAATTTTTTTTCCCAAAGAATTCCCTTTTAGAAATACCGAAAAGCCATTTTTCCCCAATCCCAAGAATAAAATTTTTTTCAAATCTAGGCTTACTTTACTCAGGCCCTGTGCTGTGGAACTCCCTTCCCGACCCCCTTTAGACAACTCCCTCCTTTTAAAAATCTTTTAAAAATCATTTTTTTTATCCACTTAATGATCAAAAAATAAAATTTCCCCAAAATTTATCTGTTTGGGAAAAAAAGTAAAATTTTCCTCCCTTGCATTATACCCAAATTTTTCCCCCTCTTTTCTCTCTCTCTCTTTTCTCTCTCCCCTCTCTCTCTTCCCCTCCTCTCTCTTCTCTTCCCCTCTCTCTCTCTCTCCTCTCTCTATCCCCCTCTTTTCTCTGTAACTGAAATTTGTGAACTTGTTTTAAATTTTTCCCCCCTTAAAATAAAGGTTTGGGTTATATTTTGTTGTTAATCCCAAAATTTGGTTTTTTGGATTTTTAAATTTTGCAATGTTTGTTGGACAATTTCATTCCTTTTTTTGGGGACTTCTGTATAAATTTCTAATAATGTGTATATAGGATTTGCGAAAGGATGGGTATGTGTGTGTGTGTATGTGTGTTTATGGGGGGTATGTGTGTGTCATGAGTAGAAATGGGGCGCCCTTTACGTGTGGCAAAATGGGGAGGGGAAAAAAGAAAGCAGTTCTGTGTGTTTATTGTTAAAATAGCTGTGTTAGACTGGTTTTTTTTTCTTTTGCTTTGGGGCTTGCGGTCTTCGTACATCAAATAATGTTTATTTCCTGGTTTTGCTTTTAAATGTACGGTTATGATATTTTGATAATTATGAATGTGTTTTTTTTTGGGTAGGTGAGGAAATGTCTTGCGTTTGGATAGGGTATCCAGGATGGGGTTGTGTGTGTGTGGGGGTGTGTGTGGGGTGTGTGTGTGGGGTGTGTGTGTGTGGGGGTGGGTGTGTGTGTTGTGTGTGTGTGTATTTGTGTGTGTGAGTTTTTTATTTTGTGAAAAAGAGTGTGGGGGTTTTGGGGGTTTTGAAAGGGGGGCTTACGTGCGTAAGTGTGTGTTTTATGGGGTGTGTATGTGTTGTGTGTGTGTGTGTGTGTGTGTTGTGCACGCGCGCGCGCGCCGTTTTGGCATTTAGTCTGGATTTTTGGGGGGGTTGTGTTTGTTTAGGGGGGGGGTTTTGGGGAAAGGGGGGAGTTTTTTTTTTGGTGGGTCTTTTTTTCTTTTTTTAAATTTGGGTTTTTTGTTTATTCATTTAAATTTTTCGATTTCTTGATTTTTCACTAATTGAATTTGGGGGTTTGAGTGAAATATTTCATTGTTATTTGAAAAGATCTTGTTTGTTTTAAATTTAATTTATTTATAATTATGTGTAAAAAAGTTGTGTACCCAAATTTGGGCAATGTGTAGAAGTTTACTTTATGAAATTTTAAGGTTTTGGTTTTGTTATTTTTCTTGGCCTGTTGTTGTTTTGGGTTTTTGTTGTTATTTTCTGTCTGTTTTTTCTTTTTTATCATCTTTTTGGTTTGGTTTTTCCCTTTTCTTTTGTTTGTTTTTTTTGTTTTTTGGGTTTTAAAGGTTTTTTTTGGGGGTGGGGGTGGGGGTTTGGGGGGTTTTTTTTGGTTTTCTTTTATTTGCTTGCGGGGGGGGGGGGGGGGGGTTGGGGGGGGGGGGGGGGGGTTTTTTGAAAAAAGGTTTTTTTCCCCCTTTTTTTTTATTGTGAGCCCGTTTTTAAAATATTGGGTTATTATTAAATTTAAAATTTTATTTCCTAACGGGCGGGGATTTGGGTGTAAAAAAACACATGTGTGCTTATTCAAATTTTTCCTCCCAAATTAAAAAAATTTGTCATTTGTCCCTTTTTCTTTTTCTCTTCAAAATTTTCCCTTTTCCCCTTCCCCCCCTTTTTCTTTCAGACGGCTCAGCCCCCAGTTTTGCTTTTGTTATGCTGGTCCCAAAATTTGCGGGGCGCAGAGCAAAGGGGACTCACTGCCCCCCTAGGCCCCCGGGGTGGGGGGGGCCCCCCCCATCAAAGAGTTCCTGAAAAAAAAACGGGGATTTTTTTTTGGGTGGGTGGCATTGAAAAAAACTGCCCTCGGTTAAAGGGGTGGGGGTGTTTTTGTGTGTGTTGCTGGTTGTGTTGTTTTGGGTTTTTTTTGGGTTTGGGGTTTTTTTGGTGGTTTGGGGGTGGGGGGTGGGGGGGGGGGTTCATCCCTTGGTTGGTTCAAGTTTTAATTTTCTTCGAGTTTTAATGTCAGACGCAACTATTTTTGTCTATTATATGAGTGAAAAAAACGTCCGTGCCATTAAACGCCTGACAATCGGCCCAGCGCATCCCCCTTTGGCATGGGAGGGAATTGTTTTCTTTTAAGTTTTTGGAGGAAAAAAAAGGGAGGAGAATAGAAAGAAGGCAGAAAAAAGGGGCAAGAAGGAGGTGACAGGAGAAAAGAAAATGGAGAACAAAAAGGGGTGATAGAAAAAGGAAATTTCTAGCACAGAATGTGGGGATGCTATTTTACTGACGGCCCCAGCATCCCCATTGGGGACCCAAAGGGTTTTCCAGTGGGGAGTTTTTTTATATTCGACCCTTTTTTCCCCCCATTAACTTGATTAAGATAGCCCTATTTACTTTTGGGGGGTTTTGTTTCGATGATGGTTTGCTTGTGTTTAGAAAACCGTTTAAAAGGGTGTGTGCAAAAAAGTTTCTCCCCTTGATTTGATGTGGGTGTATGTTTGGTTATATGAATGTGGCGTATGTAAAATGTGACTTTGTTAAGTAGTGGGGTACACTGTCATGCAATTAATTATTATGTATGGGAGCAGGTCAGTGATGTATTATAGTGCTGATATGTGTGCTGTATGATACAAATGCTATAGACACAAGTGCAGGGCAGGTCTGTTACTGTATTTTATTTATTTTTATTTTATTTAATCTTTGTTTCGAGGATGATGGGATAAGCACTCATGTGCTTTTTTGCATCCAGTTCCTGTGCGCAGGCAGTTTTGTCAATTTTTGTCATCTGTTCCCGGCACACAGTGGCCTACTCCTCCGAAAGGAGGAATGAGTTTTAGCGTGTGCGCAAGGTTTGTCTCTGCACACGATCACCATGGAACCTTGGTTTATAGTTCATTCCGAGGGACTTTGGGGAGTTAGTGGAAGTCGGCACTGATGTTAACTCCAGAGGAAAAATCCTCTGGTGAGAATCGAACCCAGGTCAGCAAATCACGAGCATATCAAGTAATGTGGTATTGATATGCATACTGTATGATGGGATAAACGCTTCGATTTGTTTGTTTTTTTACAAGATTCAGCGCTATATAAATTCCATATATTATTATTATATCATTAAGTCAATTGTAGAGGGAGGGGGGATAGCCTAAAGGTTAGATCATCACACTCGTGATCTTAAGGTAAGTAAGGTGAAGATTTGAGTCTCCACTCAGATGCCCATTCTGGGGGACGTTTTTCCCCATGGAGTTAACGGTGACACAGACTTTTCCCCCAGAAGTCCTTCAGATGAGACCATCAAGCCTGGTTCTGTGTGCGCACACAGTTCAGACTTCCATTCTGTAGAGCAGCCGTGACTCATGGCTTAAACATACCCAGCATGCCACTGGCTGCTCAGAGTGGGATGGGCTCCGCAAGGTTCAGCTTGTGCAAGGCAAGACAGACTGCTTGAAAAATGGGGGGCAGTGGGCCAACTCCACAGTTCAAGGAAAGGAGAAGTCATGTTCAGGGGTGGATCTGTTGCTCTGCACAGTAATGTAGTGTTGATAGGGGTGCTGCAGAATGGGGTATGTTCTGTGTATGTAGTGTAGTGTTGATAGGGGTGCTGCAGAATGGGGTTTGTTTTGTGGTTGGGGGTATGTAGTTGTTAGTGGTGTGATAGGGGTGCTGCAGAATGGGGTATGTTTTCTGTGTGTGTAGTGTAGTGTTGATAGGGGTGCTGCAGAATGGGGTATGTTCTGTTGTTATGTTGTAGGGTGTAATGGTTGATAGGGAGTGTTGGGCTGCAGATATGGGGTTATGTTCTGTGTGTGTAGTGTAATGTTGATAGGGGTGCTGCAGAATGGGGTATGTTGTTGTGTGTGTGTAGTGTTGATTAGGGGAGCTGCAGAATGGGGTATGTTCTGTGTGTGTAGTGTTGATAGGGGTGCTGCGAATGGGGTTATGTTCTGTGTTATGTAGTGTGTGTTGATAAGGGTGCTGCAGAATGGGTATGTTCTGTGTTGTAGTGTAGTGTTGATGGGGTGCTGCGAATGGGGTGTGTTCTGTGTGTGTAGTGTAGTGTTGATAGGGGTGCTGCAGAATGGGGTGTGTTCGTGTGTGATGTAGTGTTGATAGGGTGCTGCAGAATGGGTGATGTTCTGTGTGTGTTAGTGTTGATAGGGTGCTGCAGAATGGGGTATGTTTTTTGTATGTAGTGTAGTGTTGATAGGGGTGCTGCAGAATGGGGTGTGTTCTGTGTGTGTAGTGTTGATAGGGGTGCTGCAGAATGGGATGTTTCTATGTGTGTGTAGTGTTGTTAGGGTGTGCAGAATGGGGTATGTTCGTGTGTGTATGTGTGTTGATAGGTGCTGCAGAGTGGGTATGTTCTGTGTGTGTAGTGTTGTATAGGCGGTGCTGCAGAATGGGTATGTTCTGTGTGTGTAGTGTTGATAGGGGTGCTGCAGAATGGGGATAGTTTTGATGTGTGTAGTGTTGTAGGGGCTGCAGAATGGGGTATGTTCTGTAGTGTGTAGTGTTGATAGGGGTGCTGCAGAATGGGTATGTTCTGTGTGTGTAGTGTTGATCAGGGGTGCTGCAGAATAGGGTATTTCTGTAGAAGATGTATTAGTGTGATGAGGGTCATGCAGATTGGTGGTATGATATGTGTTGTTGTAGTGTTGAGTCGAGGGAGCGGTTTGTAGCTGCAGATGGAGCAGTGTTGTGTGGTAGTGTCTGATAGGGAGTGCGCACTGGTGCATATCGTCTCTTTCAATGTTTGTATCTTGCTGGAGTCAGTTAATGCTGATATTCATGTTCATATTTATTGGGACTAAGAAATGCCGTATTTTTGTTAGTTGTTTTAAAGGGAGCTGGTGTGGATTAGAGATTTACCCACAGTGTATGCAGGCACATGCGTGTTGGTGCCTTAGTGTCTGTAAGGGTCTGAGTTCAGAATTGGTTATGTATTATATCTTATCCGTGTTGCTACTTTGAGGTTAGCAATGTAATTGTGATTATATGTGCAAAAGTGTATACTGTGTCTAGTCAAGGCTGAGATTATCTGCATGAAGTGATTCTTAGGGGAGAGAGATGTCTGTGTGTCACGGTTAACCACATTTCAGCCACGGTGTTTCATGTCAGTAAAGAGCTGGCCAGTGCTAGCTTTGAGTATGTATATGTGCAATGGTATGCATCTGTTGTTGCATTACTATACTGCAAATGTGAGCTTGATGTATTGTTATTTAGGTTGTCAAGGAGTGTTTGTTGTGTTACAAGGTAGTCAAATTCTGCTTATTCTCACTCTTGCATAGGTCGAAAGCATGTTCAGTCTGAAAGATGTTGGAGGTGCTGCAGTAAGAATTTGAATCCAGGATCCTTATTGCAAGTCTGTAAGAGCTGGCCAGTAGAGTATTGTTTCTTTTGAGAATGTCAGGTTGTATGTGGAGAATGAGTTCAGATCTGTTTTGGAAAATCAATTTTTTTGTTGTGTGAAATTGAATTGGGGTTTGTGAGAATCATAGTTTGTGTATTGATACAAGTTATGATTTTCTTTAGTGCAATTTGCATGTGTCAAATTATTTTGTCTTGTGTGCGTGATATCAGTGGGTGCATGTGTGTGTGTTGTGCAGTATGTGAAGTCTGAGAACTGCATGTGGAGCTTCGTTTTGGGAAAGTGCTGCCCCTCAACCTGCCACTGATCGTCTGCGTTGTGGGCACGGGACGGGAATGGAAAATGTCAGAGGTCAGTCATCAAGGGCATGAGGGGAAAACTTTGTCTTTATATCTCTTCCTTTTCATAAAGTTGTGGGGAAAAAATTCCAGTTTTTTGTTGTTGTTGTTTTAAAGTAAGGGGGGGGTTTAGGGTGGATTTCAAGTTTTAAAAGCGGTGAGAAAGTGATAGTCTGTATATTTTTTTTTTTTTTACTGAAGTTTTGGTCTGATTGTTTGATGAAAGATTATTTATCATCCATTTTTAGCAATAGTTACTATCAAGGATGTCAGATACATTCTGAATAGGCTAAATTTCTTTTGAGAAAAAATTTTTTGAGAAAAAGGGGAAAGGGGAGAGGGGAAGGGAGACAGGAGGGAGACAGGGAGAGAGTGAGCCTGACCAGGAAGGGGAGAAATTACTTTTTATGCCCTCTGACCCCTTTCCCCTGTTCTTGTGCTGTGCAGGTTGGAAATCTGATGCATCGCTCCGGCCCTCAAAAGGTGTATTTCCCGTCAAAAAAATAAAAGGGGCGTTTGAGGCGCTTTTGCGTTTGTGAAGAGTTCCCTGGTCTGCGCTCAGGGACAAAGTGAAAAGGTGGTCAAGCAGCAGCTAAAGGGAGATGAAAAAGAAGGATGCTGAACAAATGACAAGACCTCCTTCAAGTAGTCCTTTGTGTGTGTGTGTTTGTGTGTGTGTGTAAGTTGTGAAAAGCGTTTTTTTTGAGAAGTTTTCTAACAACTTTTGAGAGAAAATTGTACGATTTATACCAGATACAAAAAAATTTGTTTTAATCACTTTGCAGTTAAGATGCAGCAACAAAAGCTTTTTAAAGTGGAAGGTACTGCAACATGTTTGCTGGAGAAAAGTTTGTCAGAAATGCAACTGGGTTGTGATCGAGATAAATCTCTTTTCATTGGGGAATGCCCCAAATTTGAAGATTCTAGAATCTTTTATTTAAAAAAAAGTTATTAGAGACCAAAAAAGGGCATTAATTAAAAAAGTTGGTTTGGTAACACAAGCATTTTGTACTAAATGATCATCGTTTTCGTATGAAAGCGTAGTGAATATGATTTCTTCTTTGTTGAACGTCGACAGAATGTGTTGTCTGTATATGAGCAAAAATGCTTTGCCTGCTGTTAGTGCCTGACAAGTCAGGCACAGTGCATCCAACTATTACGTTGGAGAGAAATTTTTTTTTTAATATTTTACGCCTTTTTGGGGAAAAAATGGAAGAGAATGGACCAAGAAGGCAGAAAATACAAGGAGTTGACAGAAAGAAAAGGAACAATTCAGAAACAGAGGGTTTGAAAAGGGGAAATTCCTAGCACAGAATTTCCAGAAGGTGGGGGTACTATTTATACTGACAGGCCCATGGCATCTCCATGGGGGAAGAATATGATAATTATGAAATGCACATTATATATGCTTGAGCACAGTAAATTGTTTGGCATGTTACAACAGAACCCATTTTGTCAAAACTGTGGCCAAAAGAATCAAAGTGTAGATTAATGGCTTCTGTGAAGTTCTGATACTGAGCCCATCCGTTTTGTGATGGCTTAATCAAACAAATATTGAAATAAAACTATTTTGACCTATGATCGCTGTGTCATGATGTGTATACACCAACATTACTGCTAAAAGCAGTATTGGATATATGAAAGAACAGTGTGTGAGTGTGTCTGTGAAGCCAGGCTGTGGTGATTAACAGTGGAGTGTCCCTTTGCAGGAGGAGTATGAACTGACGCAGCGAAAGTTCATGCGACACATCATCTCTTACGTCAGCAGCACCGACTCCATCCCCATGCCACGGCTCCTCGTCATCGACTTTGACAGGGCACGTAAGCATATGGAAGGATTCATTGGCCCAGGCCAAAAGCTTTGTCAGTTTCTTATTGATGCAAACATTGTGCTAAGGTCTCATTTAGATATTGTTATGTTTTGAATCGTTATGTTGGTTTGTCTTCATCCATGGCTAAGTCTTAGTGTAACAACTAGTACTCTGCATCAGTTAAGGGGAAAAAAATCCTTTACATTCAGAAATACAGCTGCCTATAATTATGACGAGGAATCTGGAAACAGTTACATGTGCAAACTTGACATCCGGTGTGTATTTACAGTCTCACGGGGATTCCCAGTGTATTCACAGTGTATATTCTGGATGACCTCCAGGGCGTTAAGCTGGGGAACTCCCAACATCAGCTTGAAGGAAGGTTACTGATTGTTGGAGGTGGGCCAGTGGTTAGAGTGGTGGTCTGACTGTATTCTTGAGGGGGATGATTAGAGTTGCCACGGATTTGTTTGTTTAGGAGTTTTCCTTGAAGCTAGCACAAGTTCTACTCCTGTCCCTGTCAAAGTCCTACAGGCAACGTCCCATTTCAGACACACTATAACATCTTGTGCCTATATTCAGTGCTGGTTGTTGATGTGTTCAATACAGATTGTTGATGTGTTCACTTCAGTGCTGGTTGTTGATGTGTTCACTTCAGTGCTGGTTGTTGATGTGTTCAGTGTGGTTTTTGATGTGTTCAGTGCTGATTGTTGATGTGTTCATTGATGATGTGTTCAGTGTTGATGTGTTCAGTGCTGGTTGTTGATATGTTCAGTGCTGGTTGTTGATATGTTCAGTGCTGGTTGTTGATGTGTTCAGTGCTGGTCTCGCGGGCATCACGGCAAGTTACCTGTGGTGGACGAGGGGGCTGCAGGGGACAAAAACTCCGCAAGTTCGGCCAGGCTAAGCCCGAAAAACTCCCACACGCACTCGAGACAGAATGGAGGTAAACTGTCTCATAAATCATGTTTAGTGTTTCTTCTGCAAGAGAAAAATGGGTCACCTTTTGTCTTATTGTATATTCTGAAAGTTCTTCTGCAGGATAGAATGGGTAAATTGTGTTTTACTGTATAATCTGAAATTCTTTTGAAAGATAGAATGAAGGTACATTGTATCTCTGTATAAAGCCATGACATTTTCAGTGTATAGGAGTTTTACTTTTAACCATACTTTTGCTCTTTTTCCTGAAATGTGATGGGTTTTTCCATTGTCAAAATAAGGAGATTTGGTGGGTTGTTTTTTTGTGGGGTTTTTTTTTTTGGGGGGGGGGGGGGAGGGGGGGAATCAATCATTATATTTGGTTGTGAAGAAAAGTAAGGAAGAGAAGGAGAAGGGGTGGGTGCATGACAGTAACGTTCATTCATGAGCATGTCTTGGAAATGACACTGCAGGGATAGGCAGCTTTTTGTTTAAAAGTACAACACATAGATCATGATAAAGTAATGCCTCTCATAATCTGTTGTATTTTTTCATTTGATAGCTATAGAATGTTTCTATCATAAATGGTGTCTGTACCAGCAAAGTCATTCTTTTAGTTCCAGAGGGGTATGTTCAAATAAGCAATGCATTTGGGTTGGTTTTTTTCATCGTGTGTGTGTGTGTGCATGGCACGTGCATGCCTCTATGTGGTGCGTGGTGCTTTGCAGGGGGCTGCTTGTGTGTGTGTGTGTTTTCAGCTGCAACCTACCTAGTAAATGAAGAGAATGGAAAGGCATGAACGATATTTCTGCCTCAAACTGCTGTGTGTGAAATGAGGGAGGTAGGCTTTTTCATCTGTGTGAAATTGTGTGTGTTGTGTGTGTTCGTGTGTGTGTTGTGTGTGGTGTGTGTGTGTGTGTGTGTGTAGTGTGTGGTGGTTGTGACTCTGTGTGTGACTATAAACTAGCGTGCATTGTTGTAATCGTATTGTATGTATGTGGTTCAGGCTGGCACACAAACAATAAACTAGCGTGCTGGCTGATGTATGTAGTGTGTTCAGGGCTGGCACACAAACAATAAACTAGCGTGGGCTGGCCTGTAATGTATGTTATGTATGTATGTGTTCGGGGCTGGCACACAAAACAATAAAAAAAACTAGCGTGCTGGTGTATGTATGTATGTATGTATGTGTTCAGGGCTGGCACACAAACAATAAACTAGCGTGCTGGCTGTATGTATGTATGTATGTGTGTGTTCAGGCTGGCACACAAACTATAAACTAGCGTGCTGGCTGTATGTATGTATGTATGTATGTGTTCAGGGCTGGCACACAAACAATAAACTAGCGTGCTGGCTGTATGTATGTATGTATGTATGTGTGTGTTCAGGGCTGGCACACAAACAATAAACTAGCGTGCTGGCTGTATGTATGTATGTATGTGTGTGTTCGGGGCTGGACACAAACAATAAACTAGCGTGCTGGCTGTATGTATGTATGTATGTGTGTGTTCAGGCTGGCACACAAACAATAAACTAGCGTGCTGGCTGTATGTATGTATGTATGTGTGTGTGTGTTCAGGCTGGCACACAAACAATAAACTAGCGTGCTGGCTGTATGTATGTATGTATGTATGTGTGTGTTCAGGCTGGCACACAAACAATAAACTAGCGTGCTGGCTGTATGTATGTATGTGTGTGTGTGTTCAGGCTGGCACACAAACAATAAACTAGCGTGCTGGCTGTATGTATGTATGTATGTGTGTGTTCAGGCTGGCACACAAACAATAAACTAGCGTGCTGGCTGTATGTATGTATGTATGTGTGTGTTCAGGGCTGGCACACAAACAATAAACTAGCGTGCTGGCTGTATGTATGTATGTATGTGTGTGTTCAGGGCTGGCACACAAACAATAAACTAGCGTGCTGGCTGTATGTATGTATGTATGGTGTGTTCAGGCTGGCACACAAACAAAAACTAGCGTGCTGGCTGTATGTATGTATGTATGTGTGTGTTCAGGGCTGGCACACAAACAATAAACTAGCGTGTGGCTGTATGTATGTATGTATGTGTTTCAGGCTGGCACACAAACAATAAACTAGCGTGCGGGCTGTATGTATGTATGTGTGTTCAGGGCTGGCACAAAACAATAAACTAGCGTGCTGGCTGAAATGTATGTATGTATGTATGTGTTCAGGCTGGCACACAAACAATAAACTAGCGTGCTGCTGTATGTATGGTTGTGTTCAGGGCTGGCACATCTGCTCCAAAACCTTCCCCATCAAACTGGACGACCCCTTCAAGCTGCTGGTCAAGCGATGCTCGGCTACCTGGCTCGTCTCTACGCCATCCTGCAGCAGTCGTCCGTCTACCTCAAACTGCTTTGTGGGAAAGCGTGGCAAGAAGTACCGGGAGTGGGATAGAGGAGGTGAGCAGCAGGGGGGGGGGGGGGGTCTGGTTTAGCCAGGTTGGGTAGGTGTGCGTGTGTGTCTCTGTGTGTGTGTTCGTGTGTGTTTTTGTGTGTGTGTGTGTGAGTGAGTGTTTGTGTGAGTGAGTGTCTCTGTGTGTGTGTATTCGTGTGTGTGTTTGCACGTGTGTGTTGCACGTGTGTGTGTGTGAGTGAGTGTTTGTGTGTGTGAGTGTGTGTGTGTGTGTGTGTGTTATTTTGGTTGATGAATTGCTTGTGTATATTTGTTGTGTTCTTCAAGACTGTTGATTAAACATGATGGTATGCACACCACACCAGCCAAATTTTTATTCTTAAAGAAAATGAGAGAAACTGTGAATCCTGGTAGGAATTATTGAGAGCAGAGGTTAATGTGCAGTGGTTCGAATCCCATTTGGGCAGGAAACTTTTCCCCCATTAGACCATGAGTGGTGGTCTGGGCACTTGTCACGGCTGCTCAAAACAGGAAAAACCCGACTCTTTAGTTTGCCGCTGGCACTTTCGCTCCGTAACCTAAACACCATCTGGCTGCTATCTAGGCACCGCGCGGTCAGGGGTCCAAGTCCAGCGTCTCGCGGTGCCAGCACACTTTCCTTCTTTGCTGTCTATTAGCGACTGGGCGAATTTTTATTTGAAAGGCTTATTTATCATTCGCTGCTGGATGTCCTACTTGTTTTGTACAGTACTCATACTTTTGTGCCCAAAACTTTAATCCCCTTTGCTTTACTTGTTTGGGTGGGGGTTTACAGCTAATTGGTTAACTTTTTTAACTTTTTTTTTTCCCAAAACGGGTTAAGAACGGGGGGGGCTTGAGTTGTTTGTGTGTTTTTTTTCTTTTTTTTTTTTTTTTTTTTTTTTCTCTTTTTTTCTTTTTTTCCTTTTCCTTTTTTGTATGGGGGTGTGTGTGGGGTTAAGGTGATAAGTAAGTCTTCGGGACCCTTTAAAAAGGAGGAGCATAAAGGAAAGAATTTTTTAAAGGGGGGGGGGAGGGAGAGAAAGGGGGGGGGGGAGGACTTTTTGGGTGAGGTTTGTGGTTTGAATCTTTTTGGGCTTTTTTTTGAATTTGTTGTGGTTTTTGGGGATTGTGGGCTGCTGGGCCCCTTTTGGGGTTTGCGGGGGTTTTGTTTTCCCACACTTGTGCAAATGCCCGGATCAGTGTACGTTGGTTTTTTTTTTGGGTGTTGGTTGGTTTTTTTTGGGTTTTTTTTGTGTGGTGTTTTTGTGGGGGGACAGCCCAATGTGCACTTCCGGGGCTTTTCTTTTTGTGTTAGTTTTTAAGCAATTTTGGGGGCCGGGGATTTCTTTATTACAGGGTGTTTCCCCAACGGCGGTGATGTGTTTTTCTCCCTATTTATTTTCTTTTTTTTCCCATTTTTTTTTTGTATTTTGTTCTTTTTTTTTTCTTCAGGGGTATGTGTGTGTGTGTTATTTATTTTGCATTTTTTTAAAGGATAAGGAAAAGGGGAAAGGTTTTTTAAAAAATTTTTCCCCGTTTTAAAGAGGAAGAATCTTTTGTGTTTTGTGTGTGTTTTTTTCCGCTTTTTTTTGGGGGGTTTTGTTTTGTGTGGGTGTGGCCCGGGTGTAATTTTTTTTTTTTGTTTTTTTCCCCCAGGGCGTTTTTTGGGAAAATTTGGGGGGGATTTTTCCAAAATTTCTTAACGGTGTTGTTTTTGTGTATCCCAAAACATCATGTTTTCCTGACTTTTGTGGGGTTCGGGTTTGTTAAGTTTTCCTCAAGACATTTTTTTTCTCTTTTTTTTTGGGGTTTAAATTTGGGTGACTAATTGTCCCAAAACAAACTTACTGTAGAAGGGGTACCGAAAAGTATAAACAGTGTGTTTTAGTGCTTTTTTTAATGTTTCCAGCGGGGTTTATAGAAATCAGAAAGGAATAAGACTCCGGGGGGCTTTACAATTTCCATCATTTGCCTTTTTCACCCTTTGGGGGGGTCTTTCCGTTTTTTGGTTGTTTTTTAGGGTCGTTCTTTGGGAAAAATTTAATTTTTGACCCCCCAAAATTTAGTCTGATAAACTTTTTGGCAATGTTTTTTTTTTCAGAAAAAATAAAAAAAAATATTGCTTTTTTGAGAAGAGTTAGAAAGTTGTTTTTTGTGTTGGTTTTTTGACCTTTCTGTTTTCTTCTGCTTTTTGAAATGGCTGTCCAAAAACGTATTGAAAGAAAGACAGGGAGTTTGGAGTCAAAAGAAAAAGCTGGGGTTTAAACTCATTTTAAAGGTGCTTTTGCTTGCCCATTTTTAAAAATTCCTTTGCAAGAATTGGGGGAAAAAAGACACAAGGGTTTTTAGGCGAACAAAAATTAAGCTGAGGGGGTAGTGCTGTTTTTTTGTGTTTTTTTTCCCCGCCCCCTCTCCTGAATTTTTCGGGGGTCGGGGTTGAAAACGGTTTTGTCTTTCAGAGAAGAAAACCAAGGGTTTTGTTTAAAAAAAAGCCCGTAAAAAAACCCAAAAGATGTTTTCCCGGGAAAATTTTTAAAAAAAACCCACTTGAAAGGGGAAAACAAAAAATTTTCCCCCAAAAAAGGCTGGCGCTTTCCTTTTGGGGCCCGTCTCCCCGGGGGAGCGCAGCTAAATTTTTCCCGGAAACTCAGGATTAAAGGTTTTAAAATAAAAAAAAAATTGGGAAAAAAAATTTTTTCACACAAAAAAAGGGGAGAAGTTTTAAACCCTGGCATTCTTGGAAGATGTTACACCCCCAAAAGTGTGCTCTTTTTAAAAAAAAAACGGAAAGAGCAGCTGGAAATTTTTAGAAAAACAGGGGTTTGTTTTTTAAAAAATAAAACCCCCAAAAAATGTGTATACACAGAAGGGGAGTAAATTTTGTAAGCAATGGAAGGGGTGCTTTGGGGGATGTTTGGGAAACCCAACAAGAAGTGTGCCCTCTGAAAGGGGTTTAAACAACAGAGAGTAACTGAAAAGTTTAAAACAAAAGGGTTGCCCTGTAAAGAGGTGTAAACACACAAAAAGTGTATGAAAAGGGCACAAGAGTGTGTATAATTGTTTAACACGAAAGTGTGATCGTAGTTATGTGAAAAACACAAAAGGGAGGGGCTTTTAAAAGAGGGTTTTGTAAACCACAGGGTGTCAACTGTAAAGAGGGTGTAAACACACAGAGAGTGTGTCTAAAAAGAGGGTGTAAACACACAGTGTATCTGAAAAGAGGGGTTTTTAAACACTAAAAGTGTGCTCTTAAAGAGGGGGTGAAAACCCTGAAAGTGTGCTCTGTAAAGATGGGGGTAAACACACGAAGTGTGCACTGAAAGGGGGTGTAAACACTAAAAGTTTTGCATCTGTAAAGAGGGTGAAAACCACAGAGAGTTGATCTGTAAAGATGGGTGTAAACACGAAGTGTGCATCTGTAAATGGAGAAAACACTAAAAGTGTGACCTGTAAAGATGATGTAAACAACAGGAGGTGCATCGAAAGATGGAGTAAACATGAAAGTTGCATCTGTAAAGAGGGGGTAAAACACTGAAAGTGTGCATCGTAAAGATGGGTGTAAACCCCCAGAGAGTGTGCATTAAAAAAATATGGGTGTAACCACAGAAAAGAGGGGCATTGAAATTTATATGTAAGCCCCAAAAAATTGTTCTGAAAAGAAGTGTAAACACACAGAGTTGTATAGAAATGTGTTACAACGAAAGTGTGTACTGTAAAGATATGTGTAAACCACAGAGAGGTGATCTGTAAAGGGGGTGAAAAACCCCACAAGGTGCAACTGTAAAGATGGGTGTAAACACACGGAATGTGTATCTGTAAAGGGGGTTGTAAAACACAAAGTGTGCATCTGTAAAGATGGGTGTAAACATGAAGTGTGCATTGAAAAGTGGGTGTAAACACTGAAGTGTGCATTGTAAAGAGGGGTTAAACACAAAGTGTGCATCTAAAAGGTGGGTGTTAACCAGAGGTGCATCGTAAAGTTGGGTGGAACACTAAAAGTGTGCATCTGAAAGAGGGTTTAACCCCAACAGAGTGTGCATCTGAAAAGGGGGTGTAACACACAGAGAGGGCATCTTAAAGAGGGGTGTAAACCATGAAAGGTGCATCTTTTAAAATGGGTGTTAAACACACAGAGAGTTGCTTGTAAAGACACAGAGAGGGTGTATATGTAGAGACTGTTTTAGATAGAAGAGAGGGTGCATCGTAAAGATGGAAAGTCTAAGCCATGGATTTAAATTACACGAGGGGGTTTGAAAAAACAACTAAAATGTGCATCTGAAAAATGGGTGAAAAACACACGAAAGTGTGCACTAAAAAGAGGGTGAAAACACCAAAATGTGTGTATAAATGATGTATACATCCCAGATGACTGTGTGCAGTGCGGGGGAAACCCCCTGATTTCATCGAAGTTTTTCAGCACCATCCGTGCAGCTGTCGAAAACCAGGGGGGCGGTGATTTCCCCAGAACTCACCAGGTTTGTCCCCCCTTTACATCAGTTTTGGGTGTGTAATCTGTCCCGTTTCTGTGGGTAATCTTTTTTATTCAGTTTTTTCACCCTGATTGCGGGGTGGGGAAGGGGGCGGAGACAGTAAAAGTACTTTGTTTTGTTTTTGTTCCATCCTTCTTTCAACCAAATTAACAGGGGTTCCTGAAGAATCACTCCTGACTTTCCCGTCATGTGTTTTCCCTCCCCCACGAGTGAGTCACATTGCCCGGGGGTTCAGGTTTTTATTGTCAGTATCATTAATTCCCTGAAAAGGTTTACAAATTGAAACGCTAAACTCCGAAAGTGAACAAAGAGAAAACGAGTATTTTGCATTGTAAAGGGGTCCCGGGTGGGAGTGGGTGTTTTTTTAATGCAAAATGAAAAGCAGTTGCACCTTACTCTGTTAGGCAAAAAACAGTTTTTTTACAGTTAAATTTTTAAAAAAAACAACCTGACCCCCACCCGCCAAAAATCACTCTGATGGAAAAGTGGGTCAGGGCTCATTTTGCGGGGATAGTCACATTTCGAAATTTCCCGCTTTTTCAGAAGAGTAAATTTTAATGGTTGATGGATGGGGACACAAACGTACATGCAAAACGTACATTGCTGTGATCTGAAGCAAGACTGCAGGTGCTAAGGCTTAGTGCCATCTGCGCTATATAAATTCCATACATTATTATTATCTAGGGTAAAGCTGTGTGCTGTGTTGGCCAGGTGCCACCTGCCCAGCAAGAAGACGTACTGGCTGTGCACCACGCACCAGGAAGGGCCCCCCGCATCACCCAAATGTCCACAGAGTCCCGGGGCCGGGGGCACCGGCGCCCCTCTTGTTTTAGGAGGACCTCAAGATGAGGGGGTGTGGAGATGCGCAGGCGTCCGCAATCACAAGGCTAGGCCCCCACAAGAGCTCCATCACCCCCCCGCCAAAAGGGAGCCCCCCTGCCTGCTTCCTGGGTGCTTTAATCTTTTCTGATTTCTTTTTTTTTTCGTGGTGTTGGGTTTTGTTGTTTTTTTTTACATCGACATTTTCTGTGTGATTATTTTTTTTTTTCTGTGTATGTGTGGTTTTTTTACTCAAAATTGTGGATAAATTTGTTTTTTTTTGTGTGTGGGGTTTTTTTTTTTTAATGTCAAAAATTGTTGTTGGATTATTTTGTTTTTTTCTCTTGTTGTTTCTTTTTTTTTTACATATCATTGTCTGTTGTGATTATTTTGTTTTTTCTCTGTGTTGGTTGGTTTTGGTTTTTTTTTTCGTCATCATTGTTGTTTTAATTATTTTGTTTCTTTTCTCCATTTTCTGCTGTTGTGACTATTTCCTTTTTTGTTTTTCATCAGCACTGTCTAGTATGATTATCCAGGTGAATTTATTCTTCCCGCTTTGTCTTCTTTCCCCCTTTTTTTGCATCTTCCCCTTTCAAAAAGTTACCCCGTTACCTATCCCATGGTTTTGGGTCTCTGTTGGGCCCCACCGGAGATTTTGCAACCAGCTTTCGCGCTTTCGCGTTCTCAGCTTTTTGTTGTTTTCTTCACTTAAAGGCCCTCCATCTCTGATGTTGTTTCCCCTGCTTCTCTGTCGCCCCTTTTCCCCCTTCCTTTTACTGTTCCCCGAGAAAAAGCTAGGTAGGCCGTGTTCCAGTGTTTCACTTCAGTTTGTGTCTTTTCCTAAATTTTTGGTTTTTATTCCTTCCTTCTGGGAAAAGTCACTCTGTGTACAGATACAAAAAGTTTGCAGAAGCACTTTTCTCCGTTACCTGTATCTTCTTTCCTGTCGCTGTTATGGGCAGATTTCACACATGAACAAAAAAAGTGGCATGACCGGGGAAAGCATCAGTTCTCTTGAAGCCCTGGCAATGTTCTTGTCTTTTGAGAGACTTTAGGGCCATCCCGGATGCTCTCAGATTTGTCCTTCCCGTGCAATATGTAGTACAAAATTTTGATATAAAAAATTAGAGGGAAAAAGTTATTGTGTGGTTTTCAGATGACCTAGATGGTGCTTTTAACCTTTATTTTAAAAACCAGTTTTGTTCCACTGGCTTAATTTTGAATGTTGAATGGTAATTTCAAAAATGCTCATTTTGTTCAGTGTCCTTTAAGCTCAGTTTGTTTCAGTGTGCATTTTTGAAAGACTATGCTCCCCCCCGGGGATTTGGGGACCTGTTGGTGTAAACGCATTCCACCTTTTGGAATTCTGGCTAGGGTTTCCCCCTTTTCTTTTGTTTTGCCTTATTCATTTTTTCCTGTCACCTCATTTTTGCCATTTTCTGCCTTTTTTGTTTCCCTTCTCCTGCCTTTTTTCCCGAAAGACTTGAAAAAATAACAAATTTTCCCCCCAGACCAAAGTCGGGCATCTGGGCCTGGGTTTGGGTTTGGGGGGGTGCACAATGGGAGCGAAGGGGATTTTGCTCAGACAGCGTAGTTTAGTCTGAGGTTAAATTTGGGATTGCAGTGACGGTGCAATTGTCTGTTTTTTTTTATAGGGGTTTTTTTTTTTTTTTGGTGAAGGGAGCGTTAAACAGTTTTTAACCCCCATTTAAGTCTTTTGCCGCACTTGACTTGGTTCATTTTTCACAATTAGAAATTCACATTGCATAGCTCATCAACCCTTTTGTTGTTTTTCAAAAAAAATGCGTCAACATAATTTTAAAAAAACCCGACTGTCAAATTTCCCTTTATGCAATAGTCCCTGAAATTTTAAACCCTCATCTCTCTCTCTCTCTCTAACCCCAAAATTCCCGAAGCAAACCATTTCCCCCTTAACCCTCTGTCCCCGCAGGGTCCCGGGCTAATCCCAAGTCTTTTTTTTCTGCAGTCTGACAGCTTCGCATGGTCAAGGGGCTGGTAGGTTCAGGGGAAATCCAAAAACCAGACCGCATCAGACAAAATGCGGCGGGCAGCAACAGAGAAACGCCAACACCCAACAACACCCCCACGCCTGCGTATCTACCCGCGAAAAACCCCCTGCGGGGGAAAGGAAGCAGAGAAGGGAAATCCTGAAGACGATCCTCGCCGCCAGTGCTGTGGCCCCGCCAAGAAAGGACAGGCAATGGGGAAAAACAAAGCCGGCGCTCCGGCAGGAGGGAGGGCCTGAGTGTGGCTCTGAAGAGATGTAGGCGTTTTGGGCATTCCCCAGGTGCACATAGGGAAAGGGGGGTGTAGAAGATTGGGGTATTTTTCTGACCCGTGTGGTGTTGATGAATTAGTTTGACTTTGCTTTATTGATTGACCTCGTTTGATTATTGACCTATGTTGTATCGACTGACCCCATGTTTACGGGCCCCGACCTATGTTGTAATGACTGACTTCGTGTTGATTTAAATGACCCTTTTTTAATTTCTGACTCTGTTGATCTGATGACCTACATTGTATTGACAGAGAGTATCATTTTCCTGACCTTTTTCCTATGACTCTGCTGTTTTTTTTGTCTATTCATGGTTGTACTAGCTGCAAGTTTTAATTTCTGATTTGTGTTTTGTGGGCTGACAGACTGTGGTTCTGTTCGTGCTTCCTGTATTACATTAAATACCTACATGGTTTTCACTGATGCAGATGCAAAACTTTTGAACGATTTTTATTGCCTGATGTGAACTGTAAGATGTTATAGTGACTAAAGGGGTGTAATATTGATAGATGCTGTGTATGTTTACATTGATCCAAATGAATTTATATCAATGACATAATTCTTTGAAGATTATGATTCTACTGGTGCAAATTTTCTTTGCTGTCCTTTTTAAGAAGGGGGAAATGATTATGCAGATGCCCCAAAACACAAAGGGGTTAAATCCTGCCCCCAGATTATCTCAGGCAAGTGCCCCCCCCTTCTCATGACTTTTTTTCAAGTGATCGTTCATTTTCCCGCTGTTGAAACTTTTAAAGTGATTCCATGTACTGAGAAGTATGAATGGTTGTAAAAGATTTGGATAATCTTTTCAAACAGGTGATTCTTTGAGACACATTGGAATTCTTGTTCCTCTTAAAACTTAAAAACGTTGATTGCTTTTGATGTACAGCATTGGAATTCTTTTTCCTCACCCCCCCCCCCCCCCCCCCCCCCCCCCCCCCCCATGCCGTTGAGTTGGTATCTTTTTTCGTGTTGATTTTTTTGTCACTACAGGAAAAAGAAACTGTTCTGGTTTTTGTAGGAAAAACTCGTGTCTGCCCTGTGGACCATGTGAATGAAGCGGATTGGGAAATGGTTTTGCTGCTGCGCTGGGGTTGTTTTTGTTTTGTTTGGAAAATTTTCAGGTGTAGCTGAAAAAAAAATATTGACTTTTCGCTGTAAATTTAAAATATTTGTCTTGTTGAAAGGGTCTTTCCTCACAGTTAAAAAAATGATTGTGATTTTTTTTTAAATTTCTCTTCAGCGATTTTGAATATTTTTTTTTGCCTGGAAAAATCAAACTTTTTGCCTTCTAAAAATTCAGTGTTCACAGTAGAAGTTTTGCACCATGCTGACCTGATCTTTGTCACATTAAAAGTTTCATTTACGCTGGGTGGATGCAGTCAAATAAGCGAGATGGCAAAAACGTTATTTTTTCTCTCAGGTTTTTTTTGGGATTTTTGTGGTGGATTTTATCTTGGCATTTTTTTAAAGTAAAAAAAAAACCCCATGTAAATGTCACGACAAATGTGATCAGCAAAACAGTCTTTTCGTAAACACGTTTACTGTTTTTTTACAGAATTTTTTTTAACATAATTTTGGTATTTTACATGCTTAATGGTTTAAAAGCTTTTCCCTAGTATCGCTTCCCAAAAGGTTTTTTCCACATGCAGCAATTTTTGTTGACCAGCAAAAAAAAGATATCCAGGGAACAGGTCATCACTGTGGAGGGAAATGAGGGCTTCAGCGTCGCTGCAGTTGTGTTAGAGAAGAGGGGGGGGTTGGTGGTGATTGTCTGACAATAGCATCACAAACCCAACCATCAGCGTGTTGAATAATGGGTTTTGTCAAAAAAACTGCTACATTAGTGTTTTTTTTTTCTCCTATTTGTTCTTGTGCCCCCCTCCCCCCCCCCCCCCCCCCCCCCCCCCCCCCCCCTTTTTTTTTTTTTTAAATCGTGTGTTGCAACGTTTGGCACTTTGAAAGTTTCAATGGCTGTGGTTTGATGGTAGAGAAAAAGGTGAAGACTACCGTGAATGAGAGTTAATTTTGCTACTTTACAGTGGCTGTAAAATCACAGTTGAGTTTACAATGGCTGTGGGTTACAAAAAGGTGAAAGCTGAAGTGAGAGTTCATTTTGCAAGTTTACAGTGCTGTGGGTTGATGGTAACTTGCTGTTTTGGGAGAAGAATTGTGAAGAAACTGATGAGTTTTTTGTGATGTATATATAGATATTGGTATTCAAAGAAATGTACAGCTTTTTATTTATAACCTTTGTTGTTATAGTATTGCAGATGAATGTCATGTTAGTGTACTACACTTAATACATTTCAAATGTTAAGAAATACTTATTGGTATATCTGGCATGGCATATCTTTTTAATGTGTATGAGCAGTAAAAACTATTTCCATAATTATGCAATCTTTTAAAAATACTGATACTGTGACATTTTACACTGGAAGAATTCAGCCTGAGTTTTAAAAAAATTCTTTGTACATATTTGTGTGTGTAAATATCGTTTTAATTTTTGTATACATTTGTGCATGTTTTTTTGTTTTTTTAAAAGAAGGCTGAAGTATCCCAGCTTTTTTCCCCTTTCTTTTTTGGAGGGAGTGGGGTGGTGTTTTGTTTTGTTATATCCCAAAAATTGATTATACACTAAAATGCTGTTGTATTTGTGTTTGAAAAGAAAAAAAGTAACCATCTGCTTGTTGCAATGATGCCATTATCTAAGAAACTGCATCACTGTTTTTGCTGACTTTTTTTTTTTATAAAGTTGACTCCAGTGATCTCATATTCATTATTACCACAACACAATGCATAATTCTGCATATGGTTGTCTTCATGTATTCTCTACTAGTGCGTTAATGTATTCTCCACCTTTCACACTGAAATGTGTAAAGTTGATATGAATTTTCAGTCATTGTTGATACCACTTCCCAGTGAACATATCCAACTTGATTATTGCAATAGACAGGGGGAGGGGAGAAGCTTAGTGGTTAGAGTGCTGAGCTCATGATCTGATGGCTTGGGTTCGAGCTACGACTGAGACGAGTGCATGGGGGTGGATATAGAGCTACATGATGTACAAAATGATGGTGGTGTGGGTGACTTGCGTGGTGCATCCCTCCCTCCCTCCCTCCCCCTTTTAACCTCAGCTTCCTACATTCATCCCACCTTCTGTATGACTTCTATTTCTTTAAAAGTAGTTTCTGTCTGTGATCATCATGTGTTGATGAGTGTGATCTGTTTTGCTATACTTTTTTCTGTCTGTGATCCTATGTTGGTGAATGTGATTTTTATTGTTTATTTTTTTCTGTCTGTTATCCTATGTTGGTAAGTGTTATTGTTGTTGTTGTTTTGTTCTTCTATGTGTGATCATGATATTATGTGGGTGGCTGTGATTCAGTCTGCTGAAGCGGCAGTGACAGGGCTGGTTTCTGGCCAGTCACCACCTCTGGAAGAGCAGCTGGCTGTGGGCAGGTTTTCCTTCCTTGGCTGCATGAAGTCTGTGTGTATGAAAACTTTCCTTCACAACCCCCCACTCCCTATATATATATATAGAGAGAGATATAGATAGATAGAGAGAGATATATATGTATATATATTCTATACACACATATAGAAGGGGGTGAGGAGGAGGGGGTGAGGGGAACCCCAGCAATACACTTCAATGGAAGAGCCGTTGACAGGGTATATAGATTATAGCAATATTTTATCGTATTTTTCCATTACTGAATTGAATACTCGCAGCATCCATGTAACAGTTCTCTACTGGCTTTGAGCTTTACGGAGAAGGCAAGTGTCTAATGTGTGTATCGGTGTCAGGACAGTGGGCTGAATTCGTTTAATTTTTTTAAAAATCCTAGCAACATTAAGACGGTTTTGGCTACGGTGGAATAGTTTAGATATATGTATCTCTGCAAGCTCAGGGATGAAGAGTGTTGAACATGTGCCGTGAACTAATGTCAGGCCACAGATGCTGGGCTGTCTGTCCACCTGAGGGATTTTTCCATAGAGTTCACTCACTTCTGCCTCCAGGCTCTTGTACATACGCCCGTCACCAAAATGTTTGATTTGAGGTCTGATGTGCAAAGGCTTATGTAGCATTTTGCACATAAGTTTAAAACCCATCCATTGTCTGTAGGTCAGCTATGACCAGTGGGATAGATGATAAAAGTATACCCAGCATGCAGTCTAGAGAGTGACAAATATCTGACCTAGAGAGGAAGAGAAGAGGCTCTGCCAGGGTTTGCTTGCTGAATATTGGTTTAGTTAGCTGTCATTTATTTATTCATTTTATTCTGTCAGCAGTAGGTTTTTTTCTCCAGTATTTTATTTCAATTTCATGACATTTTACATGAAATCTTTACCCAAAAAATCATAAAAAGAATATTTTGGACCTGTTGTTGATACAGTACTAGCAATAACAAACATGTTTTCAAACCCGAGTGATGGCACAGACATTGTCCCTTGCAATCATTCTTTGTGATCCTTTTTCTCCCTCTCTCTCTCAATGGTTTTGAGATGATTCCGATTGTCATTCTTTTTTTTTAACCCTGAATGGCTTTCCACAGCCTGTTGTATAACAAAGCGTTGTGTGTCATAAATGCCGTCCTGTTGCTGAGGTTGCCGTTGCTTGTATAATGGTTTCAGTTTCATGCTGAAGCACTGCAGCAGCATACTTTTGTATATTTGGGTAAGATGTTCAGGTGGTGGGAATGTCTGTGAGTTTGTCTACAGGGTGATAACATGCCATATCTCTCTCTACATAAAGGTGTGGAGTATTATTTATCACAGGTGTGTTTAGGTTTGGGGTTTTGGCAAGACATGAGGTAAACCCAGGATGGGCTGAGCTGATTGGGTTTCAAGACATAATAATCATTGTAAAGATAATTCTCTGCAAACGCATGTCCCAGTTTGGTTTCCACTTTCTTACAAAATGTGCTGGTGAATTTCTTAATCTCCACTGTACAACCTTTTTTTTTTAAAGATATGATGTTTAAAATTCAGAATTATCATCATTATCTTGCATGATGTGTTTTGATCTTGGCCCTTTCATGTATTTTATAGATTGTGATTTTTCAATGTATTCCTGTACAGGTAATTTTTTTAATCTCCACTGAACATCCTTTTTTTAAGATATGATGTTTAAAATTCAAAATTATCATCATTATCTTGCAAGACATGTGTTTTAATCTTGGCCATTCATGTATTTTATAGATTGTGATTTTTCAATGTATTCCTGTACATACATGATCACAATATTTGCTTCTTTTTTTTCAAGATCCTGTTTGTGTGATTTGTACACCTGGTGATGGTAGATAATTTGCTGTACTTTCACAAGCTTCTGTGCAGGCAGTAACCGCCATTTTCATAGCAGTTTTAAAAGCTCACTTGCTCAAATTGTTTTGATTCTCTTTATGTGATAATGGCATGAAAACAAAGCATAATAATTTTATCATTGTTCATGATGTTAACGTTGGCTAATTAGTTATAACACTGAAGGGCTGATTTCAAGGTTTCTGTATTTCTCATAGGGTATATGTATAACAGAATTAATAATCTTTTATCTGGTTCTTCTGTGTGTTTGTATGTGGGGGTAAACGTGTTTTTTTATTATTGGGTTAGCGCTGTGTTGCACATCTCAGGATAAGTTTTCACTTCTTTAAAAAGTTTATAAAGTACAAATTGCCTAGAACCACTGACTGCTGTATTCCAGTTTTTTCCTGGTTTTATATCCTCTCTATTTGTGAGGATTACCTTTCTTTTTTTATTTATTTAAAGAAACCATCAAAAAAAAAATGACTAGTTAACAAAATAGACAGATCAGTAATGCATTGAGATAGTTAGTTTCAGAGTATAAAGAGATTCACATCTTCTCTGCATAGTTAGTTACAGAGTATAATCAAGAGATTCACATCTTCTCTGTATAGTTACAGAGTATAATCAAGATATTCACATCTTCTCTGCATAGTTAGTTACAGAGTAGTAAACAGAGATTCACATCTTCTCTGCATAGTTACAGAGCAGTATACAGAGATTCACATCCCTGCATAGTTAGTTACAATGTAGTATAAAGAGATTCACATCTTCTCTGCATAGTTAGTTACAGAGTTGTATACAGAGATTCACATCTTCTCTGCATAGTTAGTTTCAGAGTATACAGAGATTCACATCTTCTCTGCAAAGTTAGTTACAGAGTAGTATAAAGAAATTCACATCTTCTCTGCATAGTTAGTTACAGAGTAGTATAAAGAGATTCACATCTTCTCTGCATAGTTAGTTACAGAGTATAAAGAGATTCACATCTTCTCTGCATAGTTAGTTACAGAGTATAAAGAGATTCACATCTTCTCTGCATAGTTAGTTATAATAATAATAATATATGGAATTTATATAGCGCTGAATCTTGTAAAAAAAACGAACAAATCGAAGCGCTTGCACTCAATCATTTACAGGCATGCAACTCTCCTTAAACATAATGAACAACAGATTTCAAAAACCATGCGCGCGCACGTATGCACGCACACACACGCACATAACACACACACACACACACACACACACACTCAGAACAACACTTAGAAGGTGAAAGATGCTGTTGAAAATTAGGGACAGATATTTGGGGGGAAAGTCTCAGGTAGGAAATAAGTGTGTTTTTAGGCTGGATTTGAAGGTATCAAGTGAAGGCTTTTGGCGAAGTGAAAGAGGGAGGTCATTCCAGGTGGATGGACCAGAAACAGAGAAGGAGCGACGGCCAACAGTGGTTTGTTTGAATCTGGGTGTTCGAAAGCACAAAGTATCTGCGGCTGAACGAAGGGAACGGATGGAGTGTACAGATGAAGACAGTTACAGAGATAAGAGGGTGCAGATTTGTGGAGACATTTGAAACAGAGGGTATTGATTTTATACTCCAGTCTTTGTGAGACAGGCAGCCAGTGAAGAGATCGCAGAAGAGGAGTGATGTGTTCAGATTTTTTCTTTCTTAGGACCAGTCGAGCTGCAGAGTTTTGTATGCGTTGAGAGTGGATAGATGATGCTGGTAGGCCAGCCAAAAGAGAATTACAGTAGTCTAAACGTGAAAGAATAAGAGATGTGACAAGCTTGGAAGTTGCATCAGTGGACAGATACTTGCGAATCGCGCTTATGCGCCGTAATTGATAGTAGCAAGACTGGCGGGGTCTGGGGATGAATTTTTTCATAGATGTGTTGTCAAGAACTACTCCTAAATACTTCACAGAGTTGGACAAAGGAACTGACTATTCCCGAATTTATTGAAGTTTTGCGATAGAGGAAAGTTTATGTTGGGTCCCTATGAGCATGGCTTCGGTTTTATCGGCATTAAAGTGTAACTTGTCTGAGTCATCCAGTTTTAAATGTCTTGAAGGCAGTAGGAATATTTGTCAGGAGGGAAGGCAAGTTTTAACAGTATCACTGCACTGAAGCTGAGTATCATCGCATGGGAAATGATGATCAATATGGTGGTTTTTTTATTATATGTGGGAGTGGAGCAGTGTAGAGGTAAGAGAACAGGGCCCAGGACTGATCCCTGCGGAACTCCACATTCCATTTTGACGGTTTGATTGAATTTGTTTACAATAACTTTCTGGAACCTGTCTGTGAGGTATGAAGTAAACCAGGTGAGGGCTGTGCCGTTAATCCCAAACGTATTTTGGAGGCGAAAAAGAAGATTGAGTGATTTATGGTATCAAAGGCGCAGATAAGTCAAAAAGAGTGAGGAGGGAGATTTTTCCTGCATCAGAAGCAAGTAGAAGTGTATCTAAAGTGTGGACTAGGGTGGTTTTCGGTGCTGTGGTTGGGGCGATAGGCAAAATTGAAAAGTAGGGAAGGAGATCATTGGAATGAAGGTGACTGTTGAGCTGTTTGAGAAGGGACTTTTTTTTGTACTTTAGAGACAAAGGGTAAGTTTGAGACAGGCCTATAATTCTTCAGAATGTTGGGATTGAGTCGTGCTTTTTCAGTAGAGGTGTGACTATTGCTGTTTTAAGAGCTGATGGAAAATTTCCTGACACAAGAGATGAGGTTTACTATTTTAGTGATAATAGGTACAAGTTGTGGAAGCATTGTGAGAAAACAGGAGCAGGTATGGGATCAAGGTCGCATGATTTATAGTCATTTCCTTCAAAATTGTCATGATTTCTTTTTCACTTTGGGGGGAAGGAAAAGAGAGGAGTGCCGTGAATGGGGATCAGTTCAGAGATATAAAGAGTTTCACATCTTTCTGCTTTAGTTAGTTTCAGGTAAAAAGAGATTCACATCTTCTCGCATATTAGTTTCAGAATAAAAGTTTTAAAATCTTTCTGCATAGTTAGTTACAGGTAAAAAGGATCACATCTTCTCTGCATATTAGTTACAGAGTAGTATAAAGAGATTCACTCTTCTCTGCATATTTAGTTTCAGAGTGTTACGAGATTACATCTTCTCTGCATAGTAGTTAATAAATAATAATAATAATGTTATGGATTTATATAGCGCAAATCTTGTAAGCAACAAATCAAAGCGTCAGATTTATTTCATCCCACTTTAAATCAGGGAGATTTCTCTCCGTGAAATTGGGCTGCTTCCCCGGGGAGAGCGGGAGAACGCGTCGCATTTAAAGCGCTGGCCACCCTTTCACCTTTTTTTTTTTTTTTTTTCCGCAGCTGTATTTTTTCCCCTATCAGAGTGGCTTTTTTCTAAGAATTTTCCCGGGGGACAACTCTCTTGTTGCCGTGGGGTTTTTTACGTGCGCTAATAATTACGTGTAACACGGGACCTCGGTTTATTGTCTCTCCGAAAGACTAGCGCCCAGACCACCACTCATGGTCTAATGGTTTGGGGAAAAATTTCCGGTCCAAACGGGGTACGAACCGCCGCACACTTCAGACCCGGACTTTTCGCTTTCTAGACAGGCGCGTTACCTCTAGACCACCGATCCACACAGAGTAGTATAAAGAGATTCACATCTTCTCTGCATTCCCTCACCAGGCAGAGTGTGGTCTTCTCCTGTGCTTGTACTTTTGCAGGTGGTCTGGCCTCAGCCAACACATTCCAACTTCTGTAACCCACTGAATGCTGACATAAATTACAGGATCTTTAACATGCATATTTGATCTTCTGCATGTGTGTGTATGTGTATGTATATATAAATATATATTTTATATATATATATTATATATTATATATTATATTATATTATATATATATATTCATATATATGAAGGGAATTAAAGCACTGGCAGGTCTGCACTTAAGGTTGACCTAGGAGATCATAACAATCCCCACCCTTAATTCACTAGATTCTGCCGCCAAGATTCGAACATATGACTTCATGGACCCATGGGAATTGAAGTCAAACTGTCGTTAACACTCAGCTATAGCATCCACCAGATACATAAAAAGAGTTCATAGTTTCTTTACTGCTAGTGAAATGCAGAGAGAGTTGGGTCACAAACATGCCTAGCGACACAAACATCAAAGAAATCTGCTGTGATGGGTTAATTTGAGGAGAAACGGGTCACCATAACCATTTTTACCTTACAATGCCGTAACAGTGTTGTCATATATAGAATATATATAAATCGAACATTTCTCATCAGAAATGTTCACATACATAATATTTATATGACAAAGATGATGAGAACAGAGTCAGTTAACAGGGGATCCACCCACATCATATTTAATGTGAAATCTTATCCTTTAGGGAACACTATATTTAATGTAAAATCTTATCCTTTAGGGAACACTATATTTAATGTGAGATCTTTTGAAATCTTATCCTTTAGGGCACACAAAGGGTAACATTTTTAATTACATATAATGTGCCCCAAAGGGTAAGATTTCTCATTCATTAAATATAATGTGCCCCAAAGGAAAAGATCTCACATTAACCCTCTTGTTGTTGGATTCTACAGAGCTAAACTGCCTGTAGATTTTGAATTCTTTTTAGGTTTTCTACCTCCATCTGACTTACTTTACTCCTAAGACAATTTGTGTGCATGACAAGCTATCAAGCTGAAATTTTGTCACAAGCTAGGCATGTCTTTGTACTTGCATTTAGGCGCAAGTTTATGTGTCTGGTCACCAGATGTCTTGTTATTGTCACCTTAATTGTCACCAATCACAGGTAAAAATATGGTATATACGATAAAACAGCAAATCCTGCATGGATTTGACAATAGTTCAAGCATGTTAGTGTCGAAAAAGGAAGTGATACCCAGCTGATGTGTTTACAAATAGTTATGTGCAATAGTACTTCAAGGATGTGTCACACAATGTCCCCTTAGCACCTGTTGTTCTATGGTATGTCTCGAGGAGACAGAAGTTTTGTTTAACTATTTTTTCTTTTGAAAACAAGTCATAATCAATCGACATGTGACCTTTATACTGCAGTTCATATCTGCGTGTGCTACCACATGTTTGTTAAGTGTACAGAAATGTATTATTGTACATGACTGTCACACTGTCACCATTGTCACAGCACAGGTGTGACAAATTCGAAACAACACAGAACTTTTGTAACTCTACAAAATTTTAATGTTGGTAGTCTCTTAAGTAGTCGTAGTGGTGGCACAGGGTCACATCACATCACAAAAAGCACAAATTATGGATGTATGTGTGGGGGGGCGGGGGTGTACCCATTGCTCTCACCTGTCGAACCTTGGCAGACGGAGACCTATTTTATTTTCCTTCTTGCTATTTTCATTATCAGCATATCTGTTCGTTTCTGCCATTCAGTTTCAAAGCAAAAGTGTGGTAATAATGAGAAAACAGTCAAAAGCATCACACTTTCAGGCGTCTATGCCGCGGACTGGCCGGGAGGTCAAATTTCTCCACAGTGTGTGTAGCACAGGTCAGGAATGTGCCCTGTAGCACTTATTTTCTGGCTCACTCTTCTCCCTAACTGCAGCATTTCCTTCCTCCTCTTCCCGTAATCTTTAAATCGG
>CM054141.1:3549763-3617263 GCA_028751875.1 Rapana venosa
CCCCCTACCTCTGTGAATGTGTTCACCTGTACACTCCTTCTCCTTCCCTCCGCTCTGTTGCAGACATCTTGTCCTTACGAATACCTAGATTCAAGCAATCCACTGTTAGCCATCGGTCTTTCTCTATTTCTGGTGCATCGACCTGGAATGACCTCCCTCTCTTTCTTCGCCAGAAGCCTACTTATGACACTTTAAAATCCAGCCTCGAGACATTTATTTCAAATCTAAGATTTTTCCCTCCTGTTTCATCTCAGAATTGTCCCTACCTTCAACAGCTGAAATCCCATCACCCTGCCAAAGTGTATAACCTGTGTGTGTGTGTGTGTGTGTGTGTGTGGGGTGTGTGTGTGTGTGTGTGTGTGTGTGTGTGTGTGTGTGTGTGTGTGTGTGTATTTGAAATTGTTTAATTCAAGCTATTAATTGTTTTTGGTTGCATGCCTGTGTAAGAATAGGTTGAATGCAAGCGCTTTGATTTGTCTTTGCAAGATATAGCGCTATATTATTATTATTATTATTACTAGTAGTAGTAGTAGTAGTAGTAGTAGTAGTAGTAGTAGTAGTATCATTCGCACTCCCGTTTATTTTGCAATTTGCAGTCAGTGCTTTGGAAGCTCACCTGATGAAGGAAAAGAGAAGGAAAGTATTATTCATTTCAGCATTTAAGATGGGAGGTTTCAGCATGGTTTAGACGTTCATCCGCTAACAAGTAAACCGTGAGGTTCTGGGTTCAATTTATGGCCTTGCCCTTTGTTCCCCCAGTTTGACAGGAAAATCATTCTAAATGTCAGTTCTTTGGGAGGAAACTCTAAACCAACCAGACCCTGTGTGCTTACAGACTTGTGCAGTCAAAAAGAACCAACGATTGTTGACAATTGGAAAGAGCAGGGATAATATATCAGCATATGTCAGCATTTAAAAAATACGTTTAGTTCAGGACTAAGTCATATTCGTTGTAACCAGAGCACAGCCAGTTGAAAAAGTCGTTCCTTTTCTCTGGTTTCTGGTCATTTACTAGATATAATATATCACACAGCATTCCACAGGAAGTTTCCAGACCGGAGGTGGACCAGTTCTTCTCTCTGTGGAGCTTGTCCTCTTAACGGAACAAAAGCACTTAACGACACTACAGCCAAGACAAGCAGTTGGCTTTAAAGCCTAGTAGTTCTCATGTAAGATGATTTGAGCCTGTCCACTTTACGACAAAAAGCACTTAACGACACCAAATCCAAGACAAGCGGTTGGCTTTAAAGCCGAGATGTTCTCATGTGAGATGGTTTGAGCCTGTCCACTTTAGGACAAAATCACTTAGCCACACCAAAGCCAAGACAAGCAATTGTCTTTAATTCCTAGTAGTTCTCTTGTGAGATGGCTTGAGCCTATCCACTTCAGGACAAAAATAACTTAACAACACTACAGCCAAGACAAGCCATTGACTTTAATTTTAAGGCCTAGCAGTTCTTAGGTGAGGGGGTTTGAATCCTGCGCCCCCCTCCCCCCCCCCCCATGCACAAAGGACAGAGGGAGACATTTGTTGCTTTCTTTTGGTCCTTAACGTGTGTAAGAGGATCTATCACTGTTTATTCCTCTTTGTTTACACTAGCAGGGCAGGTAAGGGAACAATATGTCATATGTTCCGCTTTTCCGTAAGAGTAGAGTAGGCCATTGTGTGCTGGTGGGAACAGATGACAGAATTTACAAAACCGCATACACACGGGGACTGGCTGTAAAAAAGCACATAAGTGCTTATTCCACTATCCTCGATATAAAAGAATTAAAAAAAATAGTATTGCGCACTTCTGGTTAGAAGTGTGACATTTGGTATGTGGGTACCTAAATCCCTTCTAAATCATATTAGAAAGGGAAACAGTTGGGAGGCCTGGCATTACATTTAATTAGGTCCATTTAATTAATTCCATTTTTGTATGTGTGCATGCTAAAATCTAGTGCTAAAGTAACTAAAGACTGCATTGTGTCAATTTTGACCCTAGAGGGAGCTTGACTTATGACAGGAATGGACGGACGATCATACATTTTTGTAAGGGGATGGGTGAACAGTGCTGTTGTTCTCCCAGTAAGAAAACATCAATACAATATCAAATTGACAGTGGTTTCCTTATTTAACATCATTAACTCAACAAGATAGAATTTATAATTTTTCTTTATTAACAAAAGAAAAAAATGATAACATCACCATGGTAATGCTGTAATATGTTTAGTACTGTGTTCTTGAAATCAATCTCTCTTAATATTTACAAGGGTATTGGCAATTTTTAGCATTTTTAAAACTGAAGTATTTCTTGATTATATTACTAAAGGAAACAAACAAAAAAACTAAATTAATATTAAAATTAGAAATCATATATACTCCAGTTACAACAGTTAAAAAAATACATGTACATAACTAGTCACATAAGCTCAGCGATTTTGCAAAGCATTTCTTTATTATCATAAAATAGATTTTAAAAATTATACTTAACAGTTAACTCATTAATAGAAAGAAGCCAACTCAGTTTAGAGGTTGGTGGTGGGGGTCCATTTTCTGGTGTAAGTTATTGGAGGGTGTTGCTTACTTTTTTTTTTACACCCCCATGAGAATGTTTCAAACAAAATAATTGTTATGATCTGTAGACATATATTAGTTTGATTTTAATTAGCATTAAAAATTAAGGTATCATTGAACATTTGCACTTGTAAAATGAGAGAAAGAAACAGAGAAAAATTGCACAAAACATCCAATGAAAGGGGCTACTTTTAACATAGCAGTCCGTGTTAGTACTACACTGGTAGATGTTTATACAAGGGCCATCTGGATCTGGCTGCAGAGTAGGGGGATAGGGGGCCTGTCTGTCATCTCTCTCTCGCCCCTGCTGACAGCCAGAGCACAAGCAGCAGGCTACGGCTATGGTGTACCGATGGAGTCAAAATGGCAATGATTGAAATCGATTAACGATCACTGCGCCTAACACAGAGTTCTGTGTTCGTGTTTCCCTTTCTAAAAATAATCGTTATGGTCCATAGTATCACTGTGCAAGAGGAATTATTTTGTAACTTAAACTGCCCAATACAGTTGGTTAGCCCCAACACTACACACCACATGCAGAATATTAAGTTTGTCCTATGAGTCATCTTATTCTCTGTCTGTCTCTATTTGTCTGTCTGTCTGTATCCCTTTTTCTGTCACTGTCTGTATGTATGTCTACCTCTATGACTGTCTGTCTGTATCCCTTTTTCTGTCACTGTCTGTCTTTGTCTCTGTCTGTATGTATGTCTACCTCTATGACTGTGTCTGTATCCCTTTTTCTGTTACTGTCTGTCTTTGTCTCTGTCTGTCTGTATGTCTATCTCTATGGCTGTCTGTCTGTCTCTCTGGTCATCTGATTTGAGGCAAGCAGAAACACCCTTCATTTTTTTTAAAACTTTTGTTTTCTTTTTCTCTCAAAAGGCCAATTACTGGACTTACAGCGACTGTGGAAAAAAACCCTGACGCCCTGCCGACTCACAACACTGTCTCTAGTTGGAAGGTATCAGGCAATGAAGATTAAACTGCTTTTATTCTTCAACTGAGGCCAGACAAAGTGTGTGTGTCTTTGATTTTATGTTTCTGTTCACATAAAGTGATATAAGACGAAAGGTGGAGTCATCATCATCATCATCAGACCCGTGACCTTGGCGGTCGTGGGGGAGACACGAAAGACAATGCCGTGGTAAGCCTCCTCCATCCATCTCGGTCCTTGGCTCTGCGCAGTAGTGCCGAGTCATTCATCCTGGTCCATTCTCTGATGTTGTCCATCCATGACTTGTTCTGTCTTCCCCTCTTTCTGCCACCTTCGAGTGTTCCCTGCAGTACTGTTTTTGGCAGAGTGTTGTGGCGGTCAGCTTTTTCTTCTTGACGATGGTGAGAAGGGGTTCCTGTGGACCTGCCAGCCGTGTTATTTGACTCTTGACAAATTCATTGGTCTTTTGTTCTCTCCAGGATATGCCCAGCAGTTTTCTATGGCATTTTGTTTCAAATGACTGGATTCGCTTTGCTGTTTCAGCAGTCAATGTCCAGGTTTCACTTCCGTACGCAGGATAGCTGATTAGGGCTTTGTAGAGCTTTAGTTTGTTTGGGAAAAACTGATCTCTTTTATTTTTCCATATGATGGTGAGTTTTGTCTGGAAGAGGTTGCCATGGCTATTTGATTTTGGGATTTCTGTGTCGATCGCCGTCTTTGTGAGTGTAGCGCCAAGGTATTTAAAGCGTCTACCTCCCCCAGTTGTTGGCCGTTCATGTAAAATTTTAGCAGTGGCGTTGCTCGTGCTGTTCACAAGTACTTTACTTTTCTCGAGCTCACCTCCATCCCATATGCTCCAGCTCTGTTCTAAGTCTGGTCGTAAGATCTTGCAGCTCTGTGTTACTTCCGCCCATGAGGTCAATGTCTTTGGCAAACCCCCAATTTGTTGAGGGGTCTGCGCCAATGGAGATGGTAGAGTGGAAGTCATGGAGGGTCTCTCTCATAATGTTTTCCAAGAACAGATTAAAAAGGACTGGACAAAAACAGGCATCCTTGTGGGACCCCAACTGTGGTTTTGAAGTAGTCTCAGACCTGATTGTTCAGAAGGACTGCACTGCTTGGGGGTTTTGTATAGTGTTTGGGATGTTTGCACTAGTCCTTCTTCAATGCCAAACATTCTGAGGACCTGCCACAGGCCTTCGTGCCAACTCTGTCGAAAGCTTCTTGAAGTCTTTTGGGAAGTTGTGGAACAGGTCTTTTGATGTTGAAGATGTTTTCCATCAGGATTGGCAGTAAAAATCTGTTCGATTGTGCCCCTGCCTCCCCTAAACCAGCTTTTCCTCTGCAAGGTGTTCTTCTGCCTCCTTCTTGAGTCGATTAAAAAAAACTTGAGCATGATCTTGCTGGCGTGGCTGATGAGGCTGATTGTTCTATAGTTTTGGCTTGGCGTAAAGGGCCCCTTCTTGGGCAGGGTATGATAGTGATTGTGTCCATTCTGTTGGCCACTGTTTTGTCCCCCAAATCTTCTGACAGATGCTGTAACATGTGTGATGACTGTTTCGCCACCTGCTTGAGCAGCTCTGCTGGTATGTTTTCTGCTCCTGGGGACTTTCCTACTAGTAAGCTGCGGATGGCTTCTTCCACTTTACCCCCAGTATAGGTAATGGCGAGGGTGCTCTTGATGTAGCTGCTTTCTCTTTATTATGCCCTTTTGTGGTTGTATTGGGTAGTTGTACAGTTTTGACAATACTCAGACCACCTGTTCAATGCAGCTGGGGTTTCTGTGAGGAGGTTTCCGGAGCTGTTTTTCAATGACTGATGATTTGGTTTGAAGTGGTTTTGTGAGTTTCTTCAGGGTGTCGTATGCCTTTTACTGTTGCCCACTTTCATGCTTTTTCGATCTCATCACATTGATCACTGATCCCCTTCTCTCTGGCCTTTAACTTCTTCACAAGATTGTTGGCCTCCCGGTATTCTTTAGGGTTGGAAGCCGGTTGGTTTCAGTGCTCCACTTGTATCGCAGAGGTCCAAGATGTATTGGTAGTCCATGGCTGGTGTTTATTCCCCTGACGACCGAGTACCTCCTTGCTGTTTTCGGACTGCCTCTTAAAGTTGTTGGTGAGGTCATTGTGTCATTGTCCCGGAGGTTAATGCCGCAAAACGTCCGCCAAGCTTAGCTTGGAGATTCCTCAACATCTGGATCTTTCAGTTTGTCCACGCAAATTTGATACTGGGTTTGCAGGCTGTTTGTTTTTCTTTAGCTTCATTTTGAATACCAGCAGCACAAGGTCGTGGTCGCTGCCTATGTCAGCTCCAGGGTAGGTTCTTGTTTGGCTCTGTTGATGCTGGATTTGAGCGCCGTGGTGTTAAGATAAAATATATTTGGTTGTGGATTCTTTATGGAGCCCTTTTTGGGGCATGCCAGGGTTTTCCTCCTTGACTGCTTGTGGGATAGAGGGTATTGGCAATGGTAAGTCTGTGGGTGCAGGCAAACTCCAGCAGACGTAGTCCCTGTCGTTGGTCTCTTCCTTCCAAACTGACCAACTGTTCCGGCCCCTTGGTTGTAAGAGTCAGGACCTACTTTGGCGTTAGAAACCCCCTTTGGGTGATGATGATGTCTTTCTTGGTATTTTCATATGGTCTCTTTAAATCTTCGTTAAAATTCTTCTCCTTCTCATCTGCATGGTCAGATGATGGGCATAGATTTGTATGATGTGATGTTTAGGGGTTGGCCGCACCCGGATGCTGATAATCCTGCTGGAAGCCGGTGTACAGCTGATAATACACCCACTACTTCCTTTCTGACAATAAATGCCACTCCATGTTGGCGATGTTTCTCTTGGCCATGTACCAGATCTTGTTGCCTTCTTCAGTAAATGTCTCACCAATCCTGTCCATCTCACTTCTCCTAGTCCAATAATGTCCCCTTTATAGGGGCTAAGCTCATACTCTAGTCTTTGAAATTTTTTCCCCACTGGTAGAGTGTACGGACGTTCCTGTACCAAAAGGTGATCTGTTCTTAGGGAGCTTAAGTAATGGTTTTAACTCCCGTAGCTGACTTGTCTTTTCCCCCTGGTGTTGATCAATGGAAAGCGAGGTCGTGGTAACCCGGGCCCCGACCCATCCGGTATCATATTGGCTTTGCATTTGTCTTTCATGTTTTTTCTGTGGGCTTAGGATATTCCTTGGTGGCGCCAATCTCCTCTCCAAGTCTCCATATGTTTTGGTTTTTTTTTCTATTGGGGTTTCCTCCCCCACATGCGACAGGTTGTACTGGGTTACATGGATACCAGTAGCAGTAACAGAGAACTTCTCTGACTGACATGACTATCCTCAAACGTCAAACGTCTTTCTCTTTCCAACCATTCTCTCTCTCAACTGGTAAACGAAGCAACGCACAGATCTGGTCATATTTTAGACTGGCTGATTACTAATGCTTCATTCAATCTTGTCACATCTGTTTCTGTCACCGATGAACTGCATTCTGATCATTCCGCCATTCTTTTCCATCTCAACATCACAAAACCTGTCAGAAAGAAGAAATATGTTACTCGTCGCAATCTTAAGGCCTTAGACATTCATACCTTCTTTCCAAGCTTCCGAAAGTTTTTCACAAACTCTGACCACACTGACCTCTCTGATCACTTTAACACTATTCTCCGCCAACTGCTTGATGAGCATGCACCTCCTACGTCATCTCCTCCCTGACAGAACCCTGTGCGCCATGGTATACCCAAGACATCTTGATAGCGAAGTGCAAACGCCGGAAAACTAGAACGGCAGTGGCGGAAGTCAAAAACCGAAATCAACAAACAGCTTTCCGAAAACAAATAAACAAATTTCAAATCTTAATCCTTCAGCAAAGACAGACTATACTTTTCCCCAAATTCTCTGTGCTACATCCATAAAATCTCTTTTTTCCCTCACCTCAATCCCCTTTGGATCTGCAAAAACAACTCCTCTTGCCTAACACCCACAGCCTGTCTAAAACTTCCTCCATATTTTCTGCCTTTTTTGAGACAAAGTTCGAAACATACGCTCCAGACTTGATAAAAATCAATTCCAGCCTGCGCCTCCTGCCCCCCAGTTCACTGGCACTCCTCTCTTTTCCTTCCATCCCACAAGTGAAAAAGAAATAAATGACAATTTGAAGGAATGACTATAAAACCATGCGCCTGATCCCAAAACCTGCCCCTGTTTTCTCACAATGCCTTCCCACAACTTGTGCCTACTATCACTAAAATAGTAAATCATCTCTTTCAGTAGGAAATTTTCCATCAGCTCTTAAAACAGCAATAGTCAACCTCTACTGAAAAAGCAACGACCTCGATCCCAACATTCTGAAAAATTATAGGCTGTCTCAAACTTCCCCTTTGTCTCTAAAGTACTAGAAAAAGTTGTTTCAAACAGCTCAACAGTCACTTCATTCCAATGATCTTCTCCCCCTTTTCAGTCTGCCTATCGCCCCAACCACAGCACCGAAACCACCCTAGTCCATACTTTAGATATACTTCTACTTGCTTCTGATGCGAAAAATCTCCATCCTCACTTCTTGACTTATCTGCGCCTTTGATACATAGATCACTCCCAAATTTTCTTTCTCGCCTCCAAAATACATTTGTATTAATGGCACATCCCCCACCTGGTTTACTTCATACCTCACAGAACCGGTTTCCCGAAGTTATTGTAAACAAAATTCAATCAAAACCTGTCAAAATGGAAATGTGGAGTCCCAGGGATCAGTCCTGGGCCTGTTCTCTTTACTCTCCTGCTCCACTCTCACATTATAATAAAACAACCACCCTATTGATCATCATTTTACGCCGAGATATCAGCTTCAGTGCAGCGATACTTTTTGAAAAACTTGCCTCCCTCCTGACAAATTGTCCCACTGCCCTTTAAGACATTCAAAATGGATGACTCAGAACAATTACCAAATTAATGCCGATTTAAAAAACCCAAGCCATGCTCCCTAGGGACCCAACATTAAACTTTCCTCTATCACAAAAAACTTTTAATAGAATTCGGCAATTAAGTCAGTTCCTTTGTCCAAAATTTTGAAGTATTTTTGGGTAGTTCTTGACAAAACACTCTCTATGAAAAAATTTATCACCCAGACCTGCCAGTCTTAGCACTATCAATTACGGCGCATAAGCGCGATCGCAAGTATCTGTCCACTGATGCAACTTCCAAGCTTGTCAATCTCTCATTCTTTCACGTTTAGACTACTGTAATTCTCTTTTGGCTGGCCTACCCGCATCATCTATCCACTCTCTTTCAACGCATACAACCCCTGCAGCTCGACTGGTCCTAAGAAAGAAAAAAATCTGAAACATCACTCCTCTTCGCGATCTCTTTACTGGTTGCCTGTCTCACAAAACTGGGGTATAAAATCAATACCCTCTGTTTCAAATGTCTCCACAAATCTGCACCCTCTTATCTCTGTAACTGTTTTTCACCTGTACACTCCCTCCCGTTCCCTTTGTTCAGCCGCAGATACTTTGTGCTTTCGAACACCCAGATTCAAAAAACCATTTTGGGCCGGCCCTTCCTCTGTTTCTGGTTCATCCCCCTGGTGCCCCCCCTTTTCACTTCGTAAAAAACCCTTCACTTGTTCCTTCAAATCCACCTAAAAACACATTATTTCCTCCCTGAGATTTCCCCCCCACATATTGCCCCTAATTTTCAACAGCATTTTCCCTTCTAGTGTTTTTCCCGGGTGTGGTGTGGGGGTTGTTGTGTGTGTTTGTGTGTTTGTTTTTGGGCGTGTGTGCGGTGCGTGCGTAGTGCGCGCGCATGGATTTAAAATTGTTGCTCTTATTTTTAAGGAGAGTTGCTGCCCTGTAAATGTTTGGGCAGGCTTCGATTTTTTGTTTTTTAAAAGATTCACGTATAAAAATTCCATATATTTTTATTTTATTACCGGGCCTGCCCTGCCCCGTCTGGGGGTTAAAAAAGCAAGAGATAAGTGTTCGTAATTAAAGATTTTTGTGAAAAATTCCCGACCCAAACAATGAACATTGTTTCAAAAAAATGGCAAAAATGCAAAAAGCCCCCAACCCCGAACAATTGAACCTATGCAAAAGTGGAACCTGTACAATTGCAAATCCCCGGGAAAGTAAAAATATTACGCTCAATGGGCTTTTCCAAAAAAAAAAAAGGAGACCACAGTGAAAATGCTATTCGCATCTAAGTTTGGATTGGTTGAACCTGGGTTCAAATATTTTTTTTGAAAGGCGGTATAACTTTTTTAAGCCCCTTCATTGTACAAAACATAATATTTGAAATTTTTCACCCCATATAATTGGTAATTTTTTTTTTTCTCGAAAGGGATTAAATTTTAGTTGTGGGTTTTTAGAAAAATTTTTTTAAGAAAAGTTTCTGAAAACCATATAGAAAAAATGTTTCAAAACCAGAAGTGAACAATTTTTGGGGGTAGCCCCCCTCTTCCCGTTTTTTTTCACGTTTATCAAAAATTTTGAAGCAAAGCATAACCCTCCGAAAAGAAAAAAAGGAACTTGGACGTTTAACAACTAGGTGATTTGCTGATTTTTTAGGTCTTTTCAACTTTCTGTTAAAAAAATACCACAGTGAGTAGAACCCCAAAAGAAAGTAACATTTTAAACTTCAAATTGAAGTGTACAAAAATTTTTTTTTTCAGTTATAAAGTCCTGCCCAGAAATCGATTTGCGTTTCCAAAGACTGTAAAACAGATTTAGAGTCAAACACAGAAAAACAAAATTTCAAAACAGTATTAGGAAAATTTAGCAGGGAGACAAAAACCTTAAAATGCGCAAGTTCGCATTAAAATTTAATGAATTTTGCCAATTTAATGGACTTTTCTTTTTTAAAGCTGGAATATGAAACTGCCCCGCTTCCTTATTTTTTAAGAAAGGGATCCCTCATGTATATTTTAAGATGAGAAGGGTATGGATGTGATGGTGTGGTAATTAGATTACCTCCCATGCAATCAGAGCGACCTGTTACTATATTGAGACATATCTGCAAATTATGCAGTGCTCTGTTTCGTTGGGTGGTAGGCTAGTTGAAAGCCGTCCATTGCATACTCTTCGCCTGCATGGTGAAATGTAGAATTTGTGCAGCCTCTGTGATGTGGCCTTTATACAGAGGCTGCATAAAATCTACATTTCAAAGGATGTGGCCTCTATACAGAGGCTGCATAAATTCTACATTTCACATTGTAGGCAAAGAGTATGGAATGGACAGCTTTCAACTAGCCTACCACCCAACGAAACAGAGCACTGCATAATTTGCAGGTGTGTCTCAAACACGTGGCTCTGATTGCATGAGAGGAAATCTAATTACGGCACCTTCACATCCACCCCTGCTCAACTGTACCTCCTATGGAGGTATACTACCCGACCAGCATATTTGATGCTTAAGCCAGTCTGCTGGTGATACCATACCAGCGCCAAATCCAAGTTGGGTATTTAATCCCACTTCTGACACTATTTGTAACAGAGTGAACATATTTGATATCCCATCTCTGCACAAACCTTGGGTATAAGGTACAGTTTCACAGTTAAGATGTGACCTCTATACACAGGCTGCATAAATTCTAACTGTGAAACTGTACCTTATTCCCGAGGTTTGCGCAGAAATGGGACATCAAGTATGTTACTCTGTTACATGTATTTTCCAGGTGCACTTTTACATAAGAACCAAGAATAAGCCCATTGTCTTCTTCTTTTTTTTTTTAAAGAGATAAATAATTGATATAAAAATTTGCTTTCTGAATTTCCCATTTTGGACAAGGTGTTAAAAGAGGTGTGGATTTTTGCCAGTCTTTAGGATTAATATTTGACTCTTTGAGAAGATCAGCAGTATATGTGCCAATTGTAACAAGAGAAGAGATATTTTTAGCTATGTTGGGAAAATATAAGTCAAATATAACTGAAATTTTCGATACAATATTGTTTTCAATAGTTGAACTTCTCAAAATATACTTTTAAACAGCTAGGTTAATAGTCATCTGAAGGTAGTACTCCCATTTCTCTGTATATTCCTAAAGAAGATGCATGAACTCCCAAAGCAATCCGGAAAGCTTTACAATCCAAACTTTAAATTTTGTTCAATATATACTTTTGGGCACTAAAAAATAATTCTTGACCATATGTCAGTTTGGAACGAACCAGAGATAATGATAAATGTTTTTGTACTAATGAAATGTGTGCCTATATTTGTTTGCTGATTGCTTTTAAAATATCCAGACTTCTGGCTTTGTTCAAAGCATATTAGATGTGACAATGCCAGGTTAATTTCGAAGTATGATACCTAGAAATGTTACCATAGGCTTGTAATCTAGAACTTTATCTCCAATCTTAAAGATAGGAAGTTTAGGAGGATCAACTACAATGTTAAAAACACACAATATGTGTCTTTTCTGTGGAAAGACAGTCCATTTTCTACCATATACTTCTCAATTTTATTCAGCTCAAGATGGTATAATTTTCTAACATAGTTCAGCTGTCGTTTAGGAGATATGACAGTTTTGGAGTCACTTTTCCATATGCAAAGGTCATCAGCATATTGAACAAGAACAACATTATCAGATAAAGACTTGGGGAGATCATAAAGTAAAATATTAAATAAATAGGGTGTAATCACAGAACCTTGTGGAATACCCATTTGTGTAAATCTACGCGAGGATGTGATGTAAGTGCCACAGGTCTATAACTTTTTGTGTCACTTTTTAATTTTCCTTGTTTTACTATGGGAATGATAATAGACTGCTTCCAGCCTAGGGGTAGTTTACCTTCTAGCCAGCATTGTTGGAGTAATTTGTGTAGTAAAAGAACGCACTCTTCTGGTAAATGTTTTATCATTTGGTTGGAAATAGCATCTACCCCAACTGACGTTTTCTTATTACTTAGAGATCGAATAACATCTCTTAGCTCTGACAATGTTATTGGTGTGTTTATAAATAATGTATTGTCAGGAAACGGATCTTTGTATATACCTTTTTGGTGTTTCTGTAAGTCATTTCTGAGTGTGGTATTACCAAACATATCAATGAAAGCTTCGACCGTGTCAGATTTTGTGGGGAACTCTTAAACTTTAACCATAATTGGACAAGATAGCTGCTGTATTCCATGTTTTATTTCATTGAACTGTTTCCATACGTTTTCCAAATCCTTATGAGGAAATCTCCTGTTTACGAAAGTTAGACCAGAATTCATGTTAATTTTATCACGTTTTATTATCTAGTTTTAACAAAAGATGGTTGGCTTGTGATTTCTTTCGCAAGTACGTTTTGAATGCTTGTTTTTTTTTACAGCATTTTTGCAAAGTTCAATCCACCATATGTTCCATACAGTGTACCAGACTTCACAGATAAACATCTGGGAATAGAACAATCTGCAACTTTTAAAACTGTTGTTGTAAATCTATCATAAAACGTATCTATGCTATCACATTGTATACAGCTAGTATCCTATACTTTTAGAACAGATTGAAATAGCCTTAGTTTGCTTTATTGTAGTGATAGTTTGGAATCATGTCTTTGACTTTTTCATTATGTGGTGACCTTCCATATAATGTAATGATAATTGGTAAGTGATAACTTCCTAGGGAATCTCTATAAGTTTCCCATGTGCAGTGTGGGGCTAAAAGAGGAGAAATAAGAGAGAGATCTACAGCATTATCTCTGTGATTTGCAATATTGGGAATCCTGGTAACACTTCCATCATTAAGAAGGTATAGAGAGAAATCAACAATATTCTCTAGAAATCTCTTATTTGTAATAAGATACTCATCTTTTCCCCAAAAAGGAGAATGAACATTGAAATCACCAGCTATTATCCATTTTTCTTTTGGAAGTTGTATATATCTCACCCGGTCTGTGTTATCCTCACGTAGACCTTTTGGCAGATAAACAGAAACAATATGATAATCTGATCATCACTTAGTTTTACATGAGCTGCACATGAATAAATGTTCTGAGTAATATCTGACACAGGAGAGGGGCATGGGCTATACTCTAAAGTTGCATGTACATAAATGACTGTTTTTGTTTTACCATCAGCACCTGCCTTTTCATGAATGGGAGGATAATAAAAAGTAGGCAGCTTTGGCAAGTAATTTTCATTAACACTCAGGGACTGAAAAATAAATATTTTATAATTCTCTGAGGCAAGATGTTGAAGGAGGTATGAGTGATTTGTATTGATGGATCTACAGCTCCATTGCATAATTTTGACAAGATGCGTTCTGCACATAATGAGCTATTAAATAGAGCTAGTGTGTTACTGCAGTTAACTTTATATAAAATTTTTAGGGGGGGGGGGGGGGCGGGAGGGAGGGAGGGGGAACAAACTAACACCAAAGCAAACACAAAGGAAAGCCCCAAACAAACACAACAACACAAAAGCCAACTATTACAACAGATATGCCGAACTTGATCTAAAAGTTAAGAAAACCAAGATTACATAAACCATGTGATCTGAAACCACAGGTATAGGAACCTAGTGCTTTGAATAATAGTAAATCTAACTAGATCTGGTCCAATTCTATAACTGACAAATGGCAGTAAAAAGGTTAGAACATAATAATAACTGTCATATCCAGATTGCTAAGTTACTGCATAGCACAGTTTGTGTGGTATTCATCTAGAACCAGTCACCCAAGACATCAAATCTATTCTGCCATGATCTCATATGGTCACCAGAGTAAAAAGGGAAGTTGTGACATGTGGGTAGGTGAAAGAGAGGACATCTCCGGTCTTCTTTGGTGTTTTCCAGAACAGTCCTCTCACATGCCTCCCAAGGTTCCTTGCCAAAACGCTGGCCCTCTCCGTGTAGGATGCAGCCCATCTCTCAAAGACCTGTAGCTGGTGTCTAGGTTAGAGTGGATGAGAAAGAAATGTTGTCAACATCAAATAGATCAGACAAGTCAGGGCCTTAAAAAGTCTCTTTTGATGTTTAGTGTAGGGTCTTTTAATGGTGCCACTTTGCTAACTACAATCTTTTTTGTGGGTGTTTGTAGCAAACTTCTTAATGCATTTTGTGAACTGCTTGCTAGCTTCTGCTGGCTCTATCTTCTTTAGATCATTAACTCCACAGTGAACCACCAGGGCATCCAACGGCCTGTCAGCAGTGGAAAGGGCTTTTTCAAAGACCTGACCTATACCTCCTGTTCTTTAAACTGTAAGATTTAGCATCAAAGCCATACAAAAGGCCAAGTCTTTCATCATGCACTTTGTTCATGACTGAGTCATGCAAGATAGCTACATGTGGGAGATCTGGTTGATCTGTCTGTTCTCTTCCTTATTATATTCTGTGTTCTTGTTGAAGTTTGTTTGACTTCAGTGTACTGTTGACTCACTGGTCCTAAGTGGCTCTACTATTTATTTGCTTTTTTCTTTTGAGATGTTTTTGTTGGAGCCTTTTGATTTAGGCACACCAACTTTTGTTGCAACAGACTGTAGGCCTAGATTTGTTGTCTGGATAGATGCTGTTGATTTAGTGACAGCAGCATAGGTAAGATTTTGTATTGGACCTAGATCTTCTGGAACATCTGTCTGTGATATCTTCAGTTTAACATCTATTCACATTTAGTGATTTTAGACGGGAAAAATCTAACAAGAAAAAGCAAACAATAACTGAAAATTGTCAAATAACAGTACTGAATAAAAACCAACTTTAACATACCACAAAAACTGAGTTATCGGATTTCTTATCAACCCTAACACAATGTCCAACAGTTATGATGGTTCAGAAAGAATCTGATCCATTGACAAACTTGGTACAGCAGGTAAAAATGCTTTTAAATGTCCACAACAAAAAATAACATGACTATTGGAGGTCTCCCCACAGGTGCAGTTTACATCTTTCACATATTTTGTCCTGAAAGCGTTTACCTTAAACCTGTACATGAGGGATAACATATTTCTGGGATTTTACCAACCACAGACTTTGTTAGAAATAAAAGCATTTTGGAAATCAATCACATTGCTTGTACAGCTATTGCCAAACTCATTTATCTTCTTTCTGAAATGATTCCAGCAAGCATTTTGTAGCAATTTGTATCCCTCATGCAGAGATAAGGCAACATTTTTTTCACAGGAAGCATTTTAATATCTTGCTCCATATTTTCAAGGCTGTCAAATTTTTCATTAAAATATATACCAGTATGTGAGGGAACCCAACAGAAAGTAACAGTACTACCTCTTAAAATCAAAAAGTGTATCAGATGACTGATTTCAATGATAAGGTCTTTTCTTACTCTATAAGTAGAATTTTTTAAAGCATGTAAAACCGATTTGAAAAATTCAGCAGACTTACCCAACATAATAATGACATACACATTATACATCATTGAAAAGTTTATAATGTCTTCTTTTGAGATTTTTTCACAGTTTTTAATAGATGACTGTATTTATTTTTTACAAATTTCCAAAATATGTCACTGAATGCTGAAAAATAAAAAGTTTTGAAAATTAGGGTTGGTATCTTAAATGGCTTGAACTATTCATCAACTAGTCCCCTTGAAGCAATGTGATGATTTTTCACCAAAGAAAAGTTCCCTGAAGCTGGCTGAATCCATGTGATGTCACTTTTTGTACAACAGATTTTTTTTTTAAAGAATCATAACACTGGAGTGCCTGAAATCCCAAAGATATCACTTGTTGACATGACAAACAAAATTGGCCAACAGATAAAAACTAGGCAAGCTTATGGTCAAGGAAAGCAACTGCGTTTAGAAAAATGTTTGCCCTACAGGCCAGAGTAATTTCCCTTGAGTTAACCATCACTTTGTGTTTTTTTTAAAAATTCGTAAGTCTGCCGATTCTTAAGCTTCGGCACGTCACAGTAAAGGAAAAGAGTGCCGAAGCTTAAGCTCAATGAGTTAATATCAAAATGAGCTTTAAGAAGTTCCCAAGGTGGGTAGGGAGCTGACTGTACTTCTGACTTTGCTAATTCCTTTGGATTAAGTTCTGAATGTTTAAAAAGGGGAGAAGTGTAAGTACTAATTGTAGTAAGTGAGTGATAGTTTTGTCTTTTTGGAAATGAATGCAAATTTTATCTGGACTTCTTTAAATTTTGCTGTTTTTGTGTTTTCTTAGAACTATTTCCCACAGCAAGTTGGGTATTTTTTAAAAGGGAAAAACCCCTATTTCCCTTAATTCCCTAGAGATGGGGTGAGCGGGTACCCAAAAGCAAGTCAAAATTGCTTTAAAATCAAGACTTGGTTTTTGAAGAAAAATTTTTGGGAGCCTGAAAAATACTTCTTGTCCATAAGACTGTCTTGATCGCACGGGACAAGGACATGTGCTTTATACAGTAATATTTTGTCCCCATGGTGTTTACTGGAAATTTTTTAAAATTTAAAGAACTTTTTGCTTTAGTTGCCAATATTCAATATATTTTTTCCAATTAACTTAGAATGAGGTATATTAAGAATTTCAGCTTGTTTGTTTTCTAATTTCCCATTTTTTCAAAGATTGGTAGAATTGTGGGTAAACACCGTTTTTTAAAAGGGACAAGGTTTTTTTTTTCGGGGGAAAAGTGAAAGCCCCATTCTCAAAAAATAACCACTGAGTTTGTAAATTTTTTTTTGATATATTTTTTTGTACAATTTTAATCCCTTTTTGGGGTGTTTTCTTTTTCATTTGTAACACCCTTTCCACAGCTATACATCAAAAAATTGCGAAAGGGAAAACCTGCTTGATAAAAGTTGGGAAGATATGCGTAAAGTTGAATAGATAAGGTGATATATGAACCTTGGGGATACCCTTCTGTTGATCATGGAGGGGAATAACAATTCCCAATTTACCTGAAGATTCTTTTGACAGGAAGTTTAATATAGAATTTAAATACTCCCAGGAGGCCAATAGATTTCATTTAAAAAGCAATCCTCAGCCACACATGATCATAGCCTTAGTACTAAAAAAAGTGGAAAGTACATTCTTTTGGGAGCAAATGATATTAACTTGAGTGGTAATTTTAACTAAATGATCAACTGTAATCTACCCTTGAAACCTTACTGATTTACAGGTATTTTTTTTTTTGCACAAAAACATGCGTCTTTTTAATTTTTTTTTACCTCACCTTCCCTGTTGGAATTTAAAAGCAATTGGTAAATAGTTATTCTTATTGCTCAGGGTCTTCCTTGCTTTAATACTGGTATCAAAATAGGATTTTTCCCCACAACAGGTTATTCCCATAAACCCAGCAGCGTTGGAAGGTCCAACCCAAAAGAATTTAACCCGCATTAGGGGGAAACCTTAGTAGTTCATTAATATTTTTCTTTACCCCCCCGAAGACAAAAAGGGGTCAGTCCTTACAGAGAGTGCCACTATCATGAAGAGATGACAATATTGCAGGACCCGACAACTACAGCTGAAGGTGATCCGAACAAACTTCACGAGCAAGATCCCCGACCATCAATCCGAAAACACACAGGTGCGGAGGAAGAGGTAAAGAAGAGTAAGATCCCCGAAAAGGGGCAAGTCACCCGGGATTTACAAATCCCGGGTGAGCTCCAAGAAAAGGAGGCCAAGATGATCAAGGCATTAAAATCATCTGCCAACGCATCTGGGCCGCAAAAAGGGCCGAAAAGGGGCCCCCAAACCTCTAGTTCCCTTCCAAAAAGGGAGACTGAAAAGTGCCAAAAAATTTCAGAACAAACAGTCTGATAAGCCCTCCAAGCAAGTTAGCTACGCATTTCCTTTAACAGACTGAAAACCCCAAACAGAAGAAATCCTAAGAAAAACAGGCCGATTGCCAGGGGCAAGCCTGTCGAGCAGATCTTCAACTCGAATGCTCTAGAGAAGCATCCCAAATCCTAAGCTTACAAAACTTTATTGACTTTAAGAAGGCCCTTCCCATCGAGTGTGGAAAAGCTCTGTGGGAAGCATGGAAGGGGCTATGCTTCGCGGGACTGATTCAAGCATCCAGGGGGTAATGGGCAATCCCCCAGTGCATCCCCAGGGTGGAGAAATCGGGAGTTTTCTTTCCCGGATTTCGTTGGAGTTTGACAAGGGCCCCCTATCCCCCCCTTCTTTTCAACGTGTTTTTCCCGGGGGAACATCAGCAGGAGGCCCTCCTTGGCTTCAAGACCCCAATCAATAGGAGGAAGGCCAGTCTGCAAACTTCGATTCGCAGACAAAAATTGTTCAGGGCCGCAGTGAAGAAGAACTCCAGGACCCACCACCAGACGGGGAAAAATCAGCCAATGCCCACGGGATGGGATCAGACGGAAAGGCAAAGGGCCCCAGTGAACTACCACAACCACTCCCACCACATCAAGATAGGGGAGACACTAGAGGGGTGGAAACTTCAAGACCCCGGAGCATCATCACCCAAAGAAGGGACGAGCACAAAGAGGTGAAGATAATTGCTGTGGCACTCCCTCCCCGACAATGGGGAAAGTGTGGAGAAACCAAAATCAGAACCCCACAAGGTCAGACTCTAAAGGGATCCATATCCTTGCCTTTTACAGCGTGAAGCATGGACATTACTGCCGTTTAGAACGTTGCATTCAAGCCCTTTTAGATGAATTTCCTCAGGCGGATCCCGAAATCACCACAAAACCGCAAAACCAATGACTAGTCGGCAGCGATCGAGGGGATTGGCTGGGAAACAAGAACCATGCTAGTCAGTCAAACGGAGGGAAAAGAAATGGTTTGGCCACACAACAAGGCATAACAGCCCGCAAAAACTCCTGCAGGGGAAAGGTGGAAGGACAAGGAGGAGGACGACCAGCAAAAGCGGATACCAACATCAAGGAGTGGCGGCCTACTGTACCAAGCCTTGAAAAAGCCCAGGACAGACCATTTGGCGGTCCACTTGCAGCGTCCGTGCGGGTACCCCAACGGTCGTCCCGACCACGGGATGAGTGAGTGAGTGAGTGACCCACTGTTTTTTTAGTGGGCAGAGATAAGATTACATCTCTTACTTCTTGCATATGTATTATTGCATTCTGGATCTAAATATTCGTCTTTCTGTACCTCAGTTTCTCTAAAGTTTTAGACTTATCTGAAAGGTTCCGAGTACTCATAGAATTGGAAAACACGTTTACGAAAATTTCAGCTTTTTCTGAATCAGAAAGAACTTTTTCCTGTATTTTGATTGGACAGTTCTGTAAACAAACCCCATTTTTCATGTCATTGAATTTTTCCCACACCTTCTCTAGATCTGTATATTTGGAAACGTCTTTTGTACAGAAACTACTCCAAAACTGGTGCTTAGCTTGTACAATATTTCTGTTGTATGCACAGTTTGCTCTTTTCATCAAGAGATGATTTTTTGTTGTTGAGTTCTTTTATATAGTTTTTATATTTTTCTTTTTTCTCATTTACAGCTTTCTGACAAGAATAATTCCACCATATATTACCTGAATGTTTGTTGGATTTTAAAGATGAAAATTTTGGAATTGAACCATCAGCAGCTTGTAAAATTATATATGTAAATTTTTTGTAAAAAATGTTGAGATCATTATCTTTAATGCTTTCTGTATTTACTGCAGTTAAAAGGGTATTAAATTTTATTCCAGTCAGCAAGATCATAATTGTTTTGGGATAACATATTTATCATTACTACATCCACAAGAGTGGCCATTTAGGGATATCACAATTGGTAAGTGATCACTCACTTAAGTGTTGGTGTGTTTTTCCCATTTACTATTTGGAACCAGCACAGGAGAAATGAAAGACAAATCAATGGCACTTGCCCTATGACTAGCAATATCTGGGATTCTGGTTACACTACCATCATTTAATAAATAAAGGCAAGAATCTACTATATTTCCAACAAATCTCTTGCTAATTACTGATGTGCTACCTCTATCCAAAAAAGGAGAGTGTGCATTAAAGTTGCCTATGACTATCCACTTTTTATTTGAATCTTGCAATGTGAGAATCCATTCAGTATTTTCCTTATTTGGACCTTTAGGGAGATATCCAGACACAACATTTATGATGAGATGATTATTGACTTTTACATTTGCTGCACAGGAATATACATTCAATATTGAAGATGGTACTGGTGATTTACATAAACTATACTCCTTTTTATCACGGATGTATATGGTTTAAAAAAAATCTTTTCTGCATCACTCATAATGTTTTCATGAATTGGAGGATGATAAAAGTTTGCCAGTATCCGCAAGTTGTTTTGATTGACATTCAATGACTGTAAAACTAATATTTGGTAACTTACGTGGAAAGATGATGGAGAGATAGTGTAGGTTAGTCATAACTGATCTACAGTTCCACTGCAATATCTTGACAGGACACTGTTGTACCATTTTGATAATGAGAGTAGGATAAAAAAGAACTCAAGTGAATAAATAAATAAATAGATAAATAAATAAATGAATAAAGAAAAATTTCAAGATAGATGAGCTACAACTATTACCAATAGACTAGATCTAAGCAATAGAAGAAAGGATCAGAAAGTGAGAGCCAGGATTGATCACAGATCTACATGGATGACACTACCTGTAAAATCCCTAGCATAAGCCCACCATCTAGCAAATGCCCACCCCCCACTTGGGTCAAAAGTTGTGCACAGGGGTAACTACCCTGCAAACGCACACCCTGCTTTTTTCAAAGAGACTAGGCCCACTTTCACTAAGATTTGTGCAGTCATCTTTTTCCCCTTTACCTTTTCGTGTTTCTTTCCTTTTTTCTTATTCTTTGTCCCCTCTCCTCACTCCCACCCATCCCCACAAAGTGAATTAAAATTATGTCATTCCACTGACATCTTTTGTCTGTCAGTGACCTACCAGTACTTTGACGAGGCTTCTGGTGGCGGGAAGTTGGTTCTTAATCTCTCTGTGCCATTTTTGCAAAATGCCGAACGAAGCATGTGGGAATGTTTTGGAGTGTGCCCATGAATTTTCTGTGGATAGGAAGAGGATCAGAGGATGGAGTGAAAACAGAGATAGACTTGAACAGCAGTACAGAAAAGACAAACAAAAACGGAAACTGTCGGAAGGACCAGCAGTTAGATCTGAACATGTCCACGAAGGTGTGCTGCGTTATCTGGAAGATGAAAGATCTGAAGGCAGGGTAGTGCGAAACAAGGACTTACAACGGAAAGAGATGGAACTGGCAGGTGCTTTCAATGTGGTGGGCTTCTTGGCATCAGACATGTGGTTAAGATGTTGGAAACAGCGCCACTTGGTGTCTTGTAGACAGGGAACCAGCTCAAGCCAAAAGGTCCCTGCAGACTTTGAGGATCAACTTCTACAGTTCGATGGAACGTTCTGCGACTACCTCATCGCCATGGTTATCCTCTGTCCAACATCATGAACATGGATCAGACGATGGTCCGTTTGACATGATGCCAGCCCGTACCAACAACAAGAAAGGTGCCAAACAAGTTAGAATCAAGAGCACAAAGGCTGAAAAACGAGGCTTCACAGTGGCACTTACAGCGGGTGGCAGCGGATGGAACCAAATTGCCAGCTTTTGTGATCCTGCGAGAGAGAAATGGGAACATTCCACCCCAGGTTTTTTTGCAGCTGAGAGTGCCAGACAATGTTCGTGTATGTGCGACAGCCAATGGCTGGATCACCAGAGACACCATAATTGCCTGGATTCAGCGTGTCCTTGGGCCATCCAATGAACGCCGCCTCCTGCTTCTTGACTGTTACAGTGCCCATAGGACTCAGGAAGTCAGGGACGCACTCCAAGCACAGCAAGTGGACACCATGTTCATTCCTGCAGGCTGCACCCCTTTGGCACAGCCAGTGGATGTGGCTCTTGCCAAGCCTTTTAAGGACTCCATCATAGATTGCTGGGTGGAGTGGATGAGGGAACCCAGGCCACCGACTGCTGCTGGCAACCTCAGGCAGGCCACCAGACAAGACGTCATCAACTGGGTCAGCAGGGCGTGGGACAACATTTGACCCGAAACGATCGTTAAAACGATCTTAAATCGTTCCTGAGGTGCACCATATCCAACGCCATGGATGGATCTGAGGACGACGAAGTGCTGGAATGGTTTCCGGACGAGATCGGCGCTGTCCTGCCTTGTGTTGATGGCAATGCACCTGGTCCAGAAGAGCTAGAGAGTGAGGATGACGGGGCCCAGGACGACAACCTGGATGAGAGCAACGCCGATGCAGACTTTGAGGGACTGGAATAAGTACCGGTACTAAGACTGAACCTGTTTACCTCAGCTGGGCAGTTAGCAAGATGAGTTCTGTTCGTGTTTTTTCGAGTTTCTGTTTCTTTTTTTTCTGTTTGTGGGTTTTTCTTTCTCCGAAAGATTGGGCCTTTTCAAAACAAAATCCAAGTTCAGTTGAGTTTCATTTCCAAAGATGATCGTGTAATTTTTTCCCTGTACAGAAAGAAAGGACTTCATTGGTGTTGACATTTCGACATTTGACGAAGTTTCTTTTTCCCGGAATTGTGTTCTTATTGTTTGTCTTTGCAAAGGTCTGGCGATTTTCTTTTTACTTTATAAATATGAATGACAGAAATCATGCTCGTGTTGTTTTCACAAGAGCCAGTCTTTTCTCTCTCTCTCTCTCTCTCTCTCTCTCTCTCTCTCTCTCTCTCTCTCTCATGATTGTCCTGGTTGGCCTTCTTTGCCTCAAAGCTGCTTTTTTTTCTTTTTTCCTTCACTTCTACTCACACGACCTAACTTACATGCTTTCGGGGTTTGTTTTCACTCAATTACATGGTTGAGCACAAAAATTACTTTCTGCAAAGGGGTCCATCCCTAGCAAACGCCCACCCCCCAATTTTGCCCTAAATCAGTGCAGAGGGAGGGGAGGGGGGGGCGTTTGCTAGGGATTTTACGGTAATTAAATCTCTAAAACAGTTTTGTTGGTCAGTTCATGAACCATTCGCCTAAATACCCATACATGTTCCATCAGGTGCCCCTGTCTCCAGCTGGAGGCAGGACTTTGGAGAATGCTGGAAAGTTCCTGCTGTGTGATTGCAGAGTTAGCTGTCTCCTGGTCTTCCTCGGAGTCTGCCAGAAAAGCTGACAGACGTGTCTGCCCCCGTTGACTGCCAGCACACTGGATCCTCTCCATGACAGGTGCAGACCATCCTTTAAAGCCCTGGTGTTAGTTGGAAGGTTGGAGTGGTGAAATAGAGAAACATTGACAACATTGTTATTGACACACAAATCGAGAGGACGGAAGTGTTCAGAGGCTACGACTCTGCTGGATGATCGCCTTTCTACTACGGTATTATGATGACAAGGCTGATAAGATCCAGAAGCCTAGGCAGCTATTTACATCATAAGCCTGCAAACCACACTAAAGACGCCCAACTGAAGAAAGACAGAACACCTCAACCAACCACTGATGTTTCCACGCCACAGGACTCTTAAGCTCCAGCCTGCCTCCACCTCTAGAAAAGAAGAACTGGGGCACGGAATACGACTGCTACTCCCAGAGACACAGTGAGTAAAATTAAAGATCTAAAATTACTTGTTGCCTCACTATGTGAGAAGATACAGTATAGAAACGCATAGGCCAGCAAGACCAACATGCTCGCTGTTGTAACTCCCAGCCAGACAAAAAACGTTATGTTGACCGGGAGACCCAGACTGATAGTCCCATAAAACTTACCTATGCTCAGGTTGCCAGGTCAGCTGCACCAGTTTCTGGTAAAAAAAAAAGCACCTGCAGGGCTGGTGCAGCAAAAAAGTAAGGAAAAATACTGCAAAGGATGTACAGTTCAAGAAAAGCTGAACAGGCAGCAAATGATGTCAAGTCTGTGACTGACGTCAAACCACCATCTGTAGGCCTACAAGAAAAACATCTAGTTCTAAACAGAAAGAAGAACATCAAGACGTGTTTCTTCACGACTCTGTCATGAAGGATGTAAACGATGAGAGACTAGGGCTGTCCTATGGTTTAACATGGTGTCCTGTAAAGCCCTCAAAATAGAAGATTTACAACCAACCCTGGACACAGTATTTTCCAACTCTAACATACAGAAGTCCTTAATGTACCCGAAAGCAAAGAGACAGACAGTCACCCTATCCTCCGAGAAGAAGTGGAAACAGCAGTCAGATCGCTGAAAAAGGGGAAGTCAGCAGGGGCTGACAACATTCCAGCTGAGTTGGTCCAAGCTGGAGGGGAAGCCATGATCAGCGCCCTACTAAGAATCTGCAACAAGATCTGGCAGACAGGAAAATGGCCAACACCATGGACACAGTCACTCATCATCACCCTCCAAAAGAAAGGAAATCTACAACAATGCCATAATTACCGCACAATCAGCCTCATATGTCACCCAAGCAAGGTCATGCTGCAGATAATATTGAATAGACTGAAGCCACAAGCAGAGACCATCATTGCTGAGGAACAAGCAGGTTTCAGAGCAGGGCGCAGCACAACAGAACAGATATTCAACCTCAGAATACTATGTGAGCGGTACCTTCAACATCAACAAGACCTTTACCACGTATTTATCGATTTTAAGAAGGCATTTGACAGGGTGTGGCATGCAGCTTTGTGGGCAACCATGAACTTGTACAGCATCAATGCAAACCTGATCAGAGTCATCAAACAGCTGTACAGCGAGGCCACCAGTGCAGTGTACTACAACAACAACATTGGAGAATGGTTTCGAACAACAGTTGGAGTAAGGCAGGGCTGTCTACTCTCACCCACTCTTTTCAACATCTTCCTTGAGAGAATCATGGCTGATGCACTGGAACATCATGAAGGATCAGTCAGCATTGGTGGCAGAACGATCACAAACCTCCGCTTCGCAGATGACATTGATGGAATAGCAGGATCAGAAAAAGAGCTTGCCAGCCTAACAGAACACTTGGATAAGGCCTCCAAAACATACGGCATGGAAATCAGTGCAGAGAAGACCAAACTGATGACTAATAACACCAACGGCATTAGCACTGATATCAGGGTTAATGACCAGAAGCTGGAAACAGTTCAAAGCTTCAAGTACCTGGGAGCCATTGTATCAGACCAGGGATCCAAGCCAGAAGTAGTATGCAGGACTGCACAGACAATAACAGCTTTGTCAAAACTAAACACCATCTGGAGAGATAAGAATATCTCACTTATCTCCAAGATCAGACTAATGCGCTCCCTTGTCATATCCATATTTCTGTATGCCTGTGAATCATGGACCCTGACTGCAGATTTGGAGAGAAGAGTACAGGCAGTGGAGATGAGATGCTTTCGGAGACTCCTTGGCATCTCCTACAAAGACCACATAAGCAACGAAAGCGTGCATAACAGAATCCAGCAAACCATTGGACCCTATGAGAACCTTCTAACGATCGTGAAAAAGCGTAAACTTAAGTGGTATGGGCATGTCACAAGATCCCAAGGAATTACAAAGACAGTTTTGCAAGGCACTGTCCAAGGAGGAAGAAGAAGAGGCAGACCAAGGAAGAGCTGGGAGGATAACATCAGTGAATGGACAGGCCTAGAACTCAACAAAACCCTGAGAAAGGCAGAACAGAGAGAAGAATGGAGGGAACTGGTTGCTGAGTCTTTGAGGGTGCCCCCACGGTCGTCAGACTACGGGACAGATAGATAGATAGATAGAACATACTTGTGTATTCTATTGTCATCCATTGCGGTATAAATGACATAAAGATCTCTAACCCAGGACTTAGCAGCAAGAAATGCATTGACTGCATAAAAGTATTGTTGCTGACCACCCTAGAACAAAGATAGTTGTCAGCAAGATTGCTCCTGTTCGAGATTTTAAACTAAATGTTCAAGAGATAGGGTAAAAGCCGAGTCAAGCTCAACCACTTACTGTTTATCCAAAACCAGGCAACTTTTGGTCCGATTCGGCTTCGCCTTATCGAACCAAAAACTTGCATAGTTTTATATAAAAACTAAGCAGTTTACCTTGACTCGGCTTTTACCCTATCTCTCTACTAAAACTGAAAGTAATACTAATTTATTTTTGATGGGTAAAACTATAAAATTATGGGAATTTATGCTAAAACAATATCTTATCAAGAACTTGTCAAGAACTTTATCAACAACTTATTAATAACTAATAAAATATTTTGTCAAGAACTTATTAACATCTTATCTCTACTAAAAATGAAAATGTTCCTATTTTATTTTTGATGGGTAATATAAAATTATGGGAATTTTTGCTAAACAATATCTTGTCAAGAACTAATACAAAAATACTAAAAAAAATAAACTAATACTTCTTCTTTATTATTTGATTTATGCTGAATTTTTTATTTAAAAAAAAAGAAAAAAAAAGTGCAAAACCTTCTCCGCTACCCAGGCTCCGTTACAGGAGAAAATTGGAGGGCACTGCAACGGAGCTTTGGGTAGCGGAGAAGATTTCCAGCATTCACGACTGTTGGAATGCCGACACACGCATTCACACACCACACGCATTCACACAACACATAGGACCTGTAGCTACTGCTATCCCTACGGGGGTTCGATCCCATGCCTGCCAGCTCTGCCTGCCTACCCTGCCTGCCCTGTCTAACGCATTCCGACTTCCCCACTGGGCTGCCCCAAAGGGCGATAGAAGAGTGAAAATTAATAAATATAAACCTTCCTATCTGATGGCGCAATACTTAGCCACACCCCATTGCGCCTGTGTGTCAGATAAAGATTTTGGCATGTTGCCAATACAACACAGCAGTAGGCCTACAGCTCATAGCACAGGACATTGATATATATGTATTATGTGTGGTTGTGTGTGAGGAGTGTTGTGTTGTTGTTTTGAGTCTTGTGGGCACATTTTTGTGTGTGTTTAAAAAATAACGCTATTGGGTTTTTACACATACACCGTATTTAGTATGTTAGATGTAGAATAACACGAACACTGTCATTAAGGTTAGTAGCTCTTACGACAGTCTGTCTCTGAGTGTGCCCGTGATAGTAAGGCATGTGAGCGCTGGCAGTTCAACGTCAAGAGGAATACATGAACCTGTTTCCATGAGGCTTTTGCTATGGCAGCTCATCTTTTTTCCTGTTTCCCTTATCAAGCACGAAACCTACTCTGTGTTTTATGTCCCTCATTCATCCTGTATGCCTGATAATAAGATATCTCTTTTTTCTTTTGGTCATCCTTATAACTCGCGTATTGGATCAAGAAGTGTAGTTTGTCTGCGTTGTTTAAGGACAGCACTTCTCTGCTTCTAGATTGACACTAATCTTTTTTATAATTAAGCCGCCCTACCTAAGTTTGCTACCACACGTTCTGTTTGGATCAGTTCTGACTCTAGTTCACAGCTGGTAAAGCAAGCCTTAGAGATTGTGCTGGAAGCAATGACATCTCTTTTCCGAAATTAGGAAACCTAACAGTGGCGAATCTGATTTTCATCAGATAGTGGAGGGGTTGTTTGTAATAACGATTGTCTGTCTGTTTCCTTTAAAGGGCCTAAGGGATTTTTTAAACGTCTGTATGGATCAAGCCCCCATTGCTCCAAATGTTTGTGGCCATCTTTTTCTTATAAGTAGCAAAATAAAAAAGCAATAATAGAAAAATGGAAAAGGACTATGATATTGATATGGATGATGTGTTTACGCCAGCTGATGATATGGGTGAAGCTTGCAGCAACAACTGTAGCACCTTGGCATTCGTCTAGAAGAGACTTATTAGAAAGCAGGGTTAAAGAGTTCTACAGCAAGTGTGGGACAACCAACACCTCCGAAAGTAATAAGACCATACTGACTATGATATGGACAACAAAGAAGAACTTGTATGCTGTAACCTGGACACAGGACCAAAGGTTTTATTAATGCAAAGAAAAATAACCCCCGATCAGTTTTTAGCAAAAAATACACTCAAGTGAGACTAAGTGGGCTATGCAGAGAAAACTTGGTATTGTGAGTGTACTGGACTACGCTGACTACTAACAGACTGGCTACGCAAGCTGTTGCACAACAACAATTGCTGAAACAAAACCTACAAAAACATTGAAAGTCTGTACCATTTGAATGACTAGCACAGTCACAAACACACAACTTGAAACTAGTTCTAGAGTTGAAAACTAGGCTTTCACACAAGCAGACACTATGAGAACGCACTTGAAACAGATAAATGAGTCATACTCCCTACCCATTGGAGAAATAATGGGCTCAATCACGCATACAGAGTATTAGCCGGCGAGAACTGAGATGACATAATTTAGCGGAAGTAGAGAAGAGCAATTGAGAGCTCACGATTAGAACTAGAAAAGAAGAAGCGAAAGCATGTGAGCAGACGAGCAAATCTTGACAAGGAAGTAAAAGAAAGGAATCACACAGCATCTAAAAAATCGTGGCAACGATTAACACAAGCAAGATAGAGGTCATAAGAACGAATAACAGACAACAAATAGCAATCTCAGGGTTAGTCAGAATAAAAAAGAAACAGTGTCCACCGCATGTCTCTTATGGGATCAATACATCAAAATAGCTGCTGAAAGAATCCTAGCAACTGTTCTCGCGAGCAAGGTGCATCACACTTGGTCAGTATAATTTCAGCATTGGGTTTCGCTATTAGCAGCGCGATCTTTGTGGTGATTTTTTTGCGGGGGGGGGCTGACAGGATGCACGCACTACCACCACCACACCACGACCACCTGACGTACATCGCCCTCAGGCAGTCCTGGGTTAGGAAACGATCGGCTCACTTAGCAGACCTATTTAAAAAAGAATTAGGCTACAAAGTCGGCAACGCACTTCCTGGTATAATTGGTTCTGTTGTAAGTGGGGCATTTATGTTTATTCAACGCAGCAGTAAAGTTGTCGTGGTTTTATGGGCAGAGCATTTGTGGGGCTATTAGACTGGTTGTTTAGTTGTTGGTTGGCTTCTTTCTAAGTTAAAGACTAAGCAAGAATCGCGCTTAAAACATAAGTATAACTTGTTAAAGCAGTATTTCATATAGTGACTGTTCTTCTTACAGGGGAATAATTATTGTTTTTCTTTTGCTCTTGAGGTGGTGAGCGCGTAGTAGTTCTTTCCCTTGTGGTGCTTGCGGCGATTTACATACATTTTTGCTCTGGTGGCTACTGCTTACTAGTGCTGAAGCTGTATTGTTTAACTGTCATTTTTCCCAAGCTAGCCAATCATCTCCGCAGCTATAAATAATTATGTTGTTGTAGTTTGTAAATGTTCCTATTTGTAATGCAATGTTTAGGGGAAGGCAGCATATATAACTATGTCCTATAGCAAAGTCTACCTTAGACCATGCTCATAGTGAAGAACTTCTTGATATGCTTAATGCTTTCTGGTAGTTCAGTACTGGGGCTCCAAGTAGTTAATACAGTCTTCAAGGCATTTGCTAGACTAGGAAGGAACTGCTTCTGTGCAGAAACCCAGTGCCGACAGATATACTTGATCTGGTCTGTGCCAGTGCATTGCACCAAGCAAGCACACACATAGGTCCGAAACAAAGTCATTAATCCTCTTATCCTGGTCTTGTTAACCCTTTCACTTCTTATCAAGAATAAAAGTCGTCATGCATAACATGTGCCATTTGCTCTAATTGAACCAAGAACAACTCTTGCACCACGAGAGAAAGATGTCTTTGGAGGCCACCAGTCATAGTTATTACCTCCTGTGCACACCCCACAAATACAGGAGTCCCATGCCATGATTTTTGTCCTGTGTTTGTCTGACTGCAGTTCTTAGATCAATTATGCGAACTCATTGCACGTAGCCTCTTCATACGCCTTCAAGTTAATCCTACTATTAGGAATTGAAGCTTACTATCCAGTGGGCAGTGGGACCTGCAGCTCAGATAACACACGCCTAAACTTGATAGACAGAGTACATAGACTTTTACTAACTGATGTTTGGGATGGGTCCAATGTGGTCAGCATATGACACTACCACAGCGTAGTGCACCATGTGGCTAGCAAGAGGTTAAGTGGTGTGTTTGGTGTGCAAACTGTATAGGATTTAGACGAACCATGCTTTCGGCAGTGGAGCTTCATCCTTAATTGGTGGGGTTTAAGTATGAGTTCAGTGGGTTGGGAACTTTTACTTCGAAGAATCAATGTCTGTGACACTGCAACATCTAGTTTTTAAAGGTAATAGTCTTAGGGTGTATAGTGAGATCCAAGCCTCATTATTTTGCCTCTTTTGTTATATTTATACATTATTATTCTGTAGTAGATAAAATGTTTATAAACACTAAACAGAAATCCAGTCAGGGTACCTGGTTAAACTAGGCGCCATTCCTAGTTGACACGCTAGCGCGATAAAACTGTTGGCTTTGCCGAGGTCTTCTACAAAGTATCATGGGGGACAAACATCGACAGCAACAAAACTGGAATTCAATTGTTACAATCCTGTAGAATAGATCGTTTCTACATTTATGTGAAGACAGGTTATTATGATTTCTGACACTGGAAAAGGAGCTCTGCGCCCAGGGCACAAACTCAACCATAGTATTAAGGGAGCTAAATCTACAGTCATCTTACCTCTAAGGATGCCACCAAGTCATCTTGCAGATGCTTGGTTTCAGGAACCCATTTTTTAGAAGAATCCAGGATGCTGGGGGATGATGGGGAAGGTAGGCCTTTTGTTGGTGGTGTTGTGATGATCGGAGAGGACATAGAACCTTTGTCGGTGTGTGTGACCTTCATTGTTCGTTCGGCAGGTAAACTCTTTCTTTTTGTACACTTGTCTCGTTTAAACACAACAGGAAAAATCGCACAAGTGGGACGAAGGCCTTTCTTCTCATCAGTCCCTTCTGATCTATGAGCTATCCTTCCACCCAAGCAGGAAAGCAATTGTACTGTGGTATCGGGGAGCACAATAGCTTTACTTACACTTCAAGTTCTTTTATTAAAGAGCTAGAAGAAGGCTTCCATGAAAACACTCTGGTATAATCATGGATGGTGGATCGGTGGTCTAGAGGTAACGCGCTGGACTAGTAATGCGAAAAGGTCCGTAGGTCGGGGTATGATTGATTTCGAATAGGTTTATGGTGCGGTGTTCGTACCCGTTGGGCTCAAAATTTTGTTGTCCTATCCATTGACCATGGAGTGGTGGATGTGTCCCTGGGCGGCTAGTCTTTCGGATGTACACGAATTAAACCGAGGGTCCCGTGTGTTACACAAAATGTTCAGCGCACGTAAAGAAACCCACGGCAGAACAAGTGAGATGTGCAGCCTGGCAAAATTTCTCTGAAAAGAACGCACTCTGATAGGAAAAACAAATACAGTGTGCAGACCTGAGAGAGACGTAAAAAAGAAGAAAAAAAAAAAGGTGAGGCCGCTGCTCTTGTGGCGGACGCGCTCTCCCGCGGGGAGGAGCAGCCTCTGAAGTTCAAGCAGAGAAATCTCATGACTTAAAGTGGTTATAAAATATAAAATAAAATATAAGTGTTGAAATAAATAACAATCGCAAAGACGCAAGCTACAAAGAACAGTGGACTGTATAAAATTTACATAGTTACATGAGAATATAGTAAATATTATTAAATACTAATATACGATACATAACCCATGTGTCCCGCCGGTCCACAATAAGGAAAGTCACCTGAAACATGCCCAGCTATTGAGCTTTAAAGCTGTTTGGTGAAGTACCATGAGTTGAGAAGTAGGAGGGGGAAAATTGGTGAAGTTTATGTCATTTGAGTATAACAATGATGGAGTACTACAAGGCACAGCAATAGAAGGAGACGCTAAGAAACCTCGCGGTTTCCTAACTTGAACTGATGCGTAATGTGGAAGCTGACGCTTATTTAGCAGGTGCATTTTACTTAGAAATAAATATAACGCTGTAATAAGAATGGCATTTCATACCGCAAGCATTGACTGTGGCAGATTCCAAGTTTGAGTTTATTAGACCATTACAGATCTTTATGCACCCGACAGAACTTTTCGTAAAGCCATAAATGCATGGTCCAGTAAATAGCGACTAGCATATCAATCAGCCAGCGAAATGAGGTGAGGACGATCATAGCCATTACAGATTAAGTGCACTATACTGTGCTTCATAGAATGATACTCAGCGACCTCCCTCAACCATCACCACATGGCTATGATCCTTCCCTACTTTCCTCGGATGATCAGTACACATTGGTTGTTTGTTCTGGTTGCAAGAGAGACAGGCTACTTTCTTGTTTCGCTCTGTGGATGGGATTACTAGTACACTGGAAAGACCCTCGACGTTGATGCCTCAGATTTGCTAGTGTATTCGGAACAGTGGCGGTGGGTGACTAATGGACATGAAGGGAACATTTCCCGTAATTGAAGTTCAACTTGCTCTCCTAGACCCACCATAGCGGACACAGTTAGAAACCTCAAAGTCTACAACCACATTGACCTTGTTGCAGTCTAATTGTACACAGATGTTGTACTGGCCGCCAATCAAATACAAGACTTACTGAATGAATACAATAAAAAATCACGTTTGTTTTTAAACCAGTTTAAGATGAAGATGACGACTGCTAAATATCTAGTTCCCCAGTGACACCAGATTCCAGGAAATCTAATGTAAAATGCTAATACCTTTCATTTGAAAAAATTACAACAGATGCAGCATTGCACATTGAAGCAAACAACTAGCAAGAGTATACAAAAGTGCAGGCGTAGGAAGATCAGCATTTACGGTGTTGAGCTCTATTTATACAGGTACAGCAACACTGTCTCAGCCGAAGCAGGAACCAGGCATTGCTCTCTTGGCTACAGGAATTGGTGCTCCTGCAAAATTGCATTGGGCTCTGTTTCATAACAGCAGGAGCTGTTCCATGTGTCACAGTCAGTCTTTTGTCAAAGAAGTTGTGCGGTTAAGACTAGACAAATCATAGTGGCTGTGTGGTTGAGCTTGACATTAGCCAAGTATAAGTCATTCAGGCGTCATTAGTTAGCAAATCTCTAACAGATTCGCACCAAATCAGAAGGAGTTCACGTTGACTGTCAGGCTGACTACGATGCTTACAAGCGCGTCAAAGTTCGACCTCAGCACAAAAGAACACAAAAGCTGAAGCCTGTGACATTGACATCTAATAAAACATGGTAATATATTAAAAAAGGGGTATCTGCTTGGCCAAGAACAGTGCTTTAAAGGGCCTCAGCTAAGTATCTATTAAGGAGCGAGAGTTTACCTGCGGTAGATTCATTGCTTCATACCGTTAGCAAAACAAAGAAATAACAAGTACGCAAGCAATTTAATTAATTGTTTTGTTTTCTTTACTATCTGGACGTTAGAGTTTTTAGTTGAGGCTCGCAGTAAAGGACAGAATTTGTATTCAAGACGTTCGAGCTAAGGTTTACGGAACCACAAAACGTGGTTCATAGCAAACCAAGATGCAATCGCACAACTACCAAGGCAACCTAAATAGAGATCCACAGTGTAAAAGGTGCAGGTAGGTTGCTGAAATTTATTACAAACACGGCAAATAAAGATGAGAATTATCTGTTTATGTGTCAACAACAAATCAATGCACTGAAACTTCCTTTGAAGAGCTCAAACACAAACATGGGCAAGATGAAGATGATGCGCAAACCGTTCACTCCTTTGAAGAGTCAACACTAACCTGGCAGTGAGCTGCTTGCGCAAGTTCAAATCATTTCTGCAGAAACCCGCACGCTGAGGGGGATCAAGGATGGACAGATGCGTTAAGGTTCTTCGCATGTAGAACTAAAGCAAAACAAAGTTTTCATCCATTGTTGTAGAAGTTACCATTCCCTGCCCCTGATGAGTTGTAGCTAAAACGTGCTGTGCTGAACATTCGACAAAGAATTGATAGTTTGTTTTATGTTCGGTGTGTGTGGCTGCTAAAAGACTGTTTAATGTGGCAAAGAAAGCAGAGGAGAGTTTCAAAACTATCATGATCAGTCGTGACAAGCGCTTACTTCACAGGGCATTGACTGTCTGTGGCGTCTGTTCTAGTAGCATTGATTGTGTTTTGAGGACTTAAAGTCCCAACGCTTCAGTGTGAATGTGTTTGGCAGCCTGGGAAGGAAGATGCGGGCCCCTACGGGGACCCCAGCGGGTTTTGAAGACACTTAGGGATTCAGAAAAGGTGTCTCTCTCCACAATAGGTAACCTGATAAAGAACCATGTTAGAACTTTGCTATGTAACGTAATGAAACCAGTTATCATTCTTACATCATTAGATACAATGAGTAGCCTTATTGCAGCAGACAACTAGTTAAGAACATCAGCACAAACAAGAGTTTTTGCAGGACGAATGACTTGGTTGTTTACCATCTTTAAGACAGCAGGACAAACACGAAAAGCATTGTAGGGAGTGAGGCCCCGAAGCGACATCACTGAACTTGTAACACCCAAAGCCAGGAAAGCTGGGGGTCTCGGTGTGAATTGGTTTACTTCAAGGAATATCAAAAAAGCTACATAAAAAATATAAAAAAAAGAGTCCGATGTAGTGTATGGACTTTGCGTGTATTGCCATTGTTTTCCATACCAAGGCTGGGCCGGAAAAATGCCCTAAAACAGTTCTATAACTCAGTTTCAATCTCAAGTCTGTTCATTTGCTTCATGATTGTGTTGTTAGCTCAGAGTGGTGCGCACCTCAGAGCCATTCTTGTGATTGAGGACCGAGAGGGCTAAGCTTTTTCTTGAACTCATGGAGTGGACAAACATAACGCCCACTACTTCATCAGCTAAACCTGCAAGAGATTCATTATGTTGTGAGACCAGGAATAATAAGCTTTCGCTGCACACATCTGAGTTGGTGGTAATTTATTTAACGATCCGGCAGTGGAGGACAATCCAACAGTCAGAGATCATGGACCCCATCAGTGGTAGTTTCGTGGAGCAGCACATAGTTAAGTGTAATGTACAACTAAAGAAGTAGATCCATACATGGGATAGCAGCCCGTCGTTTTTCCCAGATATCTAGAGGTTATATAGACTCTACACTGAATTATGCAGCAGTGAGTCTGATGAGTATAAGGCTTACGCGTTGCTCAGTTCATCAGAGAAGTAGCGCGTACTTTTGCTAAATAGCTTAATCCTTCTTGATTCTGCTCACAACATGTGATGGGATCTCTAGAGTCCTTGTCTTCATCACTGAGTACTTGCTCAATTGACAGGAAAAATACTTCGACACAAAGCTTGCAAGATAAAGGCCCGTCTACCTTATGCGTACATGGATCTCATGGAGAAAGCTTTGATGAGAAGAGCTGACCTCGCCTTAACGAAAGCATTCTTCAGCAGAAAGACGGTAAAGGAGATCCAGTGAGTGATGATGTCGCGATGCTCAGTGGGCTGGCAAAAGATGCAGTGTCGGACGATGGGCGATGTACCATGATCAGTTATCTACTTGCTGAGTGCATGGTTTGCTTGCTGATGTCTTTTGAGAACTACAGAAAGACTCGGGCGTGAAACACTTATGGGACTAGACCCATCACATTGATAAATCAACAGCAAGATGTTTGGGATGCTTTCTTGAAGTTTTACTGGGGGTGCAGATTGATTTGTTGTTGACTGCCTTTAATGAGCTCCAAAGATTGAGGAAGGATGGTCTGCGTGGTGGGCATCAGTTATGCTCGCGACCAGTGTGTACTATGTTGAGGCCAACAAACAATATTTAAAAGACTATGATCCTAGAAGCTTCTAGATACATCAATTACTTGGACGCAAACGCAACCGGTTTGGATGGGCGATGTGTCCGTCACTACCACTTGTAGAAATAACTTTCGAGTTGTTTAATGTCCTTGTTGCAGTTGGATGGAGCTTCTAAAATGCTATCACGATGTTCCTGGTCAGTTGTCAGATGGGCTGGGATGCTTGAGAAGTAGATTTCGTCTCTCTCCCGATGAACTTCCTGATGCGCACAATGAACTACACAATGGCTGCAGAAAGCTCAAAACATCACCAAAAGACCACAAAGCTGTGTACCCAAACTATTAAATGACAAGAGCGCAAGTATGAATGTTGTGCACTACAGAGCTACAGTTTACCTAAGGCATGGGTTAATTCTATTCTGTTCATGTTATCATTGTGTTTGACCCCCGCCCCGCCAATAGGCAATTCATGAAGCACCATTACATCATGAAGGAACGACTGATCTGAGAAAGCGAAGGCAACCGATGCCTCAGAAAAAGGATTACTTTCATCGTCATGAACAATTTGCCGCTGCTTTGGTAAAACATATGGAGAACCGGCACACAAAAGAAAAGATGTTAGATTAGTCACAAAAGAAAATGCAAGCGATAAAGCTAACATCAAAGCCAGCTATTCTCTCAGACTACAGGCAATTCCATTGCCCAGTGTTGGTATGGCATCATGATGAATAAGTAGTCATGGTATAACACTAGAAAAATACCAGTATTCTTTGGGTTGTAGTGTGCTGGAGCTGTCAAAGCTGTATGTTAATGCTGAGAGTTCTTGGTTATGATTACTTCAATGCTAAATATCCTGCTGTAAGGGTTTTGTTACACTGACACCAGACTCTTTCGATCCTGTAGAATACCCCCACAGACGATATATTGCAAAAGACCTTGTAGATGAACCGTAGCGCTGGGATCAGAGTCAATGGTATGTACACCAGGATTATTCTGAAAAGGACAGTCCCTTGCATTCATGCAGTAAACTCAAAAAAGATATTGGTAAGATGAAGGCTGATATGCACGCTCTCAACTAAAGTGATCAGAAAGAAGTGATGGGCTGAGGGCAAGAGTCCAGCGTGTGCAAGCCAGACAGGTGAGTTAATAAAAAACGAAAAAGGTATAAGTTCTTCGTTGGTGCAAACAGATGTTGGTGGTGTCAAATACAGGCATCTGTCATGATAACTCCAAAGTGGCTCTCTTTGAAGGTACGTGGAAATTTCATCATGACAAAGACCCAAAGCTTGCTCAACCTCTGCACCAACTCAAACAACTGTGTGTGTCGGAGAAAAAAGACATTGATTGCGCAGGATACAAAACGAGTATATTCAAGACCACCAGCGCATCCTCACGCACTTGTCACTGGAGCACAAAGTAATTACTTACTTAATAATTTTTTATGCATTTATATACGAGATAAAACATTTGATTGAGACTCGCAATGGAAAGTTTACTCTTAATCAAATACTATGGAAGTGTGCTATATGCTTCGTCTCTGCATTTAACAGTGCTGAAACATTCTAGAGACTTTGGCCAGCGAAAGTAGGAAATAAAACTTGATGTTGATGGTACAAAAGATAGAGGCTAAGTGTGCTTAAATAATATGTTCTAGGGAGTTGTATTGTATGATGAGAGAGTGTCCAACCCACTTCAGTAATATGCAAAAGTATGTTCCCTAAATTGTGTAAAAAAAACCATGTTAGAGGAGACCATACAGTCACTGTACTTCTGATGGCTATAGTGACCTACGATCGAAACTAAAGCGGGACAGGTATTTAGGTGGACTGTAGCTGCGGACCTGTCTATCAACAAGGCGTGTTGTGGTGCTAGGTAATGGGACATATGATCATTAATAGGGATCCAACCTCCCCAACTTTTTTTTGTTATAGTCAAGAGAAAGTGTCTACTATGTCCCGGATGGGATGCTGTGCTCGTTGTGGCTGGCGTGATGGCTTCAGCTTCGGCCAGGAGCATCAGATATCTCAGTTTCTTCCAAATGTAGGTATTAGTGGTTTGTCTTTGGTTGTTGTTGTTTGGATGTGCTTGCTCTGCTGTATTGTTTGCCTTTGATTAGGGTCACAGGTTTTACCTATGGACTTCTAGTTTTTCTCAGATGTTGAGATGTTGTCTCAGAAAATGCAGGGGTCTTCATACCCACTCTGGGTATTTCGTGTGCCTGGGATCAGTGAATTTTCTTGGTAGTACTGATATGCCGCAAACAGTCTTTCTGCTAACAGTCTTGTTAAACTTTAAAACAGTGCTGTGAGATACTGTGTGGTTGCTGGTATACCTCTTTTGTAAATTGCTACCGTCCATGTTTAGTAGAACTGATTAATAATGCTCCTTTAAACTCGCGTAACGAATCATCCGACTAAAATAAGTCTGGGATATTATTTAGGGGGCCCCCACTATAGTTTCCTGTCAAAGCAACAGCAGTGTCAGTGGCACTCTTTTCAGTAAGGGGCTCTGCATCTTTATACCTGAGAAAGTACGTCCAATACAGTAAGAGCATACTTATACCTCTTCTTTGATTGTGTCATGGGGGTAAGTATAAAAGGTGCTATTTGATGAGTATCATTTGTCTTCATGTGTATAAAGGAGGGCTATTAATGCGCGCTTGGAGCAGGTAAATAGATCTGCCCATATGCTTGTTTAGACACGCCACTTTCTTTGTACTTCGGAAACTTACTCTGCTGCATGCTGCTATAGTTTATTAGTAGTGCCTGTCCTTTCCATTACCTTTTTGGTGTAGTAGATTTAGCGAGTTTGGCATCCATTGTTTTTCTCATTATAATAAAATAAAAATATTGCTGTTGGATAACCGCCATCTTGCTAAGAATTATATTGTCTGCCACAGCAATAAAAGCAATCTCGCCTGTCTTCTGAGAGTTTCAGTGTGTGTTGATTAATAGATCAAGAAGCTGTGGCTTAGAATAGGATGTTATTGGTTGCGCTGGTGGTCATCAATGTAGTACTCTTTTCTATAGCCGCGGTTCAACACCGGTAAACTGTTTTTGCAGCATGTCCTAGTTCCGAAGTTCTTTCATTAGATAGTACAGTCTAAATGGCAATTCTTTGTTATCGAATTCTGTCCTGTGCTCTGGTTCAGTTTTGTCTATTGCTTTATCATGCTCTTCCTTTTCTTCGTTGGTATGAAGTTTAGAAAACAAGTAGTTGCTCCTGTAAAGAGCATAGTGCGTTAACTACAGCAACACCAGGCCAACGATCACTGAGTAGAAGCCATTTTGTTATGTATGGACTATATTTTCTGGAATGATTCCCTGCTTAACCAGGAAGTCTTTTGTAGCAAGGTGCTGTTACACCGCAAGTAGCTTAGCACTGTGTTCAAAGTCTTGTTTTCCTAAATCTGCAAGGCTTCATTTTTTAGAATGTTTTCTAACATAGTAAAGCCGGACACTAAGACTGCCAATAACGGCATGCGTGGTAGAGTCAGATTGACTGCGAGTCTTTTTGTACTCATATTTTCTAATGCAAGAAATTTAATTTTTTATTTATATCTATTAATACATCTTAGAATGGAACGTTGTTTCAGGTGTTTGTTGGCTTGTGGTTGCGTTGTGGTTGTGGGTTGGCTTTTGTTCATGTTGTGGTTCTGTTTTGTGGTTGCATGCTGCTTCATATCTTATAGGCTGTATAGACCAATTCCCATAGCTGTTATACATATATTAAGTAAGACTGAATGTTTGTTTTTTGGTGGGCTGTGTTCTTTTTTCTGTTGTTTCTAGTGTAGTAGCATCTGTTTTTTCTAATTGTTTCTCAGATAAGATACTTTTGCGTCTTGCTATTGGTTGCTAAGTTTTTTCTCTGTCGATTGTCCATTTGCTAACCCTCTTGCCTAGCTTCAACTCTCCCAGGTTTTTGAGTTTGGACAGTTGTCACTTAAGTGAAGGGGGAAGAGGTTGCTGTGGTTGTTGGGAATTCTCTGTGCTTCCTGGTGGGTTCGTACTGATGTTCTGTTGCTTCCATCTTTTCTATATGGTTAAAATTTTAGTATGTAGAATGTTATCATACTAGCGCTACTGGTTGGCGCGTTGGAGTAGAGAGCCAAAACCGGTAATAATATCACAGGCAGTGTTCCAGCGTTCTAGACAAGAGTGTATAGGATCTTGTGAGAGGTCAATGCTAAGTCAGCTTCTGGAGTCCACATTAAAGACCCTACATGTTGCATTAGCATATAGACCCATAACTAACTCAGTATGCCCATGGCTGTTTTCACTCTCTTTAGCTCGCAAGAAGGGATTTATTACCTATTAAAAAATATGAATAATGTCTTGTGGTGGTAACTGCTGCCACCTTTTCCACGTTAGTAGAGTTCCAAGTAATGCTTTGTTTTACCACAGACGCTAAGAGAGTACAATTCTCCTTCTTATCCAGTAGACTCGTTCTCATTGTTATTTTCTTGCTTGACTTAGAGCCGAGAGAGTGTCATCAACAATAAGTTCCTCGCAATTCATGTTGTTCTATCTATATCAATATATTTTGTGTAAATAATTCTTGTTTGTTTTGACAAGTTTGTTTAGTAAGTGTTGTGTTAAATAATGTTGTTGTTGGGGACTTGTTTATTTCTTGACAAGCTTAATATTTGTTCTTGTTTTAGTTCTTGGCAGGTTCTTGGTCAAGATTTGTATTAGTTGTTTATAAGTTCTGGGCAAGATTCTTGATAAGTTGTTAATAAGTTCTTGACAAAAATAGTTTATTAGTTATTAATAAGTGTTGTTGATAAGGTTCTTTGATCAAGTGCTTGATAGATTGTTTTTTAACTAAGATTCCATGTATTTTATAGTTTTACCATCGCAAATATTAAAACTAGTCTTAATTTCAGTTTGTTAGTAGGATGAGATAGGCGTTAAAGGCCGGTAGTCGAGGGTTTGTAATGTAAACTGCTTAGTTTTTATTACGCAAAAAAGACTATGCAGTTTTTGGTCCGATGGGGGCGGAGCCGAAATGGGACCAAAAGTTGCGCCTGGTTTTGGATTAAACAGTAAGTGGTTGGCTTGACTCATGGGAGTTTAACCCTATCTCTGTTCAGAGGGGATTTCTAATGCAATGATCAAGTATTGAACTTCACGTCTGTCATGATTTCGCCTCATTGTAACAGCTTAGATATGCAGGCATTTGATTCTTGCACAGATTTTCTAATTTTTTTAAAATTCGGTCCACACTAGTTTGTAGAAAACAACTTTGATGTAAGGTTTCATTCACACTTTATCTGGATGTCAGATGAAAGATAAGGATGTGTAGGTGTTAAGCTGGTGGCTTGTACACTGGTATTATCGACATGGAGAGACATTGTCTTGGCCTTGTTAGATTCAGTTGTTGACCCTACCGTTTGTGCTTGGAGAGCCTGTTGACGTGCTGGAAGATTTAGATTCTTCAGATTGTTTCTTTTACTGGTGTTTTTGCGAAGCGACCTGCGCCATACATTTTGAGTCTTGGGGTTCTATAGGTAATTTGTTCTTGGTGTTTGGAAAGTAACTTTGCAGGCTTGATGTTAGTGCTTGCTATTTCCGCCTCTTGGTCTCAAAGGAGGCGCATGAGTGCGCTTGCGCGCTGCGCGCGACGCGCGCCGTGTGTGTGTGTGTGGAGAGTGTTGTAGCACTGTGCGAAATGTTAGTGGCAGCTTTAAAGGCTTCCATGGACGCCTCATGGACCTGAGAAGGCATGGCTAAGCTTTGTAATCTTTTGATGCCAATGATGATAAGCTGGTTTTTTAAACAAAACCGAAAAAAAAATCGGCTTCGTAACACGTCAAGTTTTAATGCATATGGAGAATATGAAGTTTTGATCATGGGTTCTATTCTGTTGTCGTATTCTATTCAGTTTCTCTTCGTATCTCTGTGGTCTTGTGTTCTTGGACTGTCTGTCTGTTTGTCTGACTGTTAGTCGAGTCAGTCGAGTCAGGTGAGCACTGTTCTTGTGTGACTTTTAGGTGTGCTAATAGGAGTGAATGATTCATGATTGTTCTGCTTCACCCCTGTTAGATTCTCGGGTTGAGGATTGAACGCCTCTGGATGATTACCTCAGTGCGGATTCACTCTCCCCCAATAGTCCGGATGAGGACGTATGTAAACCGCTGTGGTCCGTGTGTGAACGCATGCAGCAACATATGTGCGCCACGTTTGATACACGTTCCACTCTTCGGAGAGGAGAAGGCATTGTGTGCCAGTCGGGACTGTGATGACAAACTTTACAAACTTCTTATACACAGAGATTGGATGAAAGAAAAGGTACATGAGTGCTTATTCATTATCCTCGATATAAAAGAATAAAATAAATAACGCGCGCGCACACACACACGCACACACACGCACACACACACACACACACACACACACACACACCATCGAGTGGGTGTTTACCATGTGGCAACGACCGGAGTAACCCAGTGACATAGATAGAGAAGCTAGAGGGAAAATGGATTACTGACACTTCACAAGGAGCAGTGACATATGAGGCTGTTTGAAAACTGTGACTGAAGGTGGGGGTGACAGGCCACTCACAAAGGTGACAGGTAAGTACGCCACAGCAAACACTGACCCTCCTCTCCCCCCCTCCCACCACCACCACCACCACCACCGCGATCACCCCCCCCCTCCCCCAATAAAAAAAGAAAAACCGGAAAGAAAACAAACCTATGTGCTCTGAACATGAAAAGGTGGTGGTGGTGGTGTGTGTGTTTATTTATTTATTTATATTTTATTTTAATTATTTTATTTTATTCTTTTATATCGAGGATAATGGAATAAGCACTTATGTGCTTTTTTTACATCCAGTCCCCGAGTGTATGCGGTTTTGTAAATTCTGTCAGCTGTTCCCACCGGCACACAATGGCCTACTCTTACAAAAAGCGGAACAGGATTTAACGTGTGCGCAAGATGTTCTGCGTGAGTGCGTGGGCGCGCGCATGCGCACGCGTGTGTATGTGCACGCGCATGCGTATGTGTGTGTGTGTGTCTGTGCGCGCGCGTGTTTGTAGTAACACAATACAATTCATTACACAGAGAAATCTGCCGTTACTTTAAGTGGTATACAATACAATACAATACAACGCACTAAACTACAATACAATACAAAACCATACAATACTCTCCACCACTTTCACGCGACGAATAAACGGTACACCTTGGATGCATTCTTTAGCGACAAAATTAATGCAGCTTCATTTATCAAAATGTTTCCTATTACATGGAGGCGTGGATGATATACTCATGTTCTACTTCGCCTCCGCGTCATACTCCTTCCCACAAAGGCAACCGCGTCATACTCCTTCCCACAAAGGCAAGGCCCATGGTACATGTTTTTATTACGCATACAAAGAGGCATGTTAAAAAAAAGGATAAAGAAGAAAGTTCTCAGAGCACACTCGACACTGATATATTCCTACATTGATGTGTGTGTGTGTGTGTGTGTGTGTGTCTGTGTGTCTGTGGGGGGGACGGGATAGCCTGGTGGTCAGAACATTGCACTCGCAATCTGACGACCCGGGTTCGATTCCCGTTCAATGGGATATTTTCCACTGGGGGTTACATCAGTGCAGACTCCACTCTCCCCAAAAGCCATTCAGATGAGACTATAAACCGAGGCCCCGTGTGCGAACGCACGCAGAACATCTTGCACACGCGTTAAATCCTGTTCCTCTTTTCGTAAGAGTAGGCCATTGTGTGCCGGTGGGAACAGATGGCAACATTTACAAAACCGCATACATGCAGGATGTAAAAGAGCACGTAAGTTCTTATTCCATTATCCTCGATATAAAAGAATAAAATAAAAAATAAAAGTAAGAATGTACGCATGTGCGTGCATGTGTGTGTGATACTTTTATTTGAAGTTATCTTTGAATGTTTATATTAATATGAAATGTAGCTTTCTTGTGTCTTTCGAGATTATGATACGTATCAATGTGCCTGTCAGTATTATAATTGCCCGTCATGGGATTATTAAAGTGTTTTTGACTTGACTTGAAGCGGGATATTGTTGAATTACTTCCCCTTCCAAAAACACCTTGAGCTTCTTTAACTACCCGAATTGATTAAATTAGGATGGGGGTGGGAGTTAATTGGTGGTTTCGCTTAGCTGTGTTCTTTTATGCAGACTTCTGCCAATAGGGGACAGAAAGAAAGAAGTAAAAACAAGAATCACCTCGGAGAGCCTACGACGTCCATTGATCATCTCCTCTCCAGCATGGGGGAGGGAGGGGTGGGGGGCTCTTAGGTACATAACAAAGATCAAAGGAATATATCAGAAACAGAGAAAAAAACCCAAATAAAAAGGGAGGAGAATCCTCTTGAACGGGTATCTCAGTGGTAGCACGAATCCGACTCGATCTATGGGCCGTCAAATCGCAAACGCAACTTCCTAACCACTAGGCTATCACCTCCCCCCCCCCCCCCCCCCCCCCCCCCCTCCTATCCCCCATTACATATAAAATCAGTAGTACGATCTTTCTGCAGCTGTGTCGAATAAAAGAATTTGTCATGCTCTCTCTCTCTCTCTCTCTCTCTCTCTCTCTCTCTCTCTCTCTCTCTCTCTCTCTCCTCTGTATTTGTGCATTGTCTTCATTATTTCTTTCTCTGAAAGTGAGCTTGGTATTGTGTATGTTATCCGGTTTTTGCCCACTCTGTGGCATTTTCAATTTCTTCTACGCCAACCATGTATTATGGCCTAAGGCTGAGATACATTAAATTTCTGAGTTCTGAGTTCTGAGTTCTCTCTCTCTCTCTCTCTCTCTCTCTCTCTCCTCTCTCTCTCTCTCCTCTCTCTCTCTCTTGTGTTCCCGCTTGTCAGATATGTAGCTGTCTCTACAATGAAAGCAGCTGTGCGTTGCAGGTCCTCTGTCAAGTCTCCATACAGCTTCTTGGCCTCTGGGGTGGTATGGGTCAGGTCAGTTCCTCTTTCGGAGTGTCTCATGTGGCGGGCAGGACTGAAGCACATGGTCTGTTGGCTGGTTGCCTGTCTTGCAAGGGCAATGCTCTGTGTGTTCCTTCCTCACTTGAAATTTTATCGGTAGGAGACGTGCATGCATCGACTCAGTCTGCACTAGTGAGGATTTATGACATCATAGTATGAAGACCCACATTGTGAACAGACCATGTACAGTGTAGTCTTTTGTGTGATGTGAGAATTCTGTTCTCTTGTACTTGCAACTCTCCTCCGTTCAAGCCATTTTTCGTCCTCTGGGTATTATACAACGTAACTTCACTAGCTGACTTCTTGTTGGCTTGTTGTTGTTGTTGCTGTTGCTGGTGTTCTTGTTGCTGTTGTTGTTGTTGTTGTTGTTGTTGTTGATTTTCTTGTTGTTATTGTTGTTGCTGTTGTTGTTGTTGTTCATCATCATCATCATCATCATCATCATCATCATCATCATCATCATCATCATCATCGTATAATAATAATAATAATAATAATGTATGGAATGTATATAGCGCTGAATCTTGTAAAGCAACAAATCAAAGCGCTCAGATGACATTTTTTTTAATATCGAGGATAATGGAATAAGCACTCATGTGCTTTTTTACATCCACTCCCCGTGTATATGCGGTTTTGTAAATTTTGTCATCTGTTCCCACCGGCACACAATGGCGTACTCTTTCGAAAAGCGGAACAGGATTTAACGTGTGCGCAAGATGCTCTGCATGCGTTCGCACACGGGGCCTCGGTTAATAGTCTCATCCGAAGGACTTTGACATTTAGTTCGATTTTTTTGGTCAAACTGGGAAGAAAGGGCGAGGCTGGGAATCGAACCCAGAACCTCACTGTTTACTTGTTGGCAGGCAAACGTCTTAACCATCCTGCCACCTTCCTTCTTCATCATCATCATCATCATCATCATCATCATCATCATCATCATCATCATCATCATCATCATCATCATCATCATTTTCTTCTTCTTCTTCTTCTTCTTCTTCTTGTTCTTCTTCTTGCACGTGCATGTGTGTGTGCTTGAATGAATGAATGTGTGTGTGTGTGTGTGTGTGTGTGTGTGTGTGTGTGTTGTGTGTGTGTGTGTGTGTGTGTGTGTGAATGGAGAGAGGAAAGCGAGAGAGGAAAAGTGTGTAAGTATGTGTGTGTGAACATATATCCGCACATGCGTGTTTGTACGTGAGTGTTTACTTTGCATGCACACCTACAATTGCATAAGTCAACACAAAAGCATCTATATGTTTGCATGCATGCATGCATTCATGCGTGCGTCTGTGTGTGCGCGTGCTGTGCGTATATGTGTGTGCGTCAGCGTGTGTGCTGTTTGTGCATGTGTGTCTGTGTATGTGCTCGTGTGCGTACATGCGCACAAGCACGTTCACACATGCCTGTAGGATTAAAAACTCCGAGACATCGCTGAGCAAACGACTTCACATATCATGCAAAGAAAGAAAGAAAAAAGTACACCCCTCCCTCCCCCCCCCCCCCCCCCCCCAACAAAAAAAATCTACAATTTCGGACAAGAGTTTAAATAAAGAACAAGAACCCAACAAAAGAAGGCTTCATGAAGGCACGATTTATAAAGGCCATAAAAATTTTGCACCCCGGGGCGTGATTGCAGAGGCTTCAAGAAACAGGAAGACAGACACATTTTCCTATGATTTTTCCTGACACAACCTGCCTTGTAAATGCCAGTTTATGCTGAAGGAAACTTGTATATTAAAAGAAGTGCAGGCCCTTTGGTGCTAGAGAAACATTTTCTAATCCTCTTCTCTTCTTCTGCAAAATGGTTAACAACTTTTTAAAATGATTTTTTAATTAGGGATGGGGTGGTGGTGATGGTGGTAGGGGGGGGGGGGTTGGAGGGGGGAGGAGAAGGAGTGATTTCCGGACCAAAAACCTCACCATATCTTAGTTTTAGAAGCGTCAGGTGTACAGCAGGTCAGAACCCCCCCCCCCCCCCCCGCCCATTTCCTCCTCCTCCTTCTTCTCGTTCTTGTTGTTGTTGTTGTTGTTGTTGTTGTTGTTGTTCTTCTTCTTCTTCTTCTTCTTCTTCTTCTTCTTCTTCTTCTCCTCCTTCTTCTTTTCGTCGTTGTTGTTATTATTGTTCTTGTTGTTCTTGATTGTGCTCTTCTTCCTCCTCCTCTTCTTCCCCTTCTTCTTATTTTCGTCGTTGTTGTTGTCATTGTTCTTGATTGTGCTCTTCTTCCTCCTCCTCCTCTTCCTCCTTCTTCTTTTCGTCGTCGTTGTTGTTATTGTTCTTGCAATTGTTTTTAGAAATTGTTGTTGTTGTTGTTGTTGTTGTTGTTGTTGTTGTTGTTCTTTCTTCTTCTTCTTCTTCTTCTTCTTCTTCTTCTTCTTCTTCTTCTTCTTCTTCTTCTTTTTCGCCTTCTTGTTGTTTTTGTTGCTATTGTTGTTGTTGCTTTTGTTTCTGTTCTCTTAAAAGAACCCACGGCAACAAGAGTTTCCCTGGCAAAATTCTGTCGAAAAAAGCCACTCTGATAGGGAAGCAAATACAGTTTCAGACAGGAAAATATAATGGGTGGCACTGCTCGTGTGGTGACGCGCTCTCCCCGGGAAGAGCAGCCCGAATTTCACGAAGAGAAATATGCCGTGACTTGAAGTGGTATAAAACGAAAATGAAAGTATACTCATGGTCACAAAGTGGATCGAAATCATCACCTCTAGTTGAAGGCATCAATTTCTCAATTTTTTTGATCACAGAGGCGAGGAGAAAGCTTCATGATCTGTACTGTGCAATCTGCACTCAGCTTGTGTCTAAACAAACCAAAGGGCGGTTTTTCTTTAAATACGAACTAAGTTAAAAGATTTATGAAAGGGACTTTTGAAGGTAACTCAACGTTGCCTAAACAGAAAGACAGCGGGGACGTCAATACAGTGTGATATATGTTAAAAGAAAAAGCTTGGACACAAGTAGAAAAGTTGACGCTGAAAGAATTGTCTCTAAAGCTTATCATGCTTCTTTTCCCTTACTGGACACTAGTTCCAAACCCTGCATACACTGGACCAATCAGGCGTGTCATTGAGGAACAAGAAATGTATATTTTTTTTGTAAATAGTGTATTAAAGTATACTTAACATCGGGCACACCAAGCTCCTATAGAACTGTTGGAGTTTAAACAAATTGCACAGAGTTGTGTGATATAAAAGGTAAAGTAAAGGGAGCGAGGCGTCAGAGACCTCACTCCTCTACGGGCCAGCATATTGAGGGCGGCGCCCATCCCCTCTCCCTCGCTGCCTTACCTTCCCTGACCCTAAAGAGGCAGGTAACCATTTTACAGATGGGTGAACTGGGGGACTGTACTGAAGCCAAGGCGCGCAAACGGTCACCCATCCAAGTGGTTACCACGCCCGATGCTGTTTAATCTTAGCTGGGGGAAAGCGAGTGTTCTGACCACTGAGCTATCCCATCCCGTCCCCTTTACCTTTTTTGATATAGCAACTGTAAAAAAATGTTTTAAAGAAGAATGGCCACTCTGAGAAAAGAAAATTGTACATTTTTAATTGCCTTTCAGGCCTGACTCAGGAGTAGTTATACATCCACACAGAAGACAAGCAGTAAGAGAGTTAATATAACGGTAGTGAACACATTCAATTAAAAAGTGATACCTTTTTTGTTTCTCGGTTAGAGCTCCGAGGATATCTGCGCTTGCGACCGTTTTTCCCGACCATTAAGGTAGCCCGGGGACAGCATAGCTCAGTGGTCAGAGCACTCGCTTTCCTCCAGCTAATGTTAAACAGCATCGAGCGTGGTTACCAAGTGGATGGGTGACCGTTTGCAAAGTTTGGCTTCAGTACAGTCCCCCAGTTCACCCATCTGCAAATGGGTACCTTCCTCTTTAGGGTCAGGGAAGTTAAAACAGCGAGGCAGAGGAGATGGACGCCTCCCTCAATATGCTGCCCCCTGGAGAAGCTGAGGTCTCTGACGCCTCGCTCCTCTACGACCACATAGGTTATGGGACTCCTTTACATTTTTTACCTTTAAAGTAGCAACATCCTGACTTCCGGCATGATGTATAAACATGAAACCAGTGTGTATGCATATTTTGTTAAAACTTAAAAAAAAATTATCATCCATTCCTTTTTCTCCTTCACCTATCCCATAGTCTAGTAGACCGTTGAGGCACCACTGAAGATTTTGCTACCAGCTTCCTCCACTCCCCGCGGTTTTCAGCTTTCCGTAGCAAATCGTTCCACTCAAGGCCAATCCACTCTCTGATGTTGCCTTCCCATCGTTTTCTCTGTCTGCCTCTTCGTCTCCCACCTTGTACTGTTCCCCTGTAGGACAGTCTTGGCCAGTCCACATGTTCGTGTGTCGAGCCCCTACCACTTCAGTATAGTCTAGTATTCTAAAAGGAGGAACGGGTTTTAGCGTGTGCGCAAAATGTTTTGTATGCGTTTGTACACGAGGCCTCAGGTACTGATGTGAACTCCAGGGGGTGCGTCCTGGAAATGGTTCGAACCCACGTTGACAGATCATGAACTCCACGCTCTATAACAACGAGACTATCCCATCCCCCCCCTCCCCATAAACGAAAGATATAACAGGGGCAGAAACAATGAAAAATAGGACGAATAACTATTGAATTTTCCTTTTATGGAATGTTGTTTATTGACCCCCACCGCCCATGAAAGTCACATCCGGACTGTCCCTTCATTTTCGAAAAGCTCACTTGAACAATCATCTTCTTCCTCAAGTGTCCGGTCTGGTCCTGCAGACATCGACGATCATGGCTCTCCATTCTTCCCTGTTCTCGGTCCCTCTCATGAGCTCATTGTTGGTGCCCTCTTTATTCGTTGCGAATTTGTTTAAGCTGTCTGTGAATTTTTGCGTTGTCTTCCTTTGCTCTTGTTTCCCCAGATTTTGCCACTCCATAACAGTTTATCTAGTCCGTCAGCCCTGATTATATGGCCGAAAAATTTGAGCTGTCTTTCTCTGATGGTGTTGAGAAGGGATCTCTTGTACCCAGCCATTTCCATTACTTCTGCATTAGTTTTTCTTTTTGTCCATGAGATTTTCATGATTCTCCGGATGAACCACATTTCCACTGCTTCTAGTCGCTGTTCTGTGTCCTTGGCTAGGGTCCATCACTCACATCCGTACAGAAGAATGGACCATACGTAGGCTCTCAAAACATGGATCTTTGTCTTGAGGCTTATCTTACTGTTGGTAAAAATACATTTCATGTTGTTAAAAGTTGCCTTAGATTGACCGATTCTCTTCTTGATTTCTGTGTCACACTTGCCGTCCGGGGTGATAGTACAACCAAGGTATTTAAAGGTGTTTACTTGTCTGATTCTCTCTCCTTTACAGGCTATGTTGCATTGTGGTATAACAGCTTTTTTCGAGATCACCATGCATTCTGTCTTCTTTGCATTGAGCTGTAATCCTTTCTTTTCGCTTTCGTCTGTTACTGTTGTTAAAATCTTTTGCAGTTTTTCTTCAGAGTCGGCGATAAGGACTGTGTCATCTGCATATCTCAGGTTGTTAATGTTGTGGCCACCTACACTAATTCCCTCATGATTCTCAATATTTCGTAGAATTATTTCACTATATACATTAAATAAATCAGGCGAGAATACGCAGCCCTGCCTCACACCCCTGCAGATTGGTCTATATTGACTGATGTCATTGTCGACTCTAATGGCTGCCTCCTGTTCCCAATATATGTTTCTGAGGACTCGAAGATCTTTCCCGTCGATGTATAGCCCTGCCAGAATATCAAACAAGTCGGAGTGTCGTACTTTGTCGAACGCTTTTGAGTAGTCAATGAAGCAGAGGTACAGGTCTTTCTGGACCTCGATGGATCTTTCCATGAGAGTTTTCAATGCAAAGATTGCATTTCTGGTGCCTTTGTCTGCCATGAATCCAAATTGCGTTTCTGATATTTCTGGGAGTATTTTATTTCTCATTCTCTTCATGAGTATTCGTAAAAGAACTTTGGTGAGGTGACTCATCAGGCTGATTGTACGATGTTGGTCACATTCAGCTGTACCCAGTTTCTTAGGGATCGCAATGTAGATGGACTTCTTCATATCTGTCGGAATCTCTCCTGTGTCATATATATTGTTTAGTAGTTTTGTGACTGCCTTAATTCGCACTTCATCCAGGGCTGTTATCAATTCAGAGGGGATATCATCAGGTCCTGGCGCCTTACCACTTTTCATCTTGCTGAGTGCATGTCTCACTTCGTCTTCCATGATTATGTGGCCATCTTCCTTGCTAATATGAGCATACTAGCAACAATCATCTTAAAGTCAGCAATATCCGTAAATATCCCACAACGTCAAAAATGACAAGCATTTCAAGACAGAAAGGCCCCACAAAAAGAAAAACAACACAAACTGATTTTGTACGTTTTTAAAACAAAAGGGCTAAAAAAGAAAACAACATTACCTGACATTGTACTTTATATAATTTTCGTTTCAAAATGCAAGTCAAACCAGCACGTGCTCAGGACGCCAGCAGTTTGGCCTAATTTACTATCTCCTGGTTACAAAAATACGTATAAAGAGATTAAGCTTCAACGTAATATGACAATATGATATAAAATGACATTATATTGAGAAAAAGAAAAGTAGAATGAACACACATCCCATGCTCCCATCTTCTGAGTTTTGATAGCACAAGCTGGGGGTGGGGGTGGGGGTGGGGGTTCAGAACAATAAAACAGGCAGACAAAAATTTAAATGTCAGATGATGTCATATTTATGACATGCCACCAGATGAGTCACATTGAACCAGAGGTCAAATTTTAGTTATTAATATGTTATTTCTTTGCAATAGATAAGCTGTGTAATATAGGATACAGATTGTAAATGGGAAACTCCCATGAGAAGTTACTTCAAATTGAAATGGTAGACTGCAGAAAATAGCAAAATAAGAAATCGTTAAGTTTTGCATCCTAAGAAGATGGTCAGAATGAGGGCTTGCATGTTTTTTAATGAATTTTTAAAGCAAGGGGAAACAAAATTACGCCTTGATACTTCAGTACAAGGTAGAAAAATGGCTTTAGTTTTTTTTATCAATCAAAATCACAAAATGAACAACCTGACCCCCACCTGCCTAAAATGGCTCCTAGTGCAAAAGTGGGTCAGGTGAAAAGCGACTCATTTTGTGGTGAAGCCTCACATTTAAGAAGAAGAAAAAGTGGTCAGACTTACTTCCAAAAACAGGATAAAGAATGAATCTGGAAAGAAGAACATGAGAGAGAGATTGATTGTATTAACTGAATATGCCATTTCACAAGAGGACAGTGAGGTAAGGACAGGGAACAAAACACATATGTAATTAACAACATAATAATCATACCCAAAATGATAAACATGGCATGAATTCCAAACCATGGTTTTGATCATATATCAGAATATTAATACTGTCTATAAATACTGTTGGCTATTCCAATCACAGTGTTTTTACGTGAAGTTTCTGTAGAAGTCTCTCATACCTCCATCTAGACACATCTCTAGAAAGCTTTCCTTTTGGCACTGTAGGTGGCTCTATCATATGCATTATTGGTTCATTTTTTGCAGGGTTGAACTAACTTTGTCTCTCTCCAGCCGCCATGGCGCAGTGGTTAGCGCCTTGGGTTACGGACTGGAAGGTCGCGGGTTCGATTCCCATAAGAGTCATAGGGATTTTTCGGACTCCGGCCGGCTCCTACCCATAGTGAGTATGCTGTGGGCTCAGTGGGAAGACTGGGACTACACAGTCGAGCTTCATCCACTTAACGGATGCGAGTTTGAGAGTGTTGCTCAAATTACCTGACCAACACTGCAGGTGTCTGTATCTCTCGGGCCCGGTTGACGCCGGGATATATTATGATAGTAAGCGTAGAGTACAACCCTGTCAAGTAGTCTCAAAGCATATGCACTTCCACAGCAGCATAATTACGTCATCCTCATTGTCATTGATTATCATGCAATTAAAAAAATTGCCTCTGATTCGGTGGTCCCAGTTTCTCTGGTCTCATGGTGACCTCATATTCGGTTTACCTAAACACCTCTGTGCCTGTGGTGAGTTTGGGTCAAAGCCTTTGGGGTTGGAGGTTCGCGGGGGACGGTCGTTGGAGGGACGTTGTGGTGGTTGCCACCTCGGGTGGGCAACTCACTCAGTCTGGCTCCACGACTGAGCTAATACTGTCGTTAGTAGGGGGCTTAGTAGGTGGTGTCCTGCGTATGTTAGCTCAGAACAGGCACCACTGAACACCGCCAAAGTGACCCAGCAGCAGTGCAGGGCCCCTCTGGCTGGTGGCCCCACGGCGGCCTGATAGTGATTGGCTCCCTGTGGACCTCCGACTCTGGGGATGAGACATAACAAATCTGGGTATGGGTGTGGCGGGGAGATTGGAATGAGCGGCGTGGGTACAGCAGGACGGAGGACGTCACAGAAGATGAGGCAGCAAAAACACACCAAAAAACCCCAACTTTGTCTCTATTTTTTGCCAAGCATTTGTAAACATTACCCAGATATCATCATGATCACCATCTCGCATCTCACTGCTATTTTTCACATGTTCAAGAGAGAGACTGAAACTCTGAAATGATTTAATGGTTTAATGTTCAAGAGAGAGACTGAAACTCTGAAATGATTTAATGGTTTAATGGTTTAATGTTCAAGAGAGAGACTGAAACTCTTAAATGATTTAGGCCGCAATACAACTAAAATCGGGGAACAGGGTATAGTCATACAGGAGGAACATGTTAATAAATTTCAAACATGCAATAACCAAAACTCAGGAATAGAACAATTGACATGGAACATTGAAGCCACAAAGACTTAAAAGATCAAGACATTGAAAAAAACCTACCCTTGTGCAACAATATTTTCAAACTTAAACTCAAATACAAACAGAGCCTCCAAACACTTATTACAGACCAAGTATTACCTTCCTTCTTTTGATGCACCAAAAACGTATCTAGAAGCACTATGCACGTCACTGGCATGTCCTGCTGTAAGTAGGACACAGATGTGTAAATTTGTTGACTCTTTTAGAAATTTACTTCCAAGATCTTTGGGTACATTACCATGACATGAGAGGTGATTTTCATTTTCAATTTTATCATTACAAAAACAGGACAGTTTCTCTCTTGAATAGATTCTCTGTATCTGTGCCTATTGTTGTTGATAGGGAGACTACTGAATCTAAGATGAGCAACAGCAACCTGAAGGTAATACTGTCCACACCATTAATGTCCTTTTCTCTGTTAAATATAGTTTTAAATGAACTACATAGCTGATACCTTTCATGTTCATAAACCAGTTACACCCATATCATATCAGGCATTTATGGAACATTTTGTAAAGATACACTCAGAGGCAGAAGAGACCAAGAAAACTGCAGTATTGATGATGATAACGCCATTGTAAACCAAGAGCTAAATTACCCTTTACTGAAGAGAAAGTACACAATGCAATAACTAAAATCAAATAAAACATGTGGTCAGGATCGTGTCACTAATGAATTTTTAAAGGCATTGTCAACCAGGTTACTTGATATATTTACTAAGTTGTTTAATGTTATCCCTCACTCTGGAAAATCTCCAAATGCCTGGTACATAGGAATTATTAAGCCAGTTTTCAAACATAAAGGAAGTTCAGAGGATCCTAATAATTATAAAGGAATAACTATCCAAGTTGCTTTGGAAAATTATTTACTTCTGTAATTAACAATCGACTGACAAACTATTTCAATGAATGCAAGACTATCCGACAAGAACAGGCAGGTTTAAGAGCGGGATTTTCCACCACTGATCACTTGTTTGTACTTCTTTGCATGGTTGATGTGTTTCTTGCCAAGAGAGAACAACTCTATTGCCTTTTCGTAGATTTTGAAATGGTTTCGACCCTGTTAATAGAGCTTTTCTTTGGCGGAAGCTGTTCGATCATGGGGTGAATGGAAACATATTAATGGTTGTTAAAGACATCTACTCTAAAGCTAAATCATGTGCTAGTGGAGGGGACGAGTGTTCTGATTTTTTTCAAACCTCAGCTGGGGTTCATTAGGGCAAAACTTGTCACCCTTACTCTTTGCTTTGTAATTGAATGATATGCAGACCTACATAAAAATAAACGATTTATCAACAATGACAAAGGAAGCCAGGAAACTAGGGTGGGAAAGAGAAAAGGAGAATCTTTTGCTGAAAATGTTTTTGTTATTGTATGCAGATGATACGGCAATTTGTGCTGAATCAAAAGAAGACCTGCAGAAAGCTATCAATGCAATGTGTAACTATTTTCATAAGTGAAAACTTAATATAAATGTAGAAAAAACAAAAGTTTTGTTTTTTCAAAAGGTAAAATCAAGAAAATGCCTTGTTTTACATGTGATGGCAAAGAAATTAAAGTTTTTTTCATTTAAATATCTTGGGCTGAACCTTAATTATAAAAAAATTACCATGGCACAAAAACACTTATATGACCAAGCATGTCGTAGCATGTTCTCTCTGCTAAAAAATGCAGAAGACTTTTTCTTCCCATTGATATTCAGTTTGAATTGTTTAACAGATTAGTAGTTCCAGTTTTGCTTTAGGAATATGAAATCTGGACATCATCAATATGTGAATTAGCTTCGAAATTACAACTTTAGTTCTTCAACATAATAATAATAATAATAATAATAATAATAATAATGTATGGAATTTATATAGCGCTGAATCTTGTAAATAATCCTTAAACTGGGAAAATCTACTCCAAGTAAAATGATTTATGGGGAACTGGGACAGTTTCCTGTGGAAGTAACAGATAAAGTAAAGATGCTTTGCTATTGGTTTAAGCTTGTTGATATCAGAAGTGAGCCTAAGTTTTCAAATATTGTTTATAAGCTGCTACATGATATGTATATCTCTAATGTCCACAAATCTCCTTATTTAACTAAGTAGAAGTGTATTAAATGAAATCGGGTTAAGTGGCATTTGGCAAAATCAGTTTGATCTCCATGTTTCACCTGAATGGTTTAAAGCCAAAGTTACATGTAGTTTACAAGATCAGTATTTGTAACAATAGTTTTCTTATGTAGGTAACCACATTTTTCTTAATTATAGACTATTTAAAAAGTGTTTCTGCTTTGAAGATTATCTGTCGATTCTCCCTCCCATTTGTCATTAACTTTTATTCATTTTGGAAAGTAAAATCACAGACTTTCCATCCAAATAGGCAGAACAAGAAATGTTCCCAGAGCAGAGAGAGTCTGTGATAAATGTGGGAAACGAGATAGGTGATGAGTTCCATTATCTGTTCAAATGTCATTTCTTTGTGCAATTAAGAAACATATTTATCCCAAGATATTACCAGAAAACCCAAATGTTATGAAGTTCCATGAATTGTTTAGTTCCACAAATAAATCCTTACTTATCAAAGTTATAAAATTTCTCAAAGAAATAATGAAAACCTATTGATTTGCTGTATCTTTTTAGATACATGCTCACTCACTCACTCACTCATCCCTTGGTCGGGACGACCGTTGGGGTACCCGCACGGACGCTGCAAGTGGACCGCCAAATGGTTCTGTCCTGGGCTGCTTTCAGGAGGTTTGGTACAGTGAGGCCGGTCCACTCCTTGATGTTGGATATCCAGCTTTTGCGTGGTCGTCCCTGCCTCCTTGCTCCTTCCACCATTCCCTGCAGGACTGTCTTTGACAGGCTGTTATGCCTTGTTGTGTGGCCAAACCATTTCAGTTTCCTCCGTTTGACTGTATCTAGCAATGGTTCTTGTTTGCCAGCCAGTGCCTCAATCTGCTGCCAGACGTAGTCATTGGTTTTATGGTCTCTGTAGGTGATGTTCAGGATCCGCCTGAGGCACTTCATCTCAAAGGCTTCAATGCGACGTTCTAAATCGGCAGTAAGTGTCCATGCTTCACAGCTGTACAAGGCAATGGATGTGACGAGTGCCTTGTAGAGTCTGACCTTAGTGTGGATTCTGATGTTGTGGTTTCTCCACACTTTCGCCAGTTTAGTCATGGAGGAGAGTGCCACAGCAAGTCTGCTCTTCACCTCTTGTGTGCTCGTACCTTCTTTGGTGATGACTGCTCCAAGGTACTTGAAAGTTTCCACCTCCTCTAGTGTCTCGCCACTCATCTTGATGCTGGTGGGAGTGGTCGGTGTGGTACTGTTCACTAGGATCTTGCTCTTTTCCATGCTGATCTCCATACCGTGGGCATTGGCTGATGTTTCCAGTCTGGTGGTGAGATCCTGGAGTTCAGTCTAGATGACATCAACAACCTCACTGAGACCTTCAGCAAGACCATTCAGGAGACAGCGCTGGAGATTCTTGGGAAAGAAAGGAAAAAGAACCAACCGTGGGTTACCAACGATATCCTGGACCTGTGCGATCAACGTAGGGAGCTAAAGCCAAAGAAAAACAAAAACCCAGAAACGGCCGAAGGGTATAGAACAGTCAACAGGTCAATCAAGAAGAAGATGACTGAGGTCATGGGGAACTGGATGTCAGAACAATGCTCCAAGGTTGAGAAGGCAATGGCGAAAGGAGACAGCAAGGAGGCGTACCAAACCATCAAGGTACTAACCAAGTCCCAGCAGCCAAAGACCTCCGTTATTGAAGACAAAGAGGGGTCAGTCCTTACAGAGAGCGCCACTATCATGAAGAGATGGACAGAATATTGCAGCGACCTGTACAACTACAAGCTGAAGGCTGATCCGAACAAACTTCACGAGCAAGATCCCAGACCATCAGATCCTGAAAGCACACAGGTGCTGGAGGAAGAGGTAGAAGAAGCAGTAAGATCCTTGAAAGGAGGCAAGTCACCAGGGATTGACAACATCCCGGCTGAGCTCATCAAGAACGGAGGCCCAGAGATGATCAAGGCACTAACAATCATCTGCCAACGCATCTGGACCAGCAAAGAGTGGCCTGAACAGTGGACCCAATCCATCATAGTTCCACTTCCAAAGAAGGGAGACCTGAAGAAGTGCCAAAATTACAGAACAATTAGTGTGATAAGCCATCCAAGCAAAGTTATGCTACGCAATGCCTTGAACAGACTGAAACCACAAGCAGAAGAAATCCTATCAGAAGAACAGGCAGGATTCAGACCAGGTCGAAGCACTGTCGAACAGATCTTCAACATCAGAATGCTCATAGAGAAGCATCTCCAACATCAACTACAGCTCTACAACAACTTCATTGACTTCAAGAAGGCCTTCGACCGAGTGTGGCAAGAAGCTCTGTGGCATGTCATGAGAGACTATAACTTCGACGAGGACCTGATTCAAGTCATCCAGGCGCTGTATGACAGCTCCCACAGTGCAGTCCTCATGGGTGGAGAAATCGGGGAGTTCTTCCGGACTTCAGTTGGAGTTCGACAAGGCTGCCCGCTATCCCCCGTTCTTTTCAACGTGTTCCTGGAGAACATCATGCAGGAGGCCCTCCTTGACTTCAAGACCACAATCACAATAGGAGGAAGGCCAGTCTGCAATCTTCGATTCGCAGACGATATTGATCTCATGGGCCGCAGTGAAGAAGATACATGCTAGGGATACTTTAATTTCATTTATTGGTATAGACTTGAATGGCCATGTCATTGTGTGTTAGGGTACTCCCTGGTGTTCGCCTGTAGTGTGTGTGTGTGTGTGTGTGTGTGTGTGTGTGTGTGCCCACCATTTGTGTGCATGTGTGCCCCAATATCTGTTTACTAGTTGTGCTTTTGTAGCAGGGAGATCCAACTCACATTGATAGCTGCCTTGTGAGAACTTTTGTATTTTCATTTGAATGTTGTTTGCCTGGCCTGTTGTTGAATGCTTCCTGCCTGCATGGGAGCATGTGTGTGTGTGTGTGTGGAAGGGGGGGGGGATGACGCAAGAGTGCGACCTTCTTTGCCTGTGAATGTTCCACAAGCACCCGTGTGTATGTGTGTGTGCTTGTGGATGCCTTTGCGTTGGGTGTGATGTGCTGAGAGAGCAAGAGAGAGCGAGAGAGAGAGAGAGAGAGAGAGAGAGAGAGAGAGAGTATGCAGTTGATTGCTGGTAATATATTCAGGCATCATGTTAATTTGCGGTGCCTTTCCTGTATTGTGAATGGTCTTTTGCTTTTCATGTCCATAGTTTGTGCTTTCCTTTCTGCTTTCCATTTTGGGGTGAGCTTGTGTTGTGAGTGTTATTTTTTCACACGCCCACTCCCAAGTTGTGGCTTTGTTGGATTTCATGTGCCCCTTAGGGTTTTCTTGAAATAAATCTTGAATCTTGCATCTTGAAATAAGTAGTTCCATTCCATCATTGTATAAACCAAGCAATAAGTGTGTTTGACAGCTACAAACTATCTCTTAGCATCTCCTGCACCTTGCTGTAACCAACAATGCCATACCCGGGAGAGAGAGAGAGAGAGAGAGAGAGAGAGAGAGAGAGAGAGAGAGAGAGAGAGAGAGAGAGAGAGTTACACCTGTTATGGATTAAGTCAAAGAAAGGACGTATTCCTACATTGTTATATGCCATGTATCTTGGGCTTCGACTCGACCTGGTTAAGTACATTGTGTGGATCAGTGTTTACAGGTAACATAATTATGTCCAGAAAGCGAAACGTCCGAATCTGATTCTCCTTTGTGCCCGAAACTTTTCCCCCATCTACTAGACTGTGAGTGGTGGGTGCTAGTATTTCGGATAAGATGGTAAACGGGGAGATCCCTTGTGCAACACACATTTAACGCACATACGCACGTGAAAGAATCCACGCAACAAGAGAGTTGTCCCAGGAAAATTCTGTCAAAAAAAGCCACACTGTTTGGAAGACAAATGCACATCCATAAAGGAAAAGGACTAAATAATGAATGGTGCTTCTCTTGTGGCAAAGCGCTCTCCCCAGGGAGACCAACCCTAATTTCACATAGAGATTTATGCCGTGACTTAAAGTGGTTAACAAAATACAAAATACAACAACAACACAAAAGAGAAAAAAGATGGAAAGAAAGACAGACCAGCCGCCATGGTGCAGTGGCTAATGCATTGGGTTACTATCTGGAAGGTTGTGGGTTTGAATCCCATGACAGTCATAGGCTGTTTTTCTGGACTTAAGTCGGCTACTAACCACAGTAAGTTTGCAATGGGTTCAGTGGGAAAACTTGGACCACACAGTCGAGCGTCATCCACTTTAAGGATGTGATTTTGTTTGTGTTGCTCAAATTACTTGACCAACACTGCAGATGTCTCGATCTCTGGGATACTATGATGTTAGGAAACAGCGTTAAGTACAGCCCTGTCAAGAGGTCTTTAAGCACATGCAGTTCATAGCAGAATCATTACACCAGTCTCATCTTCATTGATCATCATGCAATAAAACAAAAAAATGTCTCTGATTAGATCGTCCCAGTTACTCTGGTGTCATGTGACCCCAGTTTCAGTTTTTCCATACACTTCTGTGCCTGTGGCGCGTTAGAGTCAGATGCTTTAGGGGAGGGGGAGGGGGTTGGAAATTTTTGTAGTTTTATAATCTTTTATTTCGAAGGTAGTGGCATAAGCCCTCATGTGCTTTTCTTTACATCAGCGGGAGAAGGTCGTTAGAGGGACGTTGTTGTAGTCCCTACTTTTGGTGACTGCCTCACTTAGCCTGGCTCCACGACTAAGCCAGTGTTGTCATCAGGAGGGGGGCTTAGTAGGTGATATCTTGCGTATGCTAGCTCCAAAGAAGCAGCACTGAACATCATCAAAGCGACCCAGCAACAGTGCAGGGCCCCTCTGGCTGATGGCTCCACGGTGGCCTAACATTGATAGGGTCTGTGTGGACTTATGACCGTGAGGATGCGACATAACAAACCTGGGCATGGCTGAGGCGAAACAATAGCATCACAGAAGGTAGGGAAGAAAAAAAGGAAGACAGAGAGACAAACAGAAAGATCAACAGATAGAAAGAAAAAAAGAGACAAATCAGCAAAATAAGCAAAGTTACAAACAAACACACAATCAAAGAAACGGAAAACCGACAAAATAAATAAGAAAATATGGGGAAAAAAGAAAACAAAGAATGAAAAACATGAAAGAAAGACAGAGAGAAACCAAAAACATCAGAGAAGGAAAGAAAAGAGAAAGGAAACAAACCAATAAACAAGCAGACAAAAAAGGAAGGAAAACAAGAAAGAAATAAAAGACAAGAAAGAGAGAACAAAGAAGGATAAAAACAAACAGGAACTTCAAATAAGGGGAAAAAAGCAAAACTGTCAGAAAAAAAGACATAAGATGGAAGAAAGAAGGAAAAAGAAAACACCTATAGTAAAACCAAACAACAAAACCAAACAAAACCGAAAAGAAACGAAAAAAAATATATAGGCACCCTCCTCCATCCTTCCCCCCACCCCCCCAAGAAATAAAAAGAAGACAACATCTAGAAGGAAAAGAATACCAGAAACACAGAAAAAAAACACAAACTAGAGAAAAGAGTATATATTTTTGAAAAAGACAAAAACAAAAAGTAAAATCTATAGAAGAAAGGAATGAAAAAAATTAAAGAAAAAAATATAAAAAGGAATTAAAAAAAAGAGAGAGACCGACAGGAAGTGACCTATGACTCATGTCATGTGTCTCCTTCACGACTCTAGGAGCTCCACATAATACGGGCAAGGTTCGCCATCTTTATCTGCCTCTGCTGAGTTCTACGATCTCCTGTAGTCCTCCCAGACTACTGATCTCAGTAATATTGGCAATGAAGAATGTTGGCGGTCTTTTTCTTTTACTCCATCTCTCAACATTGCCGTAGAGAACGGTTGTCACCAGATTTGTCTGTGTGCTTCTGTTTTCATGACCAACACGTCTCAGTCTGCTTTTATCAATTTTAACGGACATCTGTCTCTCTTTGCAATGAGAGTTTCCCAAGAATGCTTTCATTTGTACCTCTGTATGACCATTTGACTCTTCGAAGTCGCTTACAGAACCTCATTTCGGCTGCGTTTATTTTGTATTCTTTCCAAAATTTGTAGTATCCAGGCTTCTAACCTTTACAGTAATACAAGACAATTTCAATTTCGAGATATTTAGGTATGCCTCTGTCTTTCCAAATGTTGTTTAAATGAATCATGATTTCCTTGACTCATGCCCCGTCTAGCCTTGACGTCATGTAGACAGGAGTTATTATTCTCTTTTGTAGAGCCTAATATAGAAAGCGTAAGTAAACAAGGACAACAAAGAAACACATTGTATATAAACCGACATGAACACAAGAAATACATAATTTCTGAAAGGAGAGAGTGTAACAAACAGAATAACAGAAGAAAATAATTTTAAGCGACTTCCTCCTCCCACAATGGCCTACTCTTTCGAAAAGCGGAACAGGATTTAACGTGTGCGCAAGATGTTCTGCATGCGTTCGCACACGGGGCCTCGGTTTATAGTCTCATCCGAAGGACTTTGACATTCAGTTCGTTTTTTTTTGTCAAACTGGGAAGAAAGGGCGAGGCTGGGAATCGAACCCAGAACCTCACGATTTACTTGTTGGCAGGCAAACGTCTTAACCATCCTGCCACCTTCCTTCCTATATTTATCAAATACATAGTTAAGAAATGTAACCAAAAAATTTAGAACAAAATTCTCAGTGTAAGGATTTTAAAAAAATCAACTCTCCAATACTCCCATCGGGACCTGCAGCTTTTTTATTTTAAAATTTTTTCTCAAAGCCTTAAGTATCATAACTATTCTAAACATCATTTTCATCTTCCTGAATTGAACCAGATCTTTGGTCTTCATCTTTTTCAAGCAACCCCATGAAATGATCAAACCTCATCTCCACGTTGATACTATTTTGAGGTTGTTTTCGTCTAGGAAGTGTTTTGTGTACATAACTCCAAAACTCTTTCTGACTGCCAATAGATTTGGACAATTCAGTTAAAAGTGCATGATTATAATCTTTTTGTTTTCTATTTAACATATTTTGTTTTACTCCCTCTTGGCTTTGCAATATGATTTACATCAGATTTAGATGAAGGCTGGCGACACATTTTCAGCAAAATACGCACTTTTCTTTTAGTGACACGACATTCTGTGTCATACCAATCATTATCTTTCATATTGTTTTCAATTCGAATTTGTTTTTTCATACAGTCAGTAGCTTCTCTCAGACAATCAAAAGCATTAGTGACTCATTAAAATCTGTACCTATTGAGCTGATGGCATCCTCTAAACAAGTTTTCATTTCATCAGAAGCTAATATTTTTTTTAACAAATCAGCACAGGCTTCATTCCAAACAAAATTTTAAATCACACTGTAGTAACTGCCTTACTTCATACCAATCTGGTTGCGGTCAGACTTAACACAAAGGGTTATAAGCAAATGGTCAATTCTTTCTATCACACGCATTTCATAGAAATCAGAAATACTTGAAAATAAGTCACATGTCATTGAAAATAACCTTTTATGCTACTTCCAGTATCAGATACGTATGTGTAGTGACCCTGTAGGTCACCCTGGCACACGCCATTCAAAATGCATAAATCTAAAGCCATACTCACTTTAAGCAACATTTAACCGTAATTACTCAATGCAGCGTCCTGAGATTGTCTGTTTACATTTAAAGGACCACTTTGATGCAGATTCAGGAAAATATAGCATGTTATTCCCTCTAGACTACCAGAAATATTTGAGGTTCTACAATTAGGATCATCATTTAAGAATATATAAACATCATCTCTGATCAAAAATAGATATTCACACAAAAATTCCTCCAAAGAAGCAATTCCATTATCAATATCAAAATATGTATAAACAGGTGAAAACTCTGGTGGTACATATGCATACAGATACAAAACATGCTTAACAGTTCCAAATATAGAGTTATCTATAAGAAAAATACAGAAATAATCAGAATTAACCTCAATCAATTCTACATATGAACACAGTTCATCCTTTATCCTTTATATCCATTAAACACTGGTGTGCACATCAATTATTTGTTGTCTGATAACATATATCCCATAGTGGAGTTCCATGCCATGCCGTGCATTTGAAATTATTGTTGATTAAAACAAGTTGCCTCCTTCCCTGCTGTAAATATCCACGGATTCCACAGGCCTAATAAGAAATCATTTCTCTCTCTCTCTCTCTCTCTCTCTGATCTCACGAAGAGTGAAGACGCATTTTCTGAGGTCTCTGCATTTTTCTTGATTAATTTATTGTTTATGGTGTTAATTAATTAACAAAAATTATGGGATGTGACATGCAGCAGTATCGTGCATCGATTGGACTTTTTGTAGCAATTTTGATGAAAATTTTGACAAGATATGCCACTATTGCAGCAAAAAGAATCCGGGGTTTAAAACTTCATAACATGGCAGGCCTGTTGACAGTGAGTACTTTGCTCGCCTTTTTGCTGATGGCTGGTGTTGAATCCAACCCTGGTCCAGTTCAGTCAACACTGGTCACAGCTAGCAAGAGGAGTGACAGAGGCAGTGTGAGACAGTGTGACACTTCTGTGATGGCGGGGGAGGAGAGAATCCCACACTGCAGTCCTACAAAAGCTAGCAGAGAAGACAGACTGACAGAGGCGGTGGAGGGACTGGCAAAAGCAGTGAAACAGCTACAAACAGAACAGCAAACCTTGTTGTCCCACATCGATGCCAGACTAGGAGAACTGGAAAAGAGAATGGTGGAACAAGTTAGCCAGCTCTCTGACAAGTGTGAAACTCTACAGTGTGATGTAGACGCCATGCACGACGTATGCTGTGACATGAAGGAAGAGAAATGCTGCCTTGTTGGAAAAGATCAACAGCCTTGAAGAAAGAATGGAAACATCAGAAAGTCAAAATCGGCGAAACAACCTGCTGTTTTTTGGCATTCCTCGGAAAGCTGCAGAATTTTGGACTGACTGTGAAGCAAAGGTACGTGACGCTATTAGAAACGAACTGAAAATAGCAGATGAAGTTATCATTGAATTTGCAACCAGAGTAGGTAAGGCCATTTTGGTCAGATTTCAATTTGTAAAACAGAAAGAACAGATTCTGAAAAGTGCAAAGAAGCTTAAATTACCGCATCTATTTGTGAAAGAAGATTTTTCCCACAATGTAAGAAACAAAAGAAAACATCTCCAACCTCTTCTTGATTCTTTGCGGAAAGACGGCAAAAAGGCGTACCTAAAAATGGACAAAGTTGTGTGTGAAGATACAGTGTACAGTTACAACACATATAACCACACCATCGTACAGCAGCCCAGACACAAACATGATGCAGGCACCTCAAGGCCCAGTTCCGGATCACCGGCAGCAGGTCATCAGCAGAAATCAAACGATAGTGCCGGTGCCACAACCAGAAAGTACGTGCAGACAGAACCAGACAGTACTGAGGGCAGACGATCAGCACCTGCAGCCAGAGCAAGGCAAAACCAGACAGGAGGGCGTGGTGTCAACAGCAGCAGACGTGAAGGCCACGATACCACGGGGCAGCCACGGGGGTTTGGAAGAGGGAAGACATCGCCAGCCACACGCTGGAGATAGGATGTCGGCCGGCCCCAGTCTTCTGATGCAGATCAAATCAGGGCTACACATGAAAATCTTCCCAGTGCAAGAAATCAAGTGTGTGATATCAATAATCTGAATAAGCTTAATAGCAGTGATGTGTATCTTATTAGAACATCTTATGGTAACAGGGGAAATGGTAACTATGATGATGATGGTGATGATTGTGGTAATAAGGAAGGGGATGATGAAGGGGAAGATGGTGGGGGTGATGATAGTGACTATGATGGTGACGTTATTGAAGAGACAGAAGATGGTAGCAGTGGTGGTGATAGCAATAATGAAGATGTTGATGACGGTTCAGTATCAACAAGTTACAGTAGAAATGATGAAAATAGTAACAGTAATTCTAGTGACCAAACAGACAATGGTGGACATAATATTACCTTTTTAGTTTGGAACATTGGGGGGCTTGTGAGCCAGCTGGGTGACAGTGATTTTATGAAATATGTGAGTGACTTCGATGTTGTGTGCCTGGTGGAAACATTCCTGGACAACTGCTTTGACTTGTCTTATCACTTTATCAATCATGTGAAGTACATGTCTCCTGCTATCAAACTCTCCCATCAGGGTCGTCGTTCAGGGGGTATTCTGTGTATGATTAAGAAAAACATTGCCCAACATGTACTAACGGTTGACTCTTCAAACGATCATTTGTTAATACTAAGACTGTCAAAATCACTGTATGGTGGAATCAATGATGTTATACTGATACCTACCTACATCCCACCTAGTGGGAGTCCATACTACCAAAGAAGTGGTTCTGCTTGTTATTCACATGATGTGGAAATTATAGTGGGGAATATAATGGAGGGTCAAGAGGATTGTGATGTTCTTCTGGTTGGGGACTTGAATGCAAGGACTGCAGATTACCAGGTAAACACACAGCGAACCTTAGATAATTTCACACAAAACCTGAAAGACAGTGATGAATTGATGTTTCATGGACGAGTGTCAGATGATGGTGTCCTAAATGGTTTTGGTACTGCTCTCCTTGATTTTTGTTTATCTTTTGATTTAAAAATCATGAACGGTTCATGTAATGTACCTGAATCAAGTAAGTATACTGACATATGCCCTCAGGGCAATAGTGTTGTAGATTATTGTATATCTACTTGTCATCTAGCTGACAGTATAACTGATTTACGTGTGGAGGAAAGAATAGAATCATCCCACATGCCACTTAAATTTGTGCTTAAAACAATTACAGAACAGAGAGTTACAAAGAAGGAAGAATCAGTAAGTAAAATCATCTGGAATGAAGACAAGAAGGAGGAGTTTTGTGAATATATGATATCTGCAGAATTCCAAAACAAAGTGCAAGAGGCTGTGCAGCTCACCACAGTAGACATAGATCAGGCACTTGAAATATTTAACAGCATTATGAAACAAGCAGCTCGAGGAATGATTAAAAATGTCGGGGGGAAAGCTGGGATGTCCAATAGATTTTCTCCATGGTATGACCAAGAATGTGTGGAAAAGAAAAGGCTTGCTAGAAGGCAACTAAGGAAGTATAAGAAAACCAAAAAAGAGGAGGACAAACAATGTTATCAGGAAAGAAGAAAAGACTATAAAAATACGCTTAAACATAAAGCACAAGATTATAAAAAGATCCAACTTGAGGCACTCATGAACTCACTGAATGATCCAAAACTATTTTGTCATCAATCAGGAAATCACGATACAGGGCGGCTCCTGTGAGTGAAATAACTACAGAAGAATGGCGTGAACACTTTAATGTGCTACTGAATGCAGGCGCTGGGGAAACAAGAGGGCAGGGTAACGATGTTATAGCAGGGGAAGGAGAGGGGGACCAGTTTCTGGACAGGGTCATAACAGAAGAAGAGATTAAAACAGCAGTTAGACATCTAGGTAATGGGAAGGCCGCTGGTCCTGATGGCATTCTCAATGAAATGCTTAAAGCATCAGTGGGGGCTATCATGCCATTCCTCCTTAAGATGTTTAATAGTATGCTCGACACAGGTGTTTACCCCATTGAATGGACCAAGTCTATAATTGTGCCACTCCACAAAAAGGGAAAAACTGATGACCCTGGTAATTATAGAGGAATATCTTTGATTAGCACTCTATGCAAAGTTTTTACGTCCATTCTTAACAAAAGATTGTATGAATGGGC
>CM054141.1:3622263-3666667 GCA_028751875.1 Rapana venosa
AGGGAGTGACAGTCCCTATGGCAAAGGGAACAGATGAAGTCTGAAGAAATCAACAAAAGAAAGTTAAACTATGTGTTATAGTGTGCACTTTGGGAACTATAACTTTGAACTAAACCCCCCTTTCCTTCCCCTCTCCCTACCCCCCTTCTAGAAAGAATGTGTTCAACCTGGTTAGACTTCATGACTTGCTGAGGCTAGCAGTTCTGAAAGAGTTAGGTTTCTTTGTCAATCTATGTTACAGTGTGCTGTTTGGAGAAACTTCTCCTCTGTTTGTATACCCATGGTTGTGCTTTGGGAATTCTTTTAATCCCCTTGAGACTTTCTCTAAAGAAACCAATTGAAGTGTGTGTAGTGTCACACCTTTTCTTAGTTTAGGTGTTCAGCATGTCTCTGTGGGCTGGGAGACCTAGCAATTGATTGAGGCCTGTTTACTGTCAAACCTTCTCTCATGTAAGTGTCCAGCATGTCTCTGTGAGCTAGAAAACTGGCAACTCAGTGCATGGTGTAGCTAAGTGTTCTCACTGTAGGCCTATAGTCCCAGGGATGGTGGCTCAGCCTTTGTCTTTAACAGTCCCTTTTGTCAGCTATAGTAGAGTCCTCTCTATCATGGCTTGAGGCATTGTTGTAGAGTGTCCAGTGGAACAGTCATGTGATACAACGCCTCAGAGCTTGCTACAGCTGGTCTTATTCAACAGGCTTGTGGGTCCTCTTTCTTGTTGAATAGCATCCCCCTTCCCCTCTTTGTTATCCCCCCTTTCCTCTAGTCAATCAGCAGATTGTGTCATGTTGTCAGAACATTGGTTGATTTTAGTTGTGAATAAATTTGTTTGTCAGCTGATTTGGATGTGTGGTCAGGATTTGCTAGTCTCAGATTGCAAATGTATTCATTGGACATTTGGAATCAGTAGTCATGCAAGCAAACCAATATAACAGGGTGTACATGGCATTTTAAAGTCATTCTCTTTCGAGCTGTCTGAGGCAACTTTCTTCTTGAGTTAGGCTGTGGTGTGGTAAAACCTGACTGAATGACTTAGAAGGAAAACAGCAGGTTTGTTCTCCTGCTTAAGCTGTAAGTGAACATTTCTCTTTTTGATAGCAGTTGTCTTTTAAAGAGATTTATTAATGTAAGAGCTGATTTGATAAGCGAATTTCATTTGTGTGTAATAGCTGAATTTAGCTAATGATTGAATATTGTGATTCGTACAGTGAAAGTGTGTGTAGTTGCTTTACACATGAATGTTGGCTTAAGTCATGAGACTTTTACTATTTAATTATGTGTGATCTTGAATTTATTCCATAATTGGTTATTCATGTGAGAAGTACAATTATTTGAGTATGTACTTATTTGATGTGTGTATCATGTTGAGATAAAGTTTTTGAATTGCAATGATCAAAATAATGTGGATTTGGTAACAGAGCTATTGGGATAGACTACTATGGCAAGATGAATTGAGATAAGAGTTGACTGCTAAAACTAAAAGAGTTTAAGACCTGAAAGTTAGACTTGAATGCAGTACAGGACTAGGTCTAGCTAGGCCCTTGTAGTCATTCTTCTTCTTCTTTCTTTTCTTCATCTGCCGCTGGTGCCTTTCGGCGTTGCGGGGAGACACAGACGTCTGTCTGCAGCAAGGCGGGAGGCTTGATGTAGTGACAGGTCATGGGCTCGCAGGGTGTCAGCCACGGAGTCGCTCCATCATCTCCTTGGTCTACCTCTGGCTTTCCAGCCATTGTGTTTGGTGGTGTATGCCCGTAGGGCTGGTTGGTTGGGCGGCATTCTAGTGAGGTGACCGAACCACCTGATCCTTTGTTGTTCGATATGGTGGAGAATTGGTGTTAGTCCGACCATGTCTCTGATCACCTCATTCTTGATCTTGTCGCGTCTGGTCTTGTTGACAGCTTTTCTCAGGCAGCGCATTTCACATGTGACCAATTTTCTCTCTAAGGCTTTTGTTGGGCCCATGTCTGACACTGGTATGTGAGTGTTGGAACGAAGATGGCGTTGATGAGTTTTGCCTTGGTGCTCATTGGGATGCTGGAATGTTTTAGAAGGGGGGCGAGTTGGTAACTGACCTGCGTTTGCTTTCTGGCATCTTGTTCTATCTCTCTGTCCAATTTTCCATCTTCAGTGAAGAGGCTGCCAAGGTATTTAAATTCTTTGGTCTGTTTCAACTGGGTGCCGTTGATGTTGATTTCCAGCTTTCCTGGATTTCTGCTGACAGACATAACTTCTGTTTTGGTGATACCGTACTGATCTTCATGTCATACCTGTCGCAGCTTGTGTTGAGTTGGTCTGTGTGTTCTTGAAGAGCTGCTTTGTTCGGATTCATTAAGGACTGGTCGTCAGCAAATAATAGTTCATTCAGGGCCTCAAGATCTGGGTTTGCTTCCTTTGTAATCTGGCCCATGTAGATCACGAAGAGAAGGGGAGAGAGTACGCAAACCTTGCCTGACCCTGATGGTAACCGGGAACCAGTCGGATGTTCCACTGGCTGTTCAGACTGCGCTCATACTGTTGGGCATAATTGCTCTGATGTTATCAAGCAACTGCCCCTTCACGTCGTACTTCTCCAGGATCTTCCAGAGCTTGTCTCTGTTGACTCGGTCGAAAGCTTTCTCTTGATCAACGAATACTGTATGCAGGTCTTGGTTGTATTCGATGGCTCTTTCACACAGCTGTTGGAGTGCGAAAATGGGCATCTGTGCACCCTTCTTCCTTTCCGAAGCCAAACTGGGCATTGCTCAGTAGGTGTTCTATGCTTTGGCTCTTGTGCGCCTGTTCAGACTCTTTGCATTACCATTTTCCCGACATAGCTGCAAAGTGAAATTGCCTCTGTAGGTGCTGCAGTCTCTCTTGCTGCCATTTCTTCCAAATTGGCACCACTATTGCATTTTGCAGTCATTGGTACTTTCCTCTTCCCATGCTTTCTGGAAGATGATGGTGAGCCACTTAACTCCCGTTTCTCTGCATGCAAGGATGGCTTCAGTTGTTATGCCGTCATCGCCTGCTGCTTTGCCCTTTGGGCTGGTCTTAATTGCTTTTCTTATTTTAGCTTCAAGGATTTGGGGCTCCAACTGGTCTTTATAGCGTGGTGAGAACTGAGAGCTGGGGGCTTGTGCTCCAGATGGGTTTAAAAGCTCGTTAAAATAATCTTTCCATCGTTTCAGAATTTCCTCTTCTTTGTGCAGTGCCTCTCCATTTGCATCATTTACTACTGTTGTTGGATTGAATGGCTCATCTCTTACTCTCATCGTCTTCACACTTTTGAAAAATTCTCTTGGGGAGTTCTTACAAATTTCACTTAACTTCTCTCCATAAGTCGCCCAAGATTTTTCTTTAGAGGCTTTCACAACACGTTTACTATGTCTTCTTGCGACTCTGTACTTGACGTAGTCCTCTTCTGTCTTGGAGTTGACCCAAGCTTTATATAGCTGCTTTTTATTCTTGATGGCTTCCTTCACCTCTTGGTTCCACCAAGCTGTAGCTTTCCTGTTTTTACCTCCACATTTCTTTGTCCTGCAAACTTCCCTTAAGGTGTTCAAGAGAGCTGGTTTGAAGGTGTCCCAGACTTGCTCCATGTTGAGAAGTGTTGTATCAATGGAGTCAAGTTTCACCTTGATAGCACTATGGATCTGTTCTTGCACTTCTTTCTCTTCCAGTTTGAGGAGGTTGATCTTTTCAGGCTGGTTTTTTCTAGCAGTTGTTATTTTCTTCTTCTGAGTACTGGAGGATAGAATGACAGGCCTGTGGTCAGTGTCAAGGTTGGCATTGGGGATGGCTTTTGAGTCTTTGATGGCGTAACGTGTTCTAGATCTTGCAAGTATAAAGTCGATTTGAGACAAGATGTTGAGGTCGTTCCACTTGTACCAGGTATAAATTTGGGAGGCTCGTGTGGAAAAAAGGTGTTGGTGATGATCAGATCATGCTCTGCACATAGTTCTAGCACGTGGTTCCTGTTGTAATTGCAAGGTGTTCTGTGGTCACTGTGGGGTCCAAGATGTTTTGTCCACGGGTTTCTTCTCTCACCAACTCTGCCGTTGAAATCACCATGACATACAGGTCCTCTTTGTCAGGGGTGCTGTTGATGAGGTCGGAGAGCTCTTGATAGAATGAGTCTTTCTCCTCTTCTGAGTACGAATCGTTACACAGTGCATATGCTTGGATATAGTAGACGATTTTGTTGGACTTTCTTACACCGATTTTAATCAGTCTTTCTGATATGTGTTCTGCGCTCATGAGATTCTTTGCTATGTCTGGGTGTAGGATGAATCCCACACCATGCGTTGCTGGTCTTTCCTGACTCCACTCCAGATGAGAACAAAGTTTGAATGGATTTCTTTCGTTCCTTGTCCTTTCTTCCTAGTGTCTGAAATGCCCATGATGGAGATCTTTCTTTTGGTCATGAATTCCACAATTTCTGGTTCCTTGTTTGTTAGGCCGCAGATGTTCCATGTTCCAATGTAGTCACTGTTCCTATCTCGATGTCCGTTTCCATTGGGAGGTCATTTGCGGTTGGTATCCATCCGTTTGTATCTCTTTTCAGTTTTCTTAGCAGTTGATAAATCCACTGTCGGCTTGCTAGGCCAGTCACAGCTTCACCAGAGCCCCGTTAGCCAGCTTGACCTGTTTCCGTTTCCCATGAGGTGGACGAGGGGTTGGACTTTGGGAAACCTTGTAGTCATTGCCCTGGTAAAAGTAGGCAATTCAACATGTAGGTGAGACTTGGTGTATGGTTAGTAATTTGTGTCAAAAGTGGTTAATTTGTATGTGGGTTTTGTGACACACTAGATTGTGCCTGCTTTATCTCTGCCTCATCTCTCTCTCTCTCTCTCTCTCTCTCTCTCTCTCTCTCTCTTCTCTCTCTCTCTCTCTCTCTCTCTCTGAAATGCAGAAAAAAACAGACTCTGTTCTTCTTCAAATGTGGAGATTTTTGGCAGTAGTGTAGTTATGTGATGTGTGCAGCTGATGGTGGTATCTGATTACTGAAAAGGTCAGTGATTAAGAAGAAATTAACATTTTATTCATTACTATGATTTAAAGAAACACATGAATTGTGAATGAAAATCAAATCTGCCCAGAAATTAGACCCCTGTATCATCGCACCATATGTGTGTTGCACGTGCAGCTCGATGTCAACTAGAGCAGGTCTGCTTCCAAACCAGGGACAGCACTCTGTTGTAGCAATCTGTTCTCAAGAGTTTTTCCCCTTCTGACCTTTTGCTCCATACATGCATTTCGTGCATGTGTCACTTGGCACAGGTATTGTAAGTGGAAGAAAACCAAGCCAGTGGAGAAAGTATTATAAGAGGGAGATACCCAAGTTATTTGATACAGGTATTGTAAGTGGAAAAAGAAATGTCTCAGAATGAATTTGTACCACCCCCAGCAAGTTTAATGCAAATGCTGGACTGGCGTTTTACACAGATTCAACAGGAAATCCTCATGCACACAAATGGCATAACAAGTAGTATTGATGAAAAATTCCAAAACCTGGATACCAGAATCTCAAGCTTCTTTGAGGAAATTCATACATTGAAGGAATACATCATACAACAGAAAAAAGACATTCAAGAAATACAGAAGGACAGAGAGCTCATTCTTGACATACTTGAAGCTGTAGAGAGACAAGTGGAATCCACAGAACAAGCTACCAAAGCATGTAATGTGAAGTTCATCAATGTGCAAGAACTTGATGGTGACACTGAATACATGACTGCAAAGTATGTTATTGATATTCTCAATGACCATGCCCCCCACATGAACTGGCAACAAGAAGACATATCGAGAGCATATAGAATTGGAAGACCACACTCTTGGAGAGGAGAACCACGGCCCATCATCGTCCACTTCTGTAGATGGTCAGACAAGATGGCCATATTGGGAGATCGGGAGCTTCGAGATTATCTAAGAGAGAGTGGCATCAAAGTATCCTCTAACCTAAATGTACACCATCGAGAAACTGTAGACTGGCATTGGGGTCAGGGACAAATTGCCTTCTATCGTCATGGCAAGCTGCATGTCAGAGATAAGCAGCCATCTCCACCATTCCATGATGGAAGAAGATGCTTCAGCAAACCATCTCATACCCAAGAAAAACACTGGCCCCCCATCCAAAATGGCAGACAAGCCAGATTCACTGGAAAAACAGATACAGTTTCTTTGAACAGCAGCCAGTATGAGAAGTGGAAGACACAATAAGGCAGGTTTTATTCACGCCACCAGGAAGAGTTTAGACATGACAACCATCTAGGGCAATCCCAAAGGAGCGTGTCACCACAGCCACATCAGGGTGTCCAGGCAGTAAACAGAGGTCAGCCTGCTAGCTTCCACTACAGTGGCAGGAGGGACAACGTGCAAAGAGTGCAGAAAATCTGTGCCCAAGAAAAGAGAATGGGAAGGTGGTCCCCCGCAGCCCCGGAAATACCCCTACAGAAAAGAGCAAAAAAGGGAAAATGCCCCAGCCCGAGAAGTTTGGGCCTTTGTGAAAGATGGGACCCAGAAGATCTCCATATCCCCAGGACAAAGCTGCAAATCGATGTGTGCACCTACAGTCAACCCAAAACGGAAGCACATGCCGGTACAGTCATAAAATGTGATGCCAGTGACCTTAAAAGGGGAAAATTTAAAGCTGAGAGAAACAGAAACCTGTGGGACACATCTTTTTCTATCGAAGATGTGCATTCCCCAAGACAGAGGACAGGACAAGGACTGATAACAAACTGAAGAAAGATGGGGGGGGGGGGGGGGGGGGGGGGGGGGGAAGGACAAGGAGGATTAAAATACGTAAAGACAACGAAGAAGACAACTTTTAAAACTATGAGAACAGTTTGCATATTGACAGAAAAGGTGAGTGACACAATCAGCGGGGAGCACGTGAACCGTAAAGGGACTGATGAGGGAATTTGACGAAGACATTATACTAAAAATAACAAGAGAGGAGGACTGGAAAAAACAAACCTTTAGAAAATTAACGATGCAAGCAGTTGATAAATTCTTGAAAGGAAAACCAAAAACGACGTACAGCTTTAGGAGAGTGGAGTCCATACGTGACCGTGTACTTGTGGGGCTAGCTAGCAGATGTACTCCATGGGCCATGCGCAAGGACTCCACTGACGCAAGTAACAAAGACAAAAAGACCCAAACTAACCAGAAGACGGGGGAAATACCATAGGGGAAAAAACAGGTACGGCCCCGAGAGACACAAAATCTAAGTGTCCCAACAAAGAGGGGAGAAAAAAACCCGAAAGGTCTAGTATCAATCCAGTATCACGACTAACAAAAATTTTTTTTGTAGCTTAAAGATAAGAAGCACCCCGAGGGAAATAAGGAAAAGTTCCCGGGACTAAATAGGGAGGGGCCGGAAGTTGTTTAAGTAAAAAGAAACAAGCCAGCACCTAAAAATGGGCAACCCCAATCAAAATGTACAAAAGTTGCATATTTCCGTTTTTCCACCCATAATGGCATGGACTTTTTGCCCAAGGGAAAAAAAGAGTTTTTAACTGTTCTTGAATACGAACCTTATTGTTTTAAAAGAAACACTTATTGGGGGTTTTAATTTTAGTTTTTATTTTTATGATTATTTTTTTTTTCACTAAAACCCAAAAGTTTCTCATCAGGGGAGATATTGGGGGGGTTATTCCTAGTTAAAAAAAAAATTTTTTTCTGGTTTGAAAAATTCAAGTTGAGACAGAAAATATGGGGTTATAAAAAAGCTAAGAGTTACTTGCACCATTTAAAGACACTTTTTTAATTGTATTTTTTTTCTCTTTCTGATTTTTCATTTTGGGGAAAACAAGAAATTTTTTGGCTTTGAATTTTTGGGAAAAAGTGTTTAGCTTCAAGGTCATTGAGATTTTGGTTTTAAAAGATAATGGGGGGGCGATTTCAATGCAAGGACAAACTTGTGACAAATTTCAGTTTTTGATGATATTATGATAACTTTCGAATCTACATTATCCAGTGGGAAAAAAATTCCCCCGAATTTACGAATATGAACCCAAAGTTTTGTAAACACTGATTTTAGATCTGCCCATGTTTGACTGTGCAAATTTAAAAAGGTTCCCGTGACCAGGGGTTTTATGATAGCTATACATTTATAGCACCTTCAGTTTGAGTATGGTAGATTATTTCATTGAACTTGGTTTTAAATTTGTTCTGTCAGAACTAACTTGCGGTTTAAAAAAACAGAATCTGCCAACGCCAATTTTTTAGAATGGAAAAATAGCAGCAGTCGAAAAAAACACACAACAAAACGACCCCAAAAAACCTGCCAGAAAGTATGGGGAGAAACCAAAAAAATACTTTTTTAAATTAAAACAATACAAAGAATTCAAGAAAAAATTTTCATCGCCACAAATGCTTTGAAACAAAAAAGAAACTGCTCTGGAAATCTTTGTTAAATGTTTAAAAGAGGCAGGCACTTGCATGTCTAGAAAAGTACCCATGCACAAGACCATAAAGTCTGAATGGTTCAACAAGGAATGTGAAATCACAAAAAAAGAAAGTAGATCAAAATTAAGGAATGTGAAATCACAAAAAAAGAAAGTAGATCAAAATTAAACTGCTTTAGAGTGACCAGAAATGAAGAGGACAGGTTGATTTACGTGGAAAAAAGAAAAGAGTATAAACATTTATTAAAAGCAAAAAACCCCAAAGTTACAGGAAAAAGAAAACAGAACTTTTAGCAGAAAACATTACTAATTCTTGTGATTTTCGGAAAGAAGTTAAAAGGATGGGTTATGGCAATCGGGAAATAATTTACAACAGCATTAACAATGATGGTTGGTTTAACTATTTTAAATAAGTGTTTTGCAATAACCAGGAAACTGTTGAAAGCTATATCAATGTTGATGTTTTGAATGATGTAGATTATTTTTTTAACAAAGATATATCTGAAGAAGAGGTAGTTCATGCAATTGCAAGACTCTAGTTAAGAAAGGCAAGTGGGATGGATGAGGTGTCAGGTCAAATGTTAAAAAATGGAGGTAAAAGTGTGTTAGGGTTCCTGATAAAACTTAAATGCAGTCTTTACCTCAGGTGTGTATCCATCGGAATGGTCTAAAGCTATAGTCATACCAATAATTAAATTAAAAAGGAGATCCTGGAAAAACAGACAGTTATAGAGGAGTATCTTTACCGAGTATAATATCAAAGTGTTACACCACAGTTTTAAAAATGCAAGGTTTATACAGCTGGTTGGAAGATAATGAAATGATTTTGAGAGTGAGGCGGTTTCCGTAGGTTACTCCACGATTAAATCAAATATATAATTTTATGCAATTGTACAAAAAGTATGCTAGAGAAAGGTAAAAGTTATACTTTCCCTTTTGGGATTTCAAAAAAGCATTCAATTCTTTCCATCATGATAAACTTATAAATTGTATAAAAACCGGGTGTAAACGGAAAGTTTTTAGTCATCTTTGAAATCTATTACTCTTCGTGCTTTCATGTGTGTGTTTAAATCATAAAATTTGACAGAATTCTTTAAAGGGCCCAGTTGGGTCAGACAAGGTTGTTTACTGTCCCCTACATTATTCTCTGTTTAAAATAAATCAGTTAGCTAACTACATAGATGCTAGGGGGAAACATGGTATCAAAACTTTTACCAGGTAAAAATGAAAAAGTTTATCATACTTTTTGCTGATGATGAGCCCTTATTGTCAACAACTGCAGGTGGTCTACAAAATCAGCTTTAAAGTATTATACAGGGTTATAATGAAATGAAACTAAATGTAAAAACCTGACAAAAGTAATGGTATTCAGAAAGGGGGATATTTTTGGTAGATATGAACAATGGTATTCAATGATAAAAGCTAGAGGTAGTCAATAGTTACTGTTATTTTGGGTTCATTTACAACAATGATTAGTATGAAATGAGGCACTAAGCACTTTGTAACTAAGGGTAAAAAAGCAGTTGTACAATTAAACAGAGCTTTCCAAAAGTATAAAGAAATACTTTCTTTAAGATTTTTGATGCAAAAATGCAGCCTATCTTGCTCTATTTATCAGAAATATGGGGGCTATCAAAATTAGATCAGTAGAAAAAGTTCATACGATGGCATGCAAATAGTTCCTAGGTGTTCCAGTCAAAACCCCAAATAGAATGGTTTATAATAATAATGTATGGCGATTTGGGACAACCCTTAAAGTTAATTCCTTTTGTCCCCTGTTCTGATATTGGGTTTTAAAATTACTGCATATGAGTACTGAAAGATTGCCATATAAAGCATACCAAATGTTGTTTGAACTGGACAGAAATGGAAAATATTGCTGGTGTTCCAAAATAAGAGAAATTTTATGAGACAGGAATTTAATTTTTTTGGGTTACAGCAAGGAGTAGGTGATGTTTTAAAATGTTTTAGAAATTTTTTTAAACAAAGAACTCATTGATTTTTTTCATTCAAGAATGGACAGCACAATAAGAGATCGTGAAAGGTATGACGTTATCTGTCCTTTAAAAGAATCTTTGTAAAAGAGAATATATTTGCAATGTTGATACAATTGTTTTAGGGTTGCTATATCGCAATCAAGATTTAATGCCCTCCCATTGAATGCAAATGTACACTGTTTCAGTAGTTTAATGCAGAAGAAAGCTTGTCCATTTTGCAGGACAGCAAGGGAAGATGAACAGCAGTTTCTTTTTGTTTGTCCTACATATTCCCAATTATGGGACAAATTCCTGAAGGACTTTCTTAGAACCCCATCCACCCATTGGTACAGGTCACAACTCATAACGAAATGCATAAACTGTCCAGGTATGCTTTCCATTCAATTAACTTCAGAAAAAAAGCATTTGTTTGTATTGTAATTTCTTTTAAAAATGAATGGGTTTTTTTGGTGAGTTTCTGTTTGAAAGATGCTTATTTGTTAAAAACCTATTGTTTTGATGTTGTTTCAGTTTTAAAAAAAACGAAAAAGAAAAAAAACAACAAGATTATCATTTAAGGTCAGGTATATGAAAGAAATGTACAATGTTTTCACATGTGATAACCGAAGTTAGGTATCAGTCTATGCTCAAAGGTTATATATGTGTGTGCGGCATGTGTGTGTATGTGTGTGTGCGTGTTGAGGGTGTGTGTGTATGCGTGTGTGTGCATGCGCGAGTGTGTATGTCTGAGTGTTTGTTTGTGGGTTGGTGTAAATGAGAATGCGTGTGTTCTTGGGTTTGTGAGTGTGTGTGTGCACACGCCTGTGAGTACATGCATATAATTCTCTTGTTAATTTCATTATAACAGCCATTATGATGAGATGACAACTGGGTCAATTATGATAATAATGCTGGTTATTGTACACACCTATTTGTACCTGTACACATGAACAGTTACTATGATATGGGTGTCAGCCCCCCCTCTTTATTGTTGTTGTTTGTGTAGCCGGCTACACTTATCTTAGATTGAAACAGTGAAACCAATACTAGCATTGTGGTCAATATATATTCCGTTTTCTCAACTCTCTATGTAAACTGTCACTATTATGCCTACGATATATTTGTATTTTTATATTTAGTACATTATCTAAATAAGTTTATTTTCCAATATTTTGATGTAACTAATTATTAAATTAGTCTGTATTTTATCTACTTGTTTAAGTTATTTTTAATGTTGCCTACAATGTCTTAACATTCTTTTAGTCATTCCATAGTAGGCCTACGGCCCGAGTTATATCCCTTAAATGTGAATGTTAGTCTGATCTAGGAAAGAAAATCAATAATAATAACTTTATTAAGTCATATTGTTTGCTCATATTCATGGATATGATTTTTGAAATACTGATCTTGACTTATTTATTTCAACCACAATGAGAGTTCTCTATTTTTGTTGTAAATCAATATTTTTCGTCTATTGCATCATATAGATACAGGTAGGTAGGTACCCTAGTATGTACCCTAATATTAACTGCTAGAAAAGCAGTTCTAATTCTTATTTAAGGAATCTTTAATAAATCATAATTATTTGGCGATTGAAGAACATGTGGAATAAACTCTATTTAGATCAATAAAACAGCTCATATTAAGTAGTAGTAGATTGTAAGGCATACGGTGTAGACGATGTGTGAGCCCTAGTAGTTAGCTGCCATTTGAATTATCGAACTAAATTCTACCAAATGCAGACATAAAAATGTAAATGTATGGTATGTTTTGGGTTTCATTATGAATGATTATAAGATTGGAAGATATTAGTATGGATAATTTGTAGTATTAGAGATAATTATATTTTTGATCATACGAACAGCTTTAAAAAACTTGCTTGGGTGCAGCAGACCAGAAACTGTGTTTTCACACCACTGGTTAATTATGAATATCTCCTCTCATGGACACCTGTGGTTAATAATATGTATATGTATACAAACTGTGGTGCATATCCTTCTTTTCCTAGTCATAAAGTATTTAGTTTTGTGTTATAACTTTCATACAAAAAATAAACTCAAAGACATTAAGTCTGCATCCATCTTATAGCATTGAACCTGTAATCTAGATAACGTCTTTTTACAAGAATCTTACAAAAGTAACCCAACCGAAACGAAGTACAGAACAGTTTACAACATCCTCCGTTTTGGGGGAGCCGAAATCGAACTGAAATTAAATCAATGATGTCAATGTTATTCAACTTAATATAAGAAGTCTTTCAATCGATTTTGGCGTATCTCTCGCCCTGATTGATTGTGTGGACAGGGATTCGTGAAGATGGTGACGAGGAGGGCAATGACAACAGCTGCCTTGGTGTCCTGAAGCAGGAGTTGAGCATGCGGCAGAGGAAGTCAGCCTGGCCGGTGTCTTGGGAGTAGGCAGAGAGGCAGTTGTCTCTGGTGAAGCTGGGCCGGAAGGTGGAGTGGCAGGCATTGTCGCTGCTGGGGCCAAGGTACGGTGAGGGTGGTCACCAGCAGGATGTACACAGGGCTGCGCCATGGAGGTTGGCTGGCTGGCTCCTGGTTCTGGTACTGGAGCCCGGTCTGCTACTTTCTTCAGGTGCACCCGGTTCCGGCGGTAGATCGTTCCATCTTCAGCATCAACGTTGTAGGATCGGCCACTGCTGCTGATGACTGTGCCTCTGGTTCATTTCTTCTTGCCATATGTGAGTGGCTGCATGACAACTGCATCACCTTCTTGCAGGGGTGGCAGGTCTTTGGCCCGCCTGTCAAAGTTCTTCTTCTGCTTTTTCTGACTGGTAAGCAGCTTTTGAATGTCTGACTCTAAAGTAAGCTTTGGATTCAGCAGTGTTTCACATGTGGGCAAGAGTGTTCTAGTGCGCCTATTGAAGAAGCGTTGTGCAGGACTAGTTCCAGTGTTCTGACTTGGTGTGTTTCTGTAATCAGGAGAGCTAGGAACTGGCTTCCATCCTTGTTCTTCCTAAGGAGGGATTTTGCAGTCTTGAGAGCAGATTCCGCTTTTCCGTTACTCTTGCTGTTGTAGGGGCTGGATGTTCTATGTTCAAAGTCAAACGTGGTTATGAACTGTTTGAAATTTTCAGAGATAAACTGGGGACTGTTGTCAGAGATCAGAATGCATGGAGAGCCATATCCGGCGAAGTGAGCTTTCAGTTTCTTGATGACAGTGGATGCGCTTGTGTTTTCAAGTCTGTCTATTTCCCAATAGTTTGAGAGGTAATCTACAGTCACCAAGTAGTTTTTCCCATCTATTTGGAACAGATCAACACCTATCTTTCCCACTGACGTGAGGGAAGTTCATGTGGTTGAAGACTTCTGGCTGGTTTGAAGACTGGTATGACTGACAGATTTCACATGAAGAGATGTACTGCTTGATGTCTCCTGTCATTCCTGGCCAGTACAAGCACTCTCTGGCTCTTTTCAGACAGGCATCAATTCCAGAGTGTGTGGAATGTAGCAATTGCTTCATTTCTGACCACATGCCGTGTGGTATCATGACTCTGTCCCATTTGATGATCAGTCCATCTTGAACAGTGAATTCATCACGAAAGCTGTGAAATGGAGTGAGTTCCACTGGCATGTCAGATTTCTCATCAGGCCAACCTCTCATGATGATGACTTTCAGTTTCTGGAGGGTCTCATCGTTGTCAGTGGCCTCTTTCACTCAGCTTTTCGAGCCTTTCTTTTCTGATGAAAATGAAGTCGAGCATATTGATGTGTTCAATATCTTCTTGCTCGCCTGGTTTGTTCAGGTAGGCTCTGTATAATGTGTCGGCAAGGAGCATATCTTTGCCTTTTTGTAGGTGACACTGATGTCATACCCTTGAAGTCTGAGCATCATGCCTTGTAGTCTTTTTGGAACTGATGACAGTGGCTTTTGAAAGATCGCTTCCAGTGGCTTGTGATCACTCTGTACTTTTACTAACCATCCAAATAATAATAATAATAATAATAATTAATAATGTATCGATTTTATATAGCACTGAATCTTGTAAAGCAACAAATCAAAGCGCTCAGATGACATGATTTTTAAAACATTCTTTTTTTAAAAATATCGAGGATAATGGAATAAGCACTCAGGTGCTTTTTTACATCCAGTCCCCGTGTGTATGTGGTTTTGTAAATTTTGTCATCTGTTCCCACGGCACACAATGGCCTACTCTTTTGAAAAGTGGAACAGGATTTAACTGTGCACAAGATGTTCTGCATATGTTTGCACATGGGCCTCGGTTTATAGTCTCATCCGAAGGACTTTGTGTACTGGTGACATTTTTCCACTGTGAATACTATGGCCAAACAGTTCCTTTTCTATCTGAGCATATCTTGTTTCAGAGTCTGTCAAGGCACGACTGATGTAGGCAACAGGTCGCCCGTTCTGGAGGAGGACTGCGACCAGTCCACTCTGACTTGCATCACACTGAATAGCGAGTTCTTCTCCAGGGTTGTAGAAGGCTAGAACTGGAGCTTCAGTGACAAGCTTCTGGACAGTTTCAAATGCTTTGTCATGAGTTGGTGTCCAAGTCCATGTGGTATCTGCACGTGTCAGCTGTCTGATTGGTTCAAGTACCTCCGACAGCTTTGGGAGGAATTTGGAGAGGTAGTTGACGAATCCACAGAATCGTCTGACTCCTTCAACGTCTTGTGGCTTTGGCATTTGCAGGACTGCTTCCAGCTTCTCTGGGTCTATCTGCAGGCCATCCTTGGTCACCAGGTGTCCCAGAAAGGAAATCTCTGTCTTTCTCAGTTCAGCCTTGTCCCTGTTCAGTTTTATGCCAAGTGAGCGGCACTTCTCCAAAAGAGCAATCAGGTTCTTGTCATGGTCCTCAATGTCTTTGCCGTGGACAATGACATCATCTGCAACACCAATCACACCTTCAAGTCCTTCAAGAGCTTGATCGAGATGCTTCTGGAAGAGTTCACTGCTGACAGATGTTCCAAAAGGTAGTCTTCTCCAGCAGTACCTCCCGTAAGGTGTCTGAAACGTGGTCAGCATGCTTGACTCTTCATCCAGATGAACGTGCCAGTACGTGTTGCTCAGATCCAGTTTCGAGAAGACCTTTGAGCCAGTCCGCTTCAGCAAAATGTCTTCCATGACAGGGAGTGCATAGTATTCTCTTTTCAGTGCCTTGTTCAAAGGTCTTGGGTCAATGCAGATTCGCAAATTGCCAGATTTCTTTGTTGCCACTGCTTCTCAATGCCTTGGTTTAGTTCCCCAGCCAAAGTTCATGACCTGCAGCTGGCAGCCTGTGGATATAAATAAATGGCGCAAAAGGAAAGGCGAAACTAGGCTTGCCCCTGTAGTTGTGTTCAGCCTACCCTTGTGTCTTTCACACATCCTCTTGCACAGTGAATTGTCAAAAAACTACAAGCAAAGCACTCTTTAAAATAAGCTTTAAACGAGCTTTCTTTTGACTCCAAACTCCATGTACTTTCTTTCATACTGGTTGATGTGACAGCAGTTCAAACAGACATGAAGATAAAGAGGAGAGGTGCAGGCAGAAACACAATCACAAAAACAGACATTTCTAACTCTCTCTAAAAAAAGCAGCTGTTTATATTATAAAAACAATTAACATAGAGAAAACATTGAACATGTCTGCATGCAGACTAACCTTTTTGGGGGGCTGTTACATTGAACCTGTGGCAGAAGGAGGCCATAAATAAACACACCTTAGGGGCTACAGTGTGCACCAGCCGCGTGAGAGGCAGGGTGATGGAGAGTGTGGAGAGAGAGTCTGGGGCAGTCATTTGTGTCATCTATCTGACTTCTCTATAAACACTCCTGCTGGTCAGGCGTTACAGCACGTGGTATACAGTCTACTGTTTCATCAGCTTTTAGCGTATCCTCGCTACAGCTGAAGATTTGTTCATGAACCAATTCCAGTACAGCTCATAATTATAGCCCCCAGAACACAGTAGAAAACAGATCTCTTGTCAGTGTCCCTCACTGTTATCAGACAAAGATACCTCACAATGGCTCAAGTTTTTATTTCACTGATATTTCTGATACTATACAAAAAGCATTTTTTGATCCTGTTAAGAAATTGTTGTGATCAAATGTTTATCTACACTTAATTTCTGTGTTGTGTAAAAAAGAACAAATTGCACACAGGCCTACACTTTGACATCAAAACAACACCAAAAAAAGCAGAAAGAAAACACACACTCACAAAACGATGACAAAATTTACAACACTGCATATACAGGGGAACTAGATTTTTAAAAAAGCACATGAGTACTTATTCCATTATCCTTGAAATAAAAGAAAAAGCAAAATAAATAAACACACACACATGAGCGCACGTGCACACACACACATACACATACAAGCAGACAAACATACAAGCACACACAAAGTGGCATAAATACATGTACGCATACCCTATACTCACACATACGCGCGCGCACACACACACTCATCGCGTGTGCACACCACACACATGTAACTACAAGAAGATGCGCACGGCACAATGTGCTTGAGAAAAATAACAACTTGAAACTGACACACAGCCAGGAAGCACCTGGCACATGTAGGTGCTGTGGTCGATCACACACACACGTCTAATATCACTAAAAGTGAACATACATAAAATTGAAGTCAACAACAACAACAACAACAACACACACACACACACACACACACACACACACACACACACACACACACACACAGAAAACACAAACACTCAGCCCTTGGTTTCTTGGGAGACACCATGTTTGTAAAAAATATGTTCAAAATTAGTTAACCAAAGTAGGGTACAACGGTCACCACAAACAAGTAAAGCAGGTATTAAAATTTTGTTCACTAAAGTATGAGTACTGTAAAAATAAGGTAGGAAATCCAGCAGCCAATGATAAATAAGCCTTTCAAATAAAAATTCGCCCAGTCGATAATAGACAGCAAAGAAGGAATGTGTGCTGGCACCGAGAGACACTGAACTTGGACCCCTGACTGGGCGGTGTCTAGATAGCAGACAGATGGAATGTAGGTTACAGAGTGAAAGTTCCAGCCGACAACTAAAGAGTAGGGTTTTTCGTTTTGAGCAGCCATGTTGTCACTACCATGCGGCTGCACCAACTGGTAGGCTCATCTACCAGAGTAATCACGTCAGCTTCAGTAAGTTTGTCTAGTTCAGCTTTCACCTTCTTCTTCATGGCATGAGGTATGCAGCAAAATGGTGAGATGACTGGAATAATGGCTTCATCAATCTAAAAGTGAGCTACTCCTGGAAGGCTGCCTTGGTCATCTGAAAATACATCTGCAAAACTGGTGAGAATGTCTGTGCTTTCTCCTACCTTGGATATGCTTTTGAAGTTTTGATAGTGCACAGTAATCAGTCCCATATCTTCAGATGTTTTCTTGCCAATGAGTGTAGTGAAATCTTCCTTGACCACAACAAAATCAGCTTTGAAGGCGTTTCCTGTTTTGGGATTTGTCAATTGAAGCTGAATCTTGCCTTGGGCTTTGGTCATCGAGCCATTGTAGACATACAGCTTTGTTTTGCATTCTTGCAGTTTTTTTCCTTTAATGTGTGGAGACGAAATGACATTTGCACTGGCTCCTGAATCAATCTGGCAAGTCACCTTTTTGCCTTCAATAATCATCTCTGCTTTGATGATCTTGTCCTTCCTTTCTTGTCCCACAGACAGCAATTGTTCATCATCAGATTCTGATTCTTGAATAGCATGAAGTTTCTTCTTTTGCTGGCATCTTACAGCAAATTGGTTCTTTTTCTTGCAAATATTGCAAGTTTTTCCCCATGCAGGACATTCTTCCTTCTTCAGGATGTGTGTCTGAGCACAAAATTTGCAGTTTGCTTTCTTCAAACTGGGTGTTATCTTGCGTGGAGCTGATATGGCATGAGCTTCTGCGGAGAGTTCATTTTTGCTCATTGCTCTTAGTTGCAATGAGGTAGTTTCAGCTGCTCTGCATCTATCAATGCAAGACTGAAGAGTGAGTTCTGCCTCTTTTAGCAATTGCTCTGCGTTGCCTGGTCTCTAATGCCAAGCACAATGCGATCTTTCAGTAGTGACTCCTTCATATCATCACAGAAGTTGCATGTTTTCATCAAAGTCGAAGAGTAGCAACCTAATCTTCAAAAGATTCATTTGCCTTTTGATCTCTCTTATTGAAAACAAAGCATTCATTGGTTTGGTTTGTTTTTCCTATGAAATGGTTCTCAAGGGCTTCAATTATGTCACCTACAGTATGATTGTCAGGTAACTTCATACCATTATAGATTAAGTCAATGAGATTGTGCCGAAGCTTAAGATTCGGCAGAATTACGAATTCTTAAAAATACACAAAGTTATGTTAAACTCAAGGGAAAGTACTCTGGCCTGAAGTGAATCATTTTTCTAAACACAGTTGTTTTCCTTGACCATAAGCTTGCCTAGTTCGTGTATGTTGGTTAATTTTGTTTGACATGTCAACAAGTGATATCTTTGAGATTCCAGGCTTCCAGTGTTATGATTCTTTAATAAAAAAAATCTGTTGTACAAAAAGTGGCATCAGATGGATTCAGCTAACTTCAGGGAACTTTACTTTGGTGAAAAATCATCACATTGTTTGAAGGGGACTAGTTGATGAACAGTTCAAGCCATGTAAGATACGCAGCCCTAATTTTAAAAACCTTTTTATTTTTCAGCATTCAGTGACAAATTTTGAAAATTTATAATAAATACAGTCATCTATTGAAAAACTGTGAAACAATCTCAAAAGTAGACATTATAAACTTTTCAATGATGTATAGTGTGTATGTCATTATTATGTTGGGCAAGTCTGCTGAATTTTTAAAATATAGCCAAAATCATGCGTCACCACAAAATGGCGGGATCCATTTCACTGCGACTCCATTGAGTTAACAGTCCGTCAGGGCCTAGTGTGTGGAGGAACAAAGCCTTTTTGTACTCTATGATGAGTAGTTGTCCCACATTTGCCTGAACAGCTTCCAGTCAGCACTGCCTTTCTTAACATTTAGATGAGGTGGAGGGCTTACTCTTGCTGTATGTCGCTGTTGCCCGCCTTTAGCCATGCTAAAGAGTGTTGTATGTGCCTATGTGAGTGACAGAGTGTATGGAGTCTTATCAGTATCTTCAGCAGTAAACAACAAAAGTTCTACTCAATGTTTCTTGTCAGCAGCCTAATAAGAAATCATTATAGCATCTAGAGAACTACTTGCCCACAGTTACCACCACTGCTTTCACTGCTGCCACCATGTTATAACTTTTATACAAAGAATAAACTAAAAGACAACATTGAGTCTACATCCATCTTATAGCATCAGACCTGTAATCTAGATAACGTCTTTTTACAATAATCTTAAAAAAGTAATCCAACCCAAAAGAAGTACAGAACCCTTTACATTTTGTTGAAGTTTTAATGTTTTATTAGGGAAAGTTATATTGTGCAGCTGTTAAAAGGGTATCTAGTTGGAGGCTTTAATCGCCAATAGTTTGCAGCCAAATGATTTTTGTGCAAAATGCAATAATGCATCTTAAGGCTTATACTTTCTAGTTTATTTTGATATATAATATGTCTAGTGTCCTTATGCGGACAGCAAGATAACCACCACTGAAGCTGCATGAGAAAACACAAAATCTCCTTCATCTTGGCAAAATGGGCTGAAACACTTGCAGTGTGGTGGTGCTGTCTTTGCAGTTCATGTGGCGTGTATAAATAGAGGGGTGGTTAGAGGCCTAGAGAGATCATCCATACACACAGCAGTAGATATACTGGAGGGCTAAATAAAGAGGTTACAAAGAAAAGTTGCTGTCCTTGCCTGAGTCTTCTTTTGCCTGGTTGCTGTACACACATGTTGCCATGAATTGCTGTTGCTGAGAATTGTGTGTGTTCCACTCTTTCCTTACCCTGCCTCTATCCTTGCCTCTCAGCACAGTCACATTTGTATTGTGGCCCATGGCCGAAGTACATTAAAACATTTCAGAGTTCAGAGTTCAGAGTTCTATGTCTTTCTCTTGTGCTACAATATCCATAGGATATAATAAGGACCAATGTTGTGAAAGATCTTAGTATAGACTAAGTTCTGTTCACATTAGGATAATGTCAGTTGAGAGTATTGAGGAAAGGATTTTCCTAGTTATTTTGTAGTCTTTGGTTGTCTGATTTACAATTGTATACTCCCTATTGGTTCCCTAGGATTAGCTTGGTATTTTGGTATGAGTGATGCAAGGAATTTGGTTTTCTTACATTTGGCTAGATGACAATATAGCTAATTTGCTGTGAGTGCCTTTCATCAATGATGTGCCTAGTTAAATATGGATAGAGTAGTTACCTGAATCTTACGTTTGTTTCAGGTGTGTGTTGTGTGTAGATGAAACAATAAATTGTGTTACCATAACACCCCTGCGTGGCCTCACATCATTCCTTCCAATGTGGAGTGCCAGTGTCCTAACATTCTCTTCCCCAAACTTTCCTTCATATGTAGTCCATGCGATCAGAAACCCTTCAACAGATTTGATATCAATGACCTGACCCTCCTGGGTATGCTGAGGGCTTGTTAGTATAAATTGCATCCCCACCCTATGGAAATTCTGTGTTAGGAATTCCCTTTTTTCTGTCCCTCTCTTTGTTTCTGCCTTGTTTCTTTTCTTCCTGCACCTCCTTCTTGTCTGTTTTCTGCCTTTATGGTCCATTCTCCTGCCCTTTTTTCCAGAATAACTATAAAAGATAACAGTTCTCCCTCATGCCTGGGCCTGATTTATCAAGGGTTTAACAGCAGTGCAACGCATTTTTGCTGTATAGCAGACAACCCCAGCTGTTGTCTGAGCAGTCAAAGAAGAAGAAGAAGACAAAGAGGAATGATATCAACAACCCTGCAGGGGAAAGTTGAGAAGAATGAACAATCTTTATTTTTCAAGTGCTACATATAAGCATTCACATCCTTTTTTATATATAAATCTGGCCATTACCCTGATTAGGGACTATCAACAAAACAAACCCAAAATAAATATTAACAAAACCCAATTACAACACAACAACAGTTCAACCTATAACTTAAAGAAAAGAGATAAATGTATATTCAAGTCACATCATCCCCAATTGACCTGAACAGTAATGTCAAAACAGATATTGATTATAATTATTTTAAGAAAAGAGATGATACCTACTCAATAAACACATATTTCCCCAACTGACTGGAACATCAATATGAAAACAGATTGTCACAGTTCACATAGTTTTGCGCATAATTCCGTGCATTACTCAGTGCTGTTTCTTTCTCTGTGTTTCTGGATGCTGGTGTCCTTCTGTGTTCACATTCGCATTTTTTTTTAGGTACATGGTGAACTCCAGCTTAGTGACATGCACATTCCCTTTTCTCTGAAATTTTGCATGCAGGTTAGCTTCTCTCTTGGTCGTGAGTTAGGGTTTGCTTCATCAGCTGAGTAGCAACAGCTTTAAATAGGAGGAGGTCTTGACTTCAGTTAGGAGGAGGAAATTCAGTCTTTGGCTGAAGTTCGTTGGTTGCTGTTCCAGCTGGGCTGGGATGTGTCTCTCTATTTGGAGAGCAGGGGGGAGCAGTACCTTGAAGTAGTTCAAGATCCTGTGAACCCTGTCTTCGTTGTTACGTGGTGTCCGTCCTGTCAACGTCTTCCTCGAGGTGCAGGAGTGCGCCTTACTTCATGTGGTGTTGTGTCTCTTCTTGGAGAGCAGAGGGGAGCATTCATCTTTGAGTGGTTCGGGCTCCCGGGTACCAGTCTACGTTCTTTGTTGTGCTGTCCCTTTTGTCAACCTCTTTCCTGGGGTGCAGGAGTGCACCTTGTTCTTTCTTAGTGACAGGTAGGGGATGTTCCGTAGATATGTTTGAGTTCTGTGATGGTTCGTTGTGCCGATGTGGTTGTTGTCATTGAGTGTCTTGTGTTAATGCAGTGCTTGGATGGTTGGTTCTTGAATAAATTAATGTAAAACGTTTTTGAAGGGTTTCCTCTGTCTGTAGGTTTGTGGTATATTGGGTAGGCTTAGATTTCTCCTTTAGTGAAGATAAGATAGTTCTTTAGTATTTGTTTTTTAAATGCTAACGTGTTGGTCTAGAAAGGGTTCTCACTAGTGTTTACAACACTCAGTATTTCTTAAGGTTAATTGATATTGGTGAGTCCTGAGTGATTTGGGATTTAGTGCAATTTTGCGTATTAAGCGGCTGTGTGTGGCAATAGGTTTTCTTTAACACAATTATCTTTTGTGGAAAAAAGTCTTTTAACACTATTTGTAATTGTATTTGAACATAAATAATTATAGAGTATACATCAGACGTCATTTAGATTGGAAATGTAAATGATTCCTTGGGGATATGGTGAAGTTTTGGCTGAATAGACAAATTGTCAACTCGGTGGACACAAGGGAAATAACCCTAGTTGCCTTAGCGCTAGTTATGGATGTATGCTGAGCAACGGCAAGTATTGCCTGTTCTAGGTTCCTGTGGGTGCCTCCAGCCGTGGAGTCGTGCCTGGAGAGGGTGCAGTCCGGTGTGCCCTGAAGAGTCGCCGTCGGCTGGTCCCTTGACCTTCTGTCCCTTTATTCCCTGGATCCACCTCTTTTTCCCTTTGACCCGTTTCCCTTCTCCTTGCTTCCCTGTCCACCCGTGACCATCTTTGGGGACTTCAGTCTGTGATGGTGACTGTGCTTGGAAACCCGAGTTGTGACTGTGAGGGAAGTGGGAGGGGAATATTCCTCAAACAGGTTTCTGAACTGTGCAGAAGAGGGGACTATTATAGATAGGATTTAGAGTGTGGTTGTGATTGAATCTGTGTGTGTGTGTGTGTGTGTGTGTGTGTGTGTGTGTGTGTGTGTGTGTGTGTGTGTGCGCGCGCGCGCGTGTGTGTGTTTTTGTGTGTGTGTGTGTAAGTGAGTTTAAGTATTTGTCTGATGTGACTGATTTGGATTTTTGGAAAGTAAAGTCTGGAACTTTTTCTTTGGTGTTCTGTGTTTGGTGTTGTCGGGAAGATAGTTAGAGGGCATGGGTGGGTGGGTGGGTGGGGGGGGGGGGGTAGCCACAATCCCATATGGAGCGTGACACAGATACATTGATTATAATTAAGTAAACCAGACAGAGTGAAATAAAGGGGAGACAGAAGAGAGAGAGAGAGAGAGAGAGAGAGAGAGAGAGAGAGAGAGAGTACCTTCAGATTGCATCTGTATTAAGCAAACCCAACAAAAAAGCATAGGTATCAAAATACTTGAACAAACCTTTTCTTTGTTTGGCACAATAATATGAGTTTAAAAAAATAGCAAAGCAAAAACCAAACAAAAACCTAAAAGCCATTAGAATGAAACACCCCATAAAATCCAAATGTAACATTTCCAGTTTTGTTAAAAACAATTGGATAAAAACAAGCACCCCCCCCCCAAAAAAAAAGAGAGAAAAATCCAGTAAAACTCCGAAAAGGTGTAGCATATATATGAGGAAGAAAACATTGTTCTTATTTTGATGGACGATAGGAAGAAAGGTAGAGAAGAGAAGAGAAAGAGAAGAGAAGAGAAGAGAAAGAAAAGAGAAGAGAAGAGAGAGAGAGAGAGGGAGAGAGAGAGAGAGAGAGAGAGAGAGAGAGAGAGAGAGAGAACTCGAACTCAAATATATTAATGAGGGTAATTGGATAAGCCAGAGACTTCTTTACCCCAGGCCCTCATGGTGAAAAAAGTGAAACAAACATGAAAAAAATAAATAAAAAACAAGATAATATCAAATAGCAATAAAATGAATACTCAAACTGCCATTCAATTATTGATAAACTAAGAAAGCAATGAAAGACCACAAAAGTTAACCAATAGATTGAATAAACAAGACCAATTAAACACGGACAAACTACCCTCCCTGACTCCACCTCCCCTCAACAAAGAACCCTCCCCCCAAATTGAAAGACAAACATACACACGCACACACACACACACACACGAGCACACACACACACACACACACACACACACACACACACACACACACACACACACACACACAAACATAAACTATTCATAAACAGGGAAAACCCAGAACAGACAAAACTAGCTACAGGCCAATTGCTTTGACCTCACACACTGGCAAGCTAATGGAGAGAATTATTCTTAAAAGGCTGATGTACTTCTGTGATAAAAATAAAATAATCCCGGTCAATCAAGCGGGTTTTCGAAAAGACAGATCTGCCATAGATAACTTGGTTAAGCTATCAACGCATATAAAAATTCAGTTTGCAAGAAGAAAGAACGTTCTTGCAACATTTTTTGATATAAAAAGAGCGTATGATCAAGTTTGGCATGCTAAGTTGCTGTGTAAACTAAAGGATCTGGGTTTTTCTGGGCATTTTTATAATTATATTAAAAGTTTTTTGACTAAAAGAAGTATACAGGTTAGAGTAGCTAAATCATATTCTAGTTTTAGATCTCTTCATATGGGACTTCCCCAAGGTTCTGTAATATCGCCTCTCTTATTTAATGTTTTGCTGCACGATCTTCCTATGAAATTGTCGAAGGAAGTCGTCTTAGTACAATATGCAGATGATATATGTATGTGGATGAATGTTTCTATGAAACAATACACACCAAAAAGAGCGTTAAACTACATTAAAAAGGTATACCAGAACCAGCTTAACAACATCGATAATTATATGCTCGAAAATGGATTTACTTTATCCACAGAAAAAACGTACACTGTGCTTTTTAACAATGGAAGTAATCCAGATGACCTACCAGCATTTAGAATTGGGACCAACATGATTGAGTATAAAGAGACCGTAAAGTTCTTGGGTGTTATTCTCACTTCTAAGCTAACTTGGAATGCACATATCGAAGACAATTTAACTAAAGCAAAGAAAGACTTAAACTTTTTGAAGATGGTAAGTAAACAGTTCTGGGGCCAAGACACATTAAATATGAAATATTTAGCTACATCTCTTATTCGTTCAAAATTATCGTATGGTCAAGAGGTCTTTTTCAGTGCGCCTAAGTATTTACTTAAAAAGTTGCAAAGTATAGACTGCAAAGCATACAGGCTGGCTCTTGGTGTGCCTTATCACTCAGCCCTAGGAACATACAACGAAGTCGGCATATTGCCTTTAGATGATTACCGTCAACTGGCATGTGCTAAATATTTGCTTAGAAACAAAACGACAGAAAACTTTATTTCAGAAGAAATAGAAGTAAAATCAGAATTTAATTTTCCTAAAAGAGCGAAATATATATCCTCTTTAATGCCCATCAGTACATATGTGTCTGATCTGGTACAAAACTCTGAAGTCAATGAACACAGCATAGACACATGAGAAGCAATCTTTCCTTGCCCATCATGGGAGATGAATAAAGCACATTTTGATGTAGAGGTGTCTAATGAAAACAAGACTGACAACCAGAATATAATGGTTTCTAATGTCCGATCCCACATCCATCATAAATATTTTGATCATTTACAAATTTATACAGACGGATCACGTCTAGATAATCAAGAAACAGGTTCTGCTTTTGTTATACCAGCGTTAAAAAATTGAAAAATCATATTATGTTGGTAAACATCACTCGATATTTACAGCAGAACTTGTAGCAATACTAATGGGTCTTACTTATATTTTTGATTTGCCGTTGTGTATATTTCAAATTCTTCTTTGCGTTGATTCTAAATCGGCATTGTATGCTTTAAAATCACCATGTTACAAGAAAACTTCGAAAATCATATTAGAGATTAAGCATGTCATACATCTCTTAACCTTAAAGGGCATAAGTGTGAATTTTTGTTGGGTGCCTTCACACACTGGGTTCTTTCCAAATGAGTGGGCGGAGAGAGCTGCCAAAAAGGGTGTAAAACATGGACGGGGTGCAATAGAATTGCATGTGCCTTTATCCTTACAAGAAGGGTATAGCTTACTAGAAAAAAAATCATGGAGAAAGGTCACTGAAAGTAATCAGCAAAATGAGAGACTTTTAACTAGAACTGCAATCAATACCGATAATTTAACAGTGGGGAACCATTCAAAAGCTAGTACAAGTGTTTTTACGTCAAGGAGAATTAATACTTTATTCTATAGAATGAAACTAAATGCATTGATAACCAAATTCAGCAAAAATGGTAAATGCCTGTGTGGTGAGAATATCACTAATACTCATATACTTTTTGACTGCCAGAGTGTAAAACCTTTCATGCCCCATTTTTCTGAAAACTCCCTCACCAGCATATTCAGTAATCTAAAACTGGCATTTGAAATTGTGAAAGGTCTTTGTCACAGTCCCATAGGACATTTGTTATAGTTACATTAACGTCAATGACTTGTTTTTGTTTGTTTGTTGTTGTGTGTGTGTTGGTTGGTTTTTTTTAATTAAAAAAAAAATTCCAGTTGCATGGCCAAGTTTCTTTTTCGAGATTTTTTTTTTAAACAACACATCCACATCTCCCGGTTTTTTTTGTTTTTTTGTGTGTTTTCTTTTTGGGGGGATCGTCTAATATCACTATAAGTGAACAGACGTAAAATTGAAGTCAACAACAACAACAAACACAAACACACACACACACACACACACACACACACACACACGCGCGCGCGCGCACGCCCAAAATATAGTTACAATAAAGCAAACTGGGACCTGTTTCAATCTTTTCTAAAAGTTTATGACACTAGCTGTATAGAATGTGATGACATAGACATGTTTTATGATAGATTTACTAAAACAGTTTTACAAGCTGCAACTGTTCTTTCCAGATTTCATCTATAAAATCTGATAAACATGCAGGAACCTATGGTGGAATGAAACATGTGAAAATGCTGTTAATAAGAAAAAAAAGCATTCAAAACTTTATACTAAAAAACACCAGCTAATCACATTTTTCTAAAATTAGCAAATAAAACGTGTGACAAAGTTATTGAGCAAGTAAAACGGGAGTTCTGGTCTAACTTTTGTAAACATGAAATTTGTACTCATAAGGATATGCAAAAAGTATGGAAAAAATTTAAAGAAATGAAACATGGTATAAATCAGCCTTTGTGTCCAATTGCAGTTAAAGATAAAGAGTTCCCCTATGATTCAGACAAGGCTGAAGCTTTCATTGACATGTTTGCTAATACAATGAGTGATACATGTCTTTCACAGTCAGAAGTTATCTTCAGAAAGGAAAAAACACAAAAAGATATTTATAAGATCCATTACCAGATAATACATTACTCATAAACACACCAATAACTTTACGAGAAGTTATGGATGTTATTCAATCTCTTAATAATAGGAAAACATCAGTAGGAATAGATGCTATTTCAAATCAAATGCTGAAACATTTACCAGAAAACTGGGTTCTTTTACTACACCAATTATTTCAGCAGTGCTGGGTAGAATGTAAAATACCTCTGATCAGGAAGCAGTCTATTATTATTCCCATACTAAAACAAGAAAAATTGAAAAGTGATGCAAAAAGCTATTGATCTGTTGCACTTACATCACACACTGGAAAACTTATGGAAAAGTTATTTTAAATAGACTAGTGTATTATTGTGAGAAAAATAAAATTGTCCCAGTTAATCAAGCAGAATTTCGAAAAGGAAGATCAACTATAGACCATTTAGTTAAGCTGACTACCCAAATAAAACATCAGTTTGCACGAAGACAAAATACTCTTGCCACGTTCTTTGACATAAACAAAGCTTATGACCAAGTTTGGCATGCTAGATTGTTATATAAATTAAAATGTATTGGATTGTCAGGTTTCCTCTATTCTTATTTTATAAATTTTCTCACAGGAAGAAGCATTCAGGCAAAGGTTGGACATACTTACTCCACACTTAGATTTACACAAATGGGCATACCTCAGGGCTCTGTGATTGCGCCCTATTTATTTAATATTTTACTTCATGATATCCCTGAATCTGTGTCTGATAATGTTGTTCTTGTCCAATATGCTGATGACCTTTGTATGCGGAAAAGGGTAACAATGAAAAAGGTAACTCCTAAAAGACATTTGAATTATGTTAGAAAGTTATATCAGCTTGAGTTGGATAACACTTTTAAGTATATGGTGGAAAATGGGTTAGGTCTTTCTACAGAAAAGACACAGGTTGTGCTTTTTAACAATGGTGCTGATTATCCTAAACTTCCTGTTTTCAAAATTGGTGAACAAGTTCTGGATTATAAGCCTATGGTAAAATTTCTTGGTATCATACTTACTTCAAAATTAACGAGGCATTGGCACACCAAATATGCTTTGAACAAGGCAAGAAGAAGTCTCAATGTATTAAAGGCAATTACTAGGCAAATATGGCCACAAGATTCATTAGTACTAAAGCATTTATCATTATCACTGGTTCGTTCTAAACTAGCATATGGTCAAGAATTATTCTTTAGTGCCCCCAAATATCTATTGAACAAAATTAAAAGCTTAGATTGTAAAGCTTTCCGGATTGCTTTGGGAGTTCCGTTTCATGCATCTTCTTTAGGAACGTGTAGAGAAATAGGAGTACTACCTCTAGAGGATTATTGTAACTTAGCCGTTTCAAAGTATATTTTAAGAAGTTCAACAGTTGAAAACAATATTGCATCGGAAATTTCAATTAGACCCGACTTAGAATTTCCCAATAGAGCTAAAAATATCTCTTCTCTTGTCACTATTAGTACTTACACTTCCGATATCTTCAAATAGTCAAGTATCAATCCTAAAGACTGGCAAAAATCCACACCTCTTTTAACACCTTGTCCAAAATGGGAACTTCAGAAAGCAGATTTTGATATCTACCATCTCTCTTTAAAAAAAAGGAGAAAAAGAGCTTATTCTTGGCTCTTATATAAAAGTGCACCTAGAAGATATATATCCTTCTTATCTTAAGATATACTCTGACGGATCTCTTCTTAAAAACAAGGAAGCAGGGGCAGCATTCATCATTCCAGCTTTTAAGATTGAAAAGTCCTATCACATCGGCAAAAATCATTCCATCTTTACTGCTGAACTTACTGCTATTTTGATGGCTTTGTACTTTCTGCTTGATTTCCCCAATACTGTTTTGCAGATTTTGTTCTGTGTTGATTCTAAATCTGCATTACAGTCTCTCAGTAACTCGTCTTCGACCATTAGGCAGAATCTTATCATTGAAATTAGTTTGTTGGTACATTTTCTAATTCTGTAAGATATTCTAAGATTACTAGCGCAGAAATCTTCAAAATTTTGCTGTCTAAATCATCTGAACCTTGGGATTTTGTTTGCTTTAATGAACACAACTCCTTATGAACTTCATGCACACCAATATATTTGAATGACAGTTTAGACTTTATTGACTTAGAGTTAAAAAAATTCCTGTAGAAGAGGTAAATCATTGAATTCTGAGCGGTCAAATTTTACAATTTTTTCAGCAATAGTACAAAAGCGTTTATTGATATGTTTTGCAGATAGACCCGTACCTGATGGAGTACACGATGAGGATGATTTACCAGCTAACTGATTAATTGCTTTCCAGAGAGACTTTGGGTCCTTTTTAGATGATATTAACTCACTAAAATAATTCTTATTTTGCAATTCGTTTAATGAATGTCACTTTATTACGCTGTTCCTTAAATTTTTCATCTTTTCCTGATGATTTTAGTAAGTTATCTCGGACGGCTATGGCTTAAGTGATTTCATCAGTTAACCAGGGTGGTTTATCTCTAGCTTTTACACTTTGATTCTAAGAGGGGCGTGACTATCAAAGATTGATGAAAAGATACTATACCAAATTGCAAGTACATTGTCTGGGTCAGTAAACTGATAAACATCAGAGAAGTTTGCTTTACATAAGTCGGACAAAAAGTTTTCTGCATTAAAATTTAACTCAAAAGAAAAAATTTTTTTGGTATTTTACTCATTTTTTTTTTTACAGAAACAAAGGATGGAACAAGAAAGAAGGAAGAATTCTAAAGTTTGGAAAATTTAAAAGTTTAGCGATTTAAAGTTAAAGGTTTTTTTCAAAAAAAAAATAAAATTTAAATTGGGCCCAATCTTTGGAAAAAAAAAACCCCAATAAGGGCCCAACTTTTTGGGAATCTAGTTTTCAAAAAATGATCTTACAGGAAACCCCCAAAAAAAAGTTATAACTTCCAGGGGGGGTGGGGGTTTTGTTTTGGGGGGGAAAAAATTTTGAAAAAGGGGGAAAAAAATTTATTTAAAAAATTTATCTTGGGAAAAGCCAAAAAAGGGTTTTGGGAGAGAAGAGGGGAGTATCCAGTTTTATACCGAAAAAAGGGCGAAAGGGGTGGTTGGTTGAAAGGGGGTTTTAGAAAGGGGCTGGGAGAGGGGGGGCCAAAAGGAGGGAAATAAAAAATTCCCCAAGGGAGGGGGGGGAGGGGAGGTTTAAAACAAGGGTTTATCATTTTTTATTTTGACGGAAAAAAGGGGAGGGAAGAAGCAAAGGAAAGTTTGTGTGATTTTTCTTTTGGGGAAGTGGTGCGATTTTGATATTTTAAAGGGAGTGGTAGAAAAGGGAACCCAAAGGAAATTGCAAATATTTTCGTGGGAAAAAGGGGGAGTGTGTTTTGGTTCAACAGGCGGTTTTCGAACTGACTGCCCCTTTTATATGAACTGAAAATTTTGGGGAAAATTTTTTGGAGGGGGTTAAGCCCCGATATTTAAGGTGAGGGGAAGAGACCCAAAAAAAAGCTTTGGAGGAAATTTTTGGGAAAAAAGATTTTGGAAAGAAAGTATTTTTGGAAAAAGGTTTTAAGGGAAGGGAAATTTTTGAGAGAAGGAGATTTTCGGATTTAAACTGCAAAACGGAGTCTCTGCATAAAAAGGGGATTTGATCAAACAAATTATTATTGTGAAAGAGGGCAGTGTAGAAGTGAAAAGAACTGGGCCGAAATGCCCCCGGGGGACCCCACATTCCCAGTTTGGTGGGTGTTGATTAAAATTTTGTTTATGAAAACTGTGAGGAATCGGCCTGTAAGGTATGAACAAAAAGGGTGAGGCTGTGCCTTAATCCGAACGTTTTTTGGAGAGGGGGAGAGAATTGAGTGGTCTATAGTGTCAAAGGGCGATTGGTCGAAAAAGGTGAGAAGGAGTTTTTTCCTGGTCAGACCGTGTAGAAGCGTGTTTGGGGGTTTTGGGACAAGGGTGGTTTGGGTGCTGTTTTGAGTGATGGGCAGACTGAAAAAGGGGGGAAAGGAGACTTTTAGTGAAGTGGGTTGTTCATTGTTTAGAACAACTTTTTCAGGTTTGAGATGAAGGGTGGGTTGGTAAGGTCTATAATTCTTCAAGTGTTGTATCGGGGGGGGTCGTGCTTTTTTAGTGGAGGTGAAAAACTATTGAGTTTTGGAGCATTTGGGAACAATTCCTGAAAAAGTGATGAGTTAACCCTTTTTGGGAAGGTGGGTAAAGCTTTGGGAGGCGCTGATAAAAAGAAAAGCGGTATGGAAAAGATCACATGATTTTTTTGTCTTTTTTCAGAATCGTTTTGATTTTTTTCTCGCTTTTTGGGTGAAAGAAAAGGAGGGATCCAGAGAAGGGGGATCAGGAGGCATAGGTAAAAAGGGGGTTGATCCAACGGACAATTTGCGGATTTTATCAAAAGAAAGAAAAAATATACGGAAGTTCAGGGGGCTGTGAACAGTAGGCAATGGGCTTGCCTTTGCAGACCCCAGGGGGTTGATTTTGGGGAAAAAAAAGATTTCATGGACGTGGCTCAAGATTTTGAGAAAAGAAATGTTTGTCTTTGCGAAAAAAATCGGGTTTTTGTTTTGTTTATTTTTTTTCGAAAGAGCTGTTTGTTTATTTCAGTTTTTGTTTTTCCCCACTGCCGCTCCAGTTGTCGCTTTTGCGCTTTGCCCCGGATTCGTGAGTTTTCCATGGGGCGCAGGGCCTACAAAAGGGACCGGTCGGGAGGTGATGGGTCAAGCATTGGCTAAGAACGTGTTGTTGTGTTCAAGGGGCAGGGTTTTTTGATCAGGGATTTGTGTAGGCTTTTCAGCATTTTGTGAAGAGAAGGATTGAAAACAAGGGCCTTGAGATTTGACGGGTGACACGCTTTTTCTTTTTTACCGTGGGGAAGGAAAAAGAAGGGAAAATAAATCAAAAAAGGTTCAAATGAAGTTAAATGGCGAAAATTTTTTGGGTGTTTTTTTGAGCGTTTAAGGTATGACTGTCTGTGAGTTGTTTTACCGGGGGAAAAGGGGAGTGGGAAAGAAAAGAAGCCGGAATGGGAAAAGTTGGTTACAAATTAAGTTTAAACGAAAAGAAGAAAGTTTTTGGAGGGGGCTGTTTTGATCAAAAAGCAAACTAAACTCTTGTGGAAAAGAAAGAATTTTTTTCGGGGGAGTGGCGGTGCAAAAATTTGTTAGATAGGTTGGGTTGAGTTAAAAAACTTCAAAAATTCTTTTTGGAAAAAAAAGGGGGGAAAAAGGAACTTTGGGGCAGAGTGTCTTTTGGAAACGCAAACCATCCTGGGAGTCAAAAAAAAGGGGTTTTGTACCGGGTGGTGTCAGTTGTTTGATTTGGGGTTCTGACCGGGGTTTCCAGGTTCTGGAGAAATTTGTAAATGTTTGTTTGAAATAAAAAATTTCGCGAGATGTCGGCTTTTCCTTGGGCAACAATTCATTAATAAACCCCATTTTGGGAAAAAAAAAATTAAGAACTTTAAATTTTCGGGGGAAAAAATTAAAAGATGTTCCCAGTAAGAGCAACCAATTAAAAGCTGGTCAGATGGTGGGGACTGGTTAAAGTCAGGGAAATTTGTGGTCCATACACATCATCATACCATTTCGGTGAACAAATGTCGAGTCACACAAAAAGAAAAGAAACTAAAACGAAAAGTAAAGGGGTTTGTCTCGGGTTTGGGTTTTGTGGCGTGCGTTAAAGTGAGGGGGGGCAGATGTACGGGAAGCAAGCCACAGGCGATGCGTTTGCCGCGCGGTTCCTCGTTTTGGTTTTGCAGTGGTTGTTCCAAAAATCTGAAATAAGCTGTTGATTTCATTATTTAAGGGGTAGTTCACACGTGGAAACAATCCTTTAAGTCGGGAACGTTTTTTCATGGTGGTGGAATTGCGGGGGGTTGAGGGGTGTGGCGGGGGAAATTTTGCTATCGTGTTTCACGCAATTTTCAGGTTGCAGCGGGTTACGTACAGGGGGTCACAAAGACCAGCAAGAAAGGTTAAAAACAAATCATAAATCAATTGAATTTTTGGGAAAATTTTTACAAAAGAAAACAATAAATCAAGGTTTTAAAAAAAAGTAAATGATATTGGAGAAAACTGCCTGACCTTTAGGTAGTTCGGAAAAAGGATTTGAGTGTAAAAACTTTCTTTGAAAGCGCGGGAAAACATGAAAACATCACACAAAACACAGAGCCCAACCTGCTCCCTTTCAGGCGAAAAGGGGCAATCACTCACCATCACTAGTTTATACACCTCAACGTGTTTTTCATTTACATTAAGTTAAAGCAAATCAATATTGAAATCATCAAGTAAATTTTTTTCAGTGAATGTTCAAACATCACCATTATTTTTTTAAAATTTATCAAACCAATAGGGGTTCATTGGCATTGGTTTCCCCCTTTCAATGTTTTCTAGCATAAATTCAATGCCATTTTTATCAAATAATGTTATTCTTATAATTTACCGACTGATGTTATAATTATTAAACCCTGTTTTAAATTTTGAATTTTGATCTCATTGATAGAATTTAGCCCGGAAAGGGTTTTTATCTTTCAATTATGTGCCCCCTTGTTCAGAAAAAACAATATAGAACGGAACTATTTACTTTTTAAAAAAATGGGGCAAATCGAAACTTTTCTAAGGATGAAAAACATTTTAAAAAGCTATTTTGAATCCATATTAGTTGCCCAACATTGTAACTGGACTTTTTTTCCCATAATGTATGATTAGAAAAAAAATGAAAAATTGATCACTATAAAAATCTTATTCTGAACTTGCACAATTTCAACAAACCAAAATACAAAATTGAAAAAGGAAAATAATGATAAAATGCAAAAAATATTTCCACAACTTTAGGCCTAACCCAAAAACACAAAAAAAGGGCAGAAATCAAAATTTGAAAAGAGAATACCAAACAATGCAAAGTTAAATAACAAGGAAAGAAAAAGCAAGCACAACCTTAAAAAATGAACCCAAAAATTAAAGCCCAGACGGGGAGTCAGCCCAAAATAACGTACAATGTCCGTATGAAACAACATCATCAACTCTGTCAAGAGAGTTTACTCTCCCTCCTTATGTTTTTCAAAATAAAGTACCCTGTAAAGACCCACTTGGCCCAATCATTGACTTTTGCACTCAATCGAATATCAAAGGAAAACCCAAAATACCAAAATAAAAACATTGCGGGAGTCGGTTTCGCAGAAAAAAACCATTTAAAAGTACTTTTCGTTTTAACTTTTTCAGCATGGCAAATAAAAATTTTATCTTGATATCAAAATAAAACCTTTTACACATGGTTTTTTTGCACATAAAAACCCTGGCTTTTTATTTTAATGCATTTCACATTTTAATTTGCTACTTTTGGAATGCTAGTTTTTGGTATATGGCCCCCAAAAGGGGGTGAGAGCTAGTTGGGGTTTTGTCAGCACAACCAGGGGGAAAAAAATTGGGGCCTCGGGGTGAAGGGAGTTTGGGCCTTTAAGGGCAAAGTCCCCACAGGAAAACCGTAAGGGGGAAAGAGTAAGGCAGCGGGGAAGGGGGAAGGGAAGTGTAGGGTATGAAATTTTGATAGGCTAAAATTTGGGGTGTTGAGGGGGGGGGGGGGCACCGGAGAAAGCATAAAAAAGGTGCTTCCCCTTTTAAATTTTGGGGTTCAGCTTTTCAGCACCTCAATACCTCCCGGTATGTTCCTAAACCATTTCCTGGTCTGGCACAGGAGAGGATCCTGAAAACAGTGATCCCCCCTATCCCAAACTAGAAAAGGCTGTTCCGGGGTGGTAGAGAGGGAAAAAACTCTTCAGATGCAGGATGGAACACTTACATTTCTGGAGGCACCCCTCAATCTGGGTTTACCCCCAGCCCAAAGCTGAGCGTTCGCTTTAAATTCTTGTGTTTGGAAAAAAACACGCGATACGGGGGCACCACTTGCTCTCCAAGGGGGTTCCATTTTTGTTGGGCGCAAAAACCGTTCGGCATGTTGGGGGAAGAAAAATTTTTTTTAATGATCAAGAGGGGATGTACCCTTTTTTGTGGTTGGGTTTTAAACTTGTACAGAGCTGACAAAGGGGGCCCCTTTGGGTTTTAACGGTTTTAGAATGCAGGCATACAATGTGCTGCTGGTACAAGGGTCATGGGGAATTTTTAATTTTATAGAGCAAAAGAATTGTTGAGTTGATGCCTTCCACGAGTGGAAAAAGCAGGCTAAACGTGATACAGGTCTAAAAAGCACTCCTACATAAAAGATTCTTTCCTCCAGTTGGGTTTGGGTGGGGGCCAATAGAGAATTGTTCACCCCCCAGCAAATGACTCTGCTGACTTGGACCACGGTGCTATTCCTGGCCCTGAATAAGACGGAAAAAAGTTAAGCCTCTAATACGCTTTAGATAGGGGAATTTGGTTTGTGTTTCAATCCGTATTTAAAGATGGAATCACCAAAGATGATGGGGGAAGTTTCTGCGGAAAGGTTACATTCCCCAACACTTGTTCCCGGGGTTTTCTATCTTTCTGTAAACAAAAGCTTAGTGTCAAACTAGTTTTTTTTTTTGGCTTTTGGGAAATTTGACTCTGTGTTTTAAAATCTAGGGGTTTTACTGTTTTTCTGATCCTGGTCAAGAGTTTTCAATACCCAAAACTTTTTTACGGATATGGGTTATCAACTTTTTGCTTGGATTCTGGGTGGGGGGTTTTTCTACAGACTCCTCCCCAGTGTTGTTCACATGTCCAGATTGTCAAGCGAGTTTCCTGTACTGCTTGGGAAAAACTGAAGGTGGAAAAAAGGGTCACCAATATCGTTCCTCTGTAAAAGTTTCCCCACAATTTTGTCAGTGGCTGGCAGGTTTAATTGTGTGATAATTGTATTGGGAGATTTTTTTTTAAGTGCCTTAATTCAGAGTGCATGTCCCTAAAGATTTTTTTTAGGGGCAATATTCTTTAAAGAAAAAGCTGTTTGTTGCATTTCACTTGCCATGCTAGCTTAAATATCATGGCAGAAAAAAAAGATTTAAATTTTTGGTCAGTAAAAGTTTTTAGTTCCTTTTTTAAGGGGCATTTGCGTCTTCCCAAATAGAGGAAAACCGAAAACAAATATGTTGTGAAACAATATAAGAATAGGGAAAATTTAATTTTTTTGTAATCAAGCTGCTCTGTGGGGAATCTTTCGTTTTCGTTTTTCACTATTTTTTGCCAGTATCTGAACAAGCAAAATAAAAATTACGCAAAGGGAAAACTCCCTACCCCCAAACCATTTGTTAGGGGCCTCTTTTAACACCTAAAAATCGTTTTTCAGGCTAAACAGTTTCATTTTTAAAGACGTTTAGTTATTTATTTCCCCATCAGATGCATTAACAGAACTTCTGGTTTTTATGTCGCAAATTGAAGAAAACTTTTTAGGTATTTCCTTGTAGTTAAAAACTTTTATGTAAATTTCTAACACTTTCTTCCCTTTTAAATTTCTAAATGAATTTAACCCCCCTTTTCACACCTTTGGGTGAAATTAAAAAACCCGAATAAGAATAACTATTTACTACTTCTAACCTTTGCGTCAAAAACCATTTCTATGTCGTCAAGAAACCCTCCTTTTTACATACCCTAGTTTTGTCTTATAATTATTTAAAACATTTCTTTTTTTTTAAAAAAACAATGTAAAATGTCTATTGATTTTGAAGACCCCCTGGAGTGGTTGACACCAGGGAAAAATATCGGAAAACAAAATAATAAATTTCCCCAACACCAGCATGTTTTACCTCTTTCCTCAAGTCATCATAATTGATTTATAAAAATTGAAAAAAATTTTGGGGTCAAAAACCCCTGTCTTACTCCCCTTGGGGATTCAAAACAAACAGTAAACGTGTTTTTTAAGGTCACAGAAAACGTGAGTAGTACTTGGGGGGAGGAAGGGAAACAAAGAATTTTCCTTTTACCCCGGCTAATTAGGCACCCAAAAGTTTATCATGGCACACAAGTCAAAGGCCTTTTTTAAGTTACAAAGGCTTTTTGTTTTTTACCCTTTTTTACTTTTCATTTCTGGACTGAGGCCTACAAAATAAAAAAGTGATCAACATAGAAGTTTTTTTTGGGAAATCCTGCTTTCTTATCAAAACAAATATTTGTTTTTAACAGGTATATAGTCTAAATTTAGTTTTGAAGTATTGCACTTAGAAATTTGCTTATTTAAAAACACCTCTAAAGTTTTAAAAAATTATCTGGATCCCCTTTTTATAGATTAGAATTTTACGGCTTTGGCCTGTTTAGGTAACTCCCCCGACAAAGATTTTATTAAAAAATTTTTTTTAGAAATCTATAAACAAAGCTTCCCCCGCTTTCAAATTTCAGCAAAAAATTATCATCTATGCCACACCCCCCTTCCTCTCTTAAGTTTAAAATGGCTTGAATAACCTCACCTTCGAAAAAATTGGTTTTTTGGTCATGATCTAGTTCTTCTGAAGACCTTAACAATCTTTTTTTTTTGCTGGGTTTGATTTTCTATTTTGGTTAAAGTTAAAGTGTTATACCAATCACCTAGGGTAATGTTTTTATTGACTTTTTTTGCCACCGCATCCCCCTTTTTTTCACTAGATTGTTGTTTTAAGTTTCCTAAACATTTGGTTCTTTTATCTTCAATGATATTTGTACTTTTCCTTGCTTTTTAATATAATATTTTTCATCTGCCTTATTCGATTTTTTAAAAAAGTTTTTTTCCCCCAACTTTCTTTCTTTGAATTTACCTTCTCATCAAACCTAGACTTTCTTTTTTATTAAAGAAAGCACCTTAAAAATCCGCTTTTGTAAGAGTAAACCATTGGTGCCGGTGGAACAGATGACAGAATTTTCAAAACCGCAACACCGGGGGTGGATGTAAAAAGAATAAGTGTTTTTTCATTATATCGATATAAAAGAATTTTTTAAAAATTGCTTGAGTTTTGACACTCCCCAAAAAAAAACCCAAAGCACTATCCATATTGGTATTTAAATTGATACTTTATCAGTCTATTTTGGATTTTACGCTTTGGAACACCTCTGTAAAATCGTTTTTTTTTTTCTTTCCAAAAAAAATTTCCCATTTTCCGTGTTTTAAAAATTTTATCCCCATTCTTAATTTCATTTTTGTTTTTTTTTGCTTTAAAATAATGGTAAGGACAGAAAATGTTAAGTTTTTTCAACAAGGGATGTACAAAAATCAGAAAAAAAACAAAACACAAGAATCTATGAGTAATCTACTGTAATTTTTCAGAAGGCAATTAAAGTCAGCTGCCATCAAATTTTCGTTTACTTAGACCGTTTAGAAAATAACCCAAAATTTTTGCAAAACCAATCATGTGCACCCAAAATTGTTTGTTTGTATTTGGGGGGGGGGGGGGGGGGGGGGGGAAATTCCATGAAAAAATCATTTTTTACAGAAATTTCATCAAATCAATACCATCCCCATGAAACACTATTTCCAGAAGCGTTCCTACTTTTATATCCACCAACAAATAGAAAAACACATTGTTTCATTTAGATCCATTATACATTTTCATCATTTCAATGCCCTAACACTTTACTGCAATTTTAAAAATGAGAATCATGGGAGGGACATAAAAACTATGAACAAAATCTTTGTCTGTACTAATTTAAAACTTTATCTTTTTCAAAACCACCATATTTTCAATATTCATGGGGTTAACTGCCATAATTTTTAAATACTTTCTAAAACCTTTTTCTATGACCCCCCAGAGTATTTCCCGCTGAAAAAAATTTTTTTTCCCTTTTTATGTGAAAGCAAGTAGTCTGTAAAAAAGGTGAATCGAATCAGCTCAACAAAAGTTTTTTTTCAAAAAAAGAAAAGCCATGGAAATAAAATATTAAACAAAATGGCATTTCCAATTTCGTAAAAACCCTTAACATTTAATTAAGAAATTTATTTGTAACTTTTTTCACTTTGTACAACCTGCTTTGAGCTTTGCGCATTTTGTCTGATTGACCTTATGCCCGTGACATTTTTTTTCTCAGAAAAATTTCCCTGTTTGCTTTGGTGTGTGGCCCGGCCGAATCCTATTTGAGCATCTGTTTTTCTCAGAGCAGATTTTAGGACACAAGGTCTGTCAGTGACATTTTTTTGCTCCCCTTTGGGATGGCTTGTTTAAGGTTTTATTGCGCTCTGATGGGGATTCTGGGGGGTTTTTAGCACTATCAGGTTTCCCCCTTTTTTGTATGGGGCGTACCTTCTTGGACGCAGGTCTCTTGTTGGAACCTGCTCCGCTTTTTTCCGTCCAACAGCCTGTCTTTGTCACCAAAATTTTTATTGTTCTGCCGTTTTTATTGTCTTTTACTGCCACTTTTTAGATGTCCTCTGTAACTGAGCATCAGTCTTGTTTTTTGATTCACATTACTTGTTTTGGTTTTTGAGCTGTTTTTTATGTTGGTGCATGTCTCAGATATGTCTGTCTCACGTGTTTCCTTCCAGACATTGCTTTTATGTGGATGTCATTTTTTTCCCCTCACTTTCATTTTTAATCACCTGAAACAGTCATTATAATTATTTTCTGCACTTTCCCCCGTTTAAAATTTTGGGGTTTCGTCAGTTCCCTTCTGTAAAACTTTGGTAACTTCATTTTTGTTGTTCCAGAGTTCGTTGAGTCAGTTTCTTCATCTGATGGGAAAGATCCCCGGTCATTTTTTTCTGCATCATCATCACCAAGAGTTTTCTCCATGACATGGCACGGCCCTTGTGTGAGAAGAAACTCTGAACCGAAATAATTTAATTGTAAATTTGGGCCCTTAGGCCACATTTCATCAAAAGGGATTGAGGAAGGGGGCAAATGGAAAAAAACAGGATTTCACAAACACAAATTTAAAACGAATTGAATCCTAACCTTTGCAGCCTATGTACCTCACTCTTCCTTTTAGGCATCAAATAGCTAAAGAGAGGAAATATGGTTTTGTGTCATGTGACAAAAATTTAATTATTTAACAGTCTAAGTTGTCAACACCACCTTTTATAAAAATGAAGACTAATAAAACTGCTGTGCTGGTAAAGAGACTGACTGTTGTTTTTAGCATTACAACATCTACCCGGTTTAAGAATAGTCGTAAAAATTAATACTGATTCTCCTTTTAAATCTCAAGTTACCCGAGGTCCTTGAAAAGTTGGTAACAGAAAACCATTACTAGATTTATATTCAATTTTTCGTGTCAGCCCCCACTCAAGCAACATTTAGTTTTTTTTTTTTTAAAGTTCATATTCAAAGCACAACTTAAACAAAGCGGGGAAAAATAGCAAAATATCCCAAGACCGAACTACAATATCAACTTTGTCCTTCGATTGGTGCTGAAGATATGAGATAAACAGACCCCGACAAAATGCACTTTTTCGGAGGCATGAAAGCCACTGACAAAATATTTTGCGGAAGAGGGGTTTGGTAAGAGGAAAAAACCTTCCGCTTCCCCCCCACAAGTGATTCCCGGCCAGCCCCGTCAGCCCAGCAGCAAGGGGAGACAGGAGGGGGAAAGAAGAAGAAGAAGGCCAGAAGGCAGTGTGGGCATGAGGACAGTAAAACGGGCTCTGAAAAGGGTCCCAGAAGAAATTAACAAAAACGGCAACCTTCAACAGAAAAGAAATTTTCAAAAAATGAAGGGGAAAAAAAAGCAAATGAGAGAAAGATGAACATTATGTCTACGGGATGAACTTTAAAAATGGACAAGTTAGGTGTGGATATTTGACATAAGAAGTGAGAGAGATCGTGATGCGGGGTTGGGGGAAAAGAGGGAGGAAACCGGGAGACGTGGCGGTACGCGTGCAGAAGAGAGGCATTTTAGCTGCGGGAAAAAAAATGAAAGACCAGGAAAAGCTTTGGGCCGGCAATTTAACCTACGTTTCTGAGGTGTGGGATGAGGGGGGTGAAGAGACAGTGGACGACTGTGTACGGAGGCACGCATTTTCCCCAAAAAAATCGGGGTGGGTGTCTACGCAGACCTTGAAATTGCCCACCGGGGGGCAAGCCAGGAGGAAGCAGGGGACTCCCCCCTCATGCAACTTCTTCTCCGGAGGTGGGGGACAAGTTCGGGAGGATCCCCGCAAGCTAAACATTTGGGTGTGTTGGGGGGAGAGGACCCACTCAAACAAACATAAACTCTTAAAAAAACATCCGATCATCCCCCAACAAGGGCATATAAAACCTCCTTGCTGTTTGGACACCATCCCCATTTCCCTGTCTTCATGTTTCATGTCATCTCCTCTCTCTCTCTCTCTCTCCTTCTCCCTCTCTCTCTCCTCTCTTTTTGTGCGTCCCCTTTTCCTCCCTGGTTCATTTCTCTTTTGCCCAAACGTCTTTCCCCCCCCCCGACGGTCTTCTTTTTTTGCGCCTCTCCCCCGGTTTTTGATCCCCCCCTTTTTTTCTCCCCCCCCTTGTCCCCCCCTTCTTTTTTTCTTATTTTCAGTCCCTACAATGTTTGATAATATTTTGATTTTTTGATAAAGTTTTTTAAACTTTTGGGACTTTGCATCAACAGTGTGTATTCAGAAACAGTGGAAAGGGGGAAATGTTATTTATAGATTGATAGGGTAAGAGTGGTTTTTTAATATACACAAAACCTTTCCCGCCAACTGCTTTTGACAGCACCCCTACTGATATCTCCCCCTGACGCAGTGCGCCATGGTATACCCAAGACATCTTGAAGCGAACGCAAACGCCGGCAAATGAACGGGAGTGGGGGAAGCAAAAAACCCAAATCAAAAAAAGCTTTTCCGAAAAAAAAAAACAAATTTAAAATCTTAAATTTATTCAGCAAAACAGACTCTACTCTTCCCAAAATTTTCTGGGCTACTCCAAAAAATTTTTTTTTTCCCCACCTCAAAACTCCTGGATCGCAAAAATAAAACCCCTGCCTAACACTCCCCGCCTGTCTAACTTCCACCTATTTCTGCCTTCTTTTTTAGACAAAGTTCGAAAAAACGTTCCAGCTTATCAAACTCAATTTCCCCCTGCGCCTCCTACCCCCAGTTCCTGGGACCCTCTCTTTTCCTTTCCCTCCCACAGTGAAAAGAAAATGCAAATTTTGAAGAAATGACTGTAAAACTGCGACCTTGTCCTACCCGCCCTGTTTTTTTCACAATGCCTCCACAAATTTTGCCTATTATCACAAAATAGAAAACCTCTTTCATCGGAAATTTTTCCCAGCCTTAAAAAAGCAATAGTCACACCTCTCTGAAAAAACACGACTCGATCCCCCCATTCTAAGAATTTTAGGCCTGCTCAAACTTCTTTGTCTCAAAGACTAGAAAAAATTGTTCTCAAAAAGCTCAACAGTCACCTTCATCTCCAATGAATCTTCTCCCACTTTCAGTCTGCCTATCGCCCCCAACCACAGCACCGAAACCACCCAAGTCCATACTTTAGACACACTTCTACTTGCTTCTGATGCAGGAAAAATCTCCCTCCTCACTTCTTCTTGACTTATCTGCAGCCTTTGATACTATAGATCACTCAATTCTTCTTTCTCGCCTCCAAAATACGTTTGGTATTAATGGCACAGCCCTCACCTGGTTTACTTCATACTTCACAGACCGGTTCCAGAAAGTTATTGTAAACAAATTCAATCAAAACCTGTCAAAATGGAATGTGGAGTCCCCGCAGGGATCAGTCCTGGGCCCTGTTCTCTTTACTCTCTACACTGCTCCACTCTCACATATAATAAACACCACCCTATTGATCATCATTTCTATGCCGATGATACTCAACTTCAGTGCAGTGATACTTGTTGAAAACTTGCCTTCCCTCCTGACGAATATGTCCTACTGCCTTCAAGACATTCAAAACTGATGACTCAGAAACAAGTTACAACTTAATGGCCGATAAAACCGAAGCCATGCTCATAGGGATCCCAACATAAACTTTCCTCTATCACAAAAACTTCAATAGCAATCGGCAATACGTCAGTTCCTTTGTCCCAACTCTGTGAAGTATTTAGGAGTAGTTCTTGACAACACACTCTCTATGAAAAAATTCATCACCCAGACCTGCCAGTCTTGCTACTATCAATTACGGCGCATAAGCGCGATTCGCAGTATCTGTCCACTGATGCAACTTCCAAGCTTGTCACATCTCTCATTCTTTCACGTTTAGACTACTGTAATTCTCTTTTGGCTGGCCTACCAGCATCATCTATCCACTCTCTTCAACGCATACTAAACTCTGCAGCTCGACTGGTCCTAAGAAAGAAAAAATCTGAACACATCACTCCTCTTCTGCGATCTCTTCACTGGCTGCCTGTCTCACAAAGACTGGAGTATAAGATCAATACCCTCTGTTTCAAATGTCTCCACAAATCTGCACCCTCTTATCTCTGTAACTGTCTTCACCTGTACACTCCATCCCGTTCCCTTCGTTCAGCCGCAGATACTTTGTGCTTTCGAACACCCAGATTCAAACAAACCACTGTTGGCCGTCGCTCCTTCTCTGTTTCTGGTCCATCCACCTGGAATGACCTCCCTCTTTCACTTCGTCAAAAGCCTTCACTTGATTCCTTCAAATCTAGCCTCAAAACAACACTTATTTCCTACCTGAGACTTTCCCCCCACATATCTGTCCCTAATTTTCAACAGCATCTTTCCACCTCTAAGTGTTGTATTCCGTGTGTGTGTGTGTGTGTGTGTGTGTGTGTGTGTGTGTGTGTGTGTTTGTGTGTGCGTGCGTGCGTGTGCGTGCGTGTGCGTGCGTAGTGCGCGCGCATGGATTTGAAATCTGTTGCTCATTATGTTTAAGGAGAGTTGCATGCCTGTAAATGATTGAGTGCAAGCGCTTCGATTTGTTTGTTTTTTACAAGATTCAGCGCTATATAAATTCCATATATTATTATTATAGTATGTATAGTGGCATATGTAGACTTAACGCATTTTGGGGAGTGACATACATACCAAGCGCATATTACGACATGAATTGCTTCTAGCTATGCCCAGC
>CM054141.1:3667167-3692167 GCA_028751875.1 Rapana venosa
GGGGAGAAGTTTTCCCAATAGTCATGTTATTTTTGATTGTGGACATTAAAAGCTTTTTTTTACCTGCTATACCAAGTTTATCACTGGATCAGATTTTGTCTGAACCATCGTTTACTTTTGGAAAATTGTGTTAGGATTGATAAAATTTCCATAATTCAGTTTTTGTTATTTTAAAGTTTGTTTTTTTTTTAAAGTAGTTATTTGAAACTTTTTTTTTTATTGTTTGCTTTCTCTTGTTTTATTTACTTTTTCCGTCTAAAATCCTAAATGTAATAGACTTTTAAAACTGAAGATCACACACACACAACAAAAAACTGAAAGACACACGCAACATGACATGAAGATTACACACACACACACTTAAAGAAAAAGAACACACCTTGAAACTAAAAAAAAAAAGGCATTTTTTTAACCTAGATAACATGGAATCAAAAAAAACGCAACGAGATGTGGCTCACAAACGGGGACAAGTAACAACCACCTTCCCCACCCCCTGTAGAAAAAGGGCCCAAACGTTCGTTTTCCCCATAAAATGGGATACGCAAAGAAAAACCCATTTTTTTTTGGTTTTTGGTTTGAACACAAAGTCACTCGTCCCTTTTCTCCATTATTTTTTAAATTTTGTGGGGTCATTTTGTAAATTGTTGATTTTAAAGGGAAAAAGTTCTTTAAATTTTTTTCATCTCTCTCACTCCCCCCCCCCCCCCCCCCCCTCTCTCTCCTCCTCACACCCCGCATACCATTTTGGTTTTTTTTGGGGCAATCTTGCTTTCTGTCCCCCTTTTTTTCCCTTTCAAATCGGGGAAAAACTTTTGAATCACGTCTTGCAGAACATAATATATCTCTGAAAAGTATCCTTAATTCCTTCATATATTTTCTGCTTTTTTTCCCCCAGATAAATAAGTCTCTTTCCCCTTTTTCCTTGTTTTCTCTTCGTAAAAATCTGTTCTGTACAATCATTAAGACTGGTTACCTGCACTTTGGTTTCTTCTGTAAAAAAATTAGATTTTTGTTGTGTGATGTCACTTGATTATGTTAGTTTATTTTGCTGGCTATTGTAAAACATTTTTCAGGATTTCTCTGTTGTGTGTGCGTTGTCTCGTGTTGTTGGTGGTGCCCACTTTGACATTTTTTATTTTTGTTGGAAGTTGTTAAGTCTTAGGGGGTTGTTCATAAGTTCAGAAAATTTGCCAATCCTTCAAGGCATTTAGGTCAAGTTTTTAAATTTTTATCAGCAAAAACAAAAAAATCAATCAATAATAAATTTTGTTCAACCCCGTACAAGTTGGTCATGATTCCAAATCCCCTTATCCCCCCCTAAATCAAAATACAAGACCCCCTAAAAAGACAAACATGCCCCCCCCCTCCCCCCCCCACTGCGATCTAACTACTTACTGGCAACGCAAAAAAAACGTAATTCTGTATATTTAAAAATAATACAATTGCTTTGCGAAATAAATGCTTTTTAAAAATTAATAATTTCGTTCACTTTCATGATTCTGCACGTGAAATTCACATTTAGGGAGGATTGCTGGCAGTTTTGACACTAATTCCGACCCAAAAAGAAATGGATCGGTGGTCTAGAGGTAACGCACCTCCCTAGAAAGCGAAAACTCCGGGTTCGAAATGTGTGGTGGTTTGATCCCAGTTTGTGCTCGAAACTTTTACCCACTCCACTAGACTGAGTGGTGGTCTGGGTGCTAGTCTTTCGGATGAGACGATAACCGAGGTCGCGTGTGCAACACGTATTTTGTGCACGCACAAGAACACACGGCAACAAAAGTTGACCCTAGCAAAATTATGTAGAGCCACTCTGATAGGGAAACAAATACATATGCAGACAGGAAAAGAGCGAAAAAATAATGGGTGGCGCTGCTCTTGTGGCGACGCGCTCTCCCCGGGGACAGCAGCCCGAATTTCACGCAGAGAAATCTGCCGTGACTTTAAAGTGGTCCACATTACAAATTTCCCTACAAGTGTTTTGGAAACAGCTAACACAACGGGGTTGCCATGTGTAAAAGCAGATAATCACTTTTTCCGGCTGCTCTTCCTCTGCTTTGGAATTTCTTTAAAAGTAGTGGCCTGTTTTTCTCTACGGGAAAATTTTTGTTTTCAGCTTTGTAAGAAAAAGCTCGCAGCCTGTATGAAAGACTGCCAATCCCCCACTTTTTCTGTTTTTAAGAATCAGGAAAGGACCTCGCTGCAAATGGGTGTGCATTTTTGGGTTTGGAAAGTGTAACACTTGATCTAAAAAAAGGGTTATAACTCCCGGAATGAAAATTGTCCTTCCTTTTTGGAAAAGACCAATCGCATCTGTGGGATTTCTTTCAGTTTTTTTTAAACAGCCCAAGCGTTGATCTAGGCTCTTTTAAATTTCAGCAATACGAGAGCTAGAGTAGTAGGGGAAATCATTTATTTAGCTGGGAAATGACGGGCAGTTCATTTTCCTTTGTCTCCGAATTTCAGGTATCGTGGGTGACCCTCCAAATAATCACGGGAAAACAACCAAGGAGGACTTTAACAAGAAAAAATAAACAAGAGGGTGGGTTTTTTTTTTTTTTGGGGGGGGGGGGGGGGGGGGGGGGGGGGGGGGGGGGGGGGGGGGGGGGGGGGGGGGGGGGGATATGGGAATCCTTTTATCTTGAATCAGTAAACAGCTGTTCCACTATAAATCGCGTTACGTCTTGATAGCTGTCACAAATGTCTGACTGGGAGAGAGGACAGAAAGGCAGATTTGCGACACACAAAGGAAAAATAGGAAAAGACAGGCAAAAAACTTTAGGAAAGCAGCCAGACAGAATTGGTGATCCCGCTCCGAAGTACATTTAAACTTGCGGTTGCACAGTTTTGCTAAACAAGATAAAAGCTGCATCCATACCTCGAAGGCACATTTCATGTTCAAGACAATTTTCAAATATTTGAACACACACAAAATGTCTCAAGCTTTGGATAATGATACACAGAATGCGTCAGTACTCTTCCTGCCATAAGCCTCCATTCCTTACCCTCAGTTGTAAAAGTCACCACTTGCAGTACAAACACACAGAAACCAGCTACGATAGTGATTCAACTTGGGTAGAACATAAACATGAGAACACAGCTTCTGTGCCGAGCAGCTATATGCGTGTGTCTTTTATTTTGAACTCCCGTCTACATGCCCAAAATCTACTATATCTTTCTTTTCACGAATTCATAAATGAAAATGTTAAGTATAAAAGAAAAGTAACCGGGCTGACAAAGGAAACAACTGATTTTCCTGTATAAAGCTCTAGAGCTACAAGATGAGTCTACTTTTCTCAATGTTTTGAATTTGCTGGTCACCTATATGCATGAAACAAACGATAATTATAAAAAGTAACAAACAGGATAAAACAAACAATAACTATCAAAAGCAACAAACAGGATAAAAGAAACAATAACTATCAAAAGTAAACAGGATGAACGAAACAACCGTCAAAAGTAACCTGAACGAGATACATTTCTACAACCCCATTGCCCTTCAATTCACAGCAACCAAACCAAAACCAAGATAGAACTGCGCCCATTTCAGACAATTATCAGCTCTGTAACTGCTCACCACAAAAATAGGATCGAGCAGTGTGTATAACAAAGCAGGCAATCAATCAGCTCAAACAGAATTAAGCACCACACAGGTTTTGCTTTCACCTTGAAGTCAGTGACAAACAAATCCAAAGCTTCACTGGATGCCTGTTGTATAAAAATTATGGTGCCCAGTTGTAATATTTTGCTAAGGTATGCAGGCAGGACTGCTGAAACATCCTCAGGATACCACGCAAACTGTAAGCGGCTGCTGCTACATCACAGTCTGAGGCATGGTGTACTTGCAGGCACCAGACATTCATTCTCTGACCAGTGGAATGTGTGGAATATTTCTACTGCACCAGGGCCAGTAACATGAAGCAGTGTCACGCTTTGGTTTGGAGTCCAATCCACTGACAATTCTATATTAATATTTCAGACGCTTGCTTTAAGCGTTTAAAATGTTCAAATAACATTACCTTGCAGATGTAAGGCTTCTGGGGCGTTTAAGTAATCCCACCCCTGACACCATGATTAGCATACTAATTCAGCTTGGACAGAACAAAAGCACGAGAACACAGTTTCAGCGTTCAGCAGCCATTTGCGTGTCTTTCATTTTTAACTTCCGTCTACGTACCAAAATCTACTACATCAGCCAGCTAGCGCACTGAATTCCCGGCTGGAATGTCGTGGGTTTGAATCCAGTCAGAAGTATGATGATATAATGATATGGGATTCGAGCAGCTCCCACCACCTCCAAGACACATTCATACATTCAGTGTGAAAACAGTGACGGCATAGTTGTTATCCTTTTCACAGATGAGTGTTGCTTATCTGACACACACTGCAGGTGCCTGTACCTATGTGGCCTGTCTGACAGTGGACTCTACTTATCAAGATAATAAGTTCAGATTACAATGTCACACCGCCTCTAACCTTAGACCCCTATAGCTTAACCTTTATCAGTCTGATTGATTGGAATAAACAATGTGTCCAGTGCAGTGGATCTTTGTGCCTGGTTGATTAGTTGTGTTTGTATACCTTTTCATGTCATGGCTATTTTTCTGATTGCAATTTGGGCTGCTCTTCCCTGGGGAGAGCACATCGCGAGCCACAAGACCAGAACCACCCATTTGTTTTCTTTTCCTGTCTGCATGTGTATTTGTTTCCGTATCAGAGGGGTTTTTTCCAACTGAATTTTGCCAGTGACAACTCTCTTGTTGCCCTAGTAGTAGTAGTTCTTCAGTTTAATGTCCTTCCACTAAATAGTGATATCAGACGGGAAAGTGTGTGTGTGTGTGTGTGTGTGTGTGTGTGTGTGTGTGTGTGTGTGTAGGGAGAGGGGTATGCACATAAATAATCAATCGCAATAAACAAATATTATGAAAAAAAGCATAAACAAGAATATGAACAGAAAAAATGAACAGTTAAAACATTAACGTTGCAATTCATATAACTAGAAGCTATCCTCATATAAAAGGAGTCTAAACATAGGAGTATGACTTAATGACAAAACAATTTGTTTCATTAATGGAATGTCTTGTAAAATTTGCTGTAAGCTACGGACTGGGAAGGCAGGTAAAACGTTTTTCAGATCTCTGCATGGTAAGATTTTCGCCACAGATACATGTTGCTTTTTTATGAAAATTTAGTTTTAAAAGCATTGAGCTTAAACCTGTAGATAATAGATACAACATTTCTATATTCATGTAAATTACGACATTTGATCTTATCAAAAGATAATACATGGGTTACATCATCACTCCAGGAATAACTGGTACCTTGTAGCTTCTTTTTAAAGTGTTTCCAACATGCATTTTGTAACATGTTATAGCCCTCGTGGATGGATAGAGGAACACTTATGCTGCAAGACCCATCCCTATGTTCAGCTCCACCTTTTGCTAGTCTGTCAACTTTTTCATTAAAGTAGATACCACAGTGCGAGGGTATCCAGCAAAAGGTAACACCAGTGCCTCGTATCATCAGAAAATGAATCTCTTGTTGCCGTGGGTTCTTTTACATGCGCTAAATGTATGTTGCAAACGGGACCTCGGTTTATCATCTCATCCAAAAGACTAGCACCCAGACCACTCCCTCACAGTCTCGTAGATGGTGGTAAAAGTTTCAGGTACAAACGGGGATCAAACCCAGACCGGATCGAACCAGGTTTAAAAAAAACAACTTTCTTGGGAGGTGCGTTGCCTCTAAAACCACCGATCCACCTATTCTTAGCAGTCTGTTTCAATATAATTTTCAGTTCCATACATATTATAATTAGGAAATTTTCCGAGTTACTCTCCTGAATCTTGATGTCTGCACTGCAGGGAAGAGGTAACAGTCACCCGCTCACTGGGTCTTACCCTCAGTCTGGCCCTGCCAGAGCTGTTGTCACCACAAGGGTAAGCTAGCTAGACTCAGCAGGCGGTGACAGTCACCCCCTCATTGGGCCTCATCTTCTGACTGGCTCTGCTGCTGAGATGAAATTGTCACCTCAAGGGGAGTTAGCAGGTGGTGATAGTCACCCCCTCATTGGGCCTCATCTTCTAACTGGCTCTGCTGCTGAGATGAAATTGTCACCTCAAGGGGAGTTAGCAGGGGGTGACAGTCACCCCCTCATTGGGCCTCATCTTCTGACTGGCTCTGCTGCTGAGATGAAATTGTCACCTCAAGGGGAGTTAGCAGGGGGTGACAGTCACCCCCTCATTGGGCCTCATCTTCTGACTGGCTCTGCTGCTGAGATGAAATTGTCACCTCAAGGGGAGTTGTCAGGTGGTGACAGCCACCCCCTCATTGGGCCTCATCTTCTGACTGGCTCTGCCGATGAGCTGTCATCTCAAGGGGAGTTAGCTGGTGGTGACAGTCACTCCCTCATTGGGCCTCATCCTCAGTCTGGCTCTGTCACTGAGCTGTCACCTCAAGGGGGGCTGGACTTAGCAGGTGGTGACAGTCACTCCCTCATTGGGCCTCCCCCTCAGACTGATCTGGCTCTGCCACTAAGCTGATGTCACGTCACCTCAAGGGGCCAGACTCAGCAGGTAGCGTCCTGCCTTGTTGGATCACAACAGGTACTAACTACACCACTCCTGTGAAGTGACAGACCAGCAAGTAGTGCAGGGCCTTTTTAGGTGTGTATCCTCATAGCGGCGACCTGACATCTCCCTGTGGATTGGTACCTGTTGAGGTGGGGGGCAGGGAGCAGGTCTGGACGTATCTCTGTGTGTGCGTGCATACGCGCGCACGTGTGATGATGACCAGGATGAGTGGTACAGGAGCAGCAGCAAGGTATGTCACTAAAGATGATGATAATAATAATAGTAATAATAATAATAATAATAATGAAGAAGATGCTAATAATAATAAAGGAAATGATAATAATAATAATGATGATAATAATGATAGCAATAATAACAATAACAACAACAATACATGGAATTTTTATAGCGCTGGTCTCAAAACAAAATACCCACATGAAAACGACGATGAAATCGCATTACTTTCCAAAGAGGTCATTCCCCAAGCCTCACAGAAAAGTTACGTTTCAACATAATCTTTGTAAGAATCACAACAAGAAGACAATGGCATCAATCATTTCACATTCAGAATGATCAAAGTTAAGAAACATACAAGGCACTGCCAACCATAGAGCCCTCAAATTCTTGAAAGTAATTAAAAAAACAAAACAAAATGTTAACAGGGCAAATCGGAACACACCATTACATTTGAAGATTTGTGGAGGGTGGACATCGCACTGCTCACAATGTCATATCTGCGAAAATACTAAAACAATGCAGACGACACACCAAAGACTGAAAGAAAGTACGTGGGAGGGAGGAGGGGGGAGGAAAACTGGGGTGGGGTGGCGGATGAGGGGGAAAACTGCTTTGACTTGCTTGAAAAACAGAGACGAGAATAAACTGGTGATTGAAAATCTTGTGTATAGCCCCGCTGACTAAAGAAGTCATATCGAGGCAGTAAAATAAAATAAAAAACCTTTAAGAAGAAGACAGAGAGAACTGTATTTAACAAGACAGATTTCAAGTAAGGGATAGAGAAGAGGAAAAGAAATGTCAAGAATAAAATGTTCTGGAGTGGAATCAGTTCCAAAAAACCCAGAATTTTCATGGCAAATGAAGATGTTAAAAGGGCATATAGTGCACCACGGGAAAACTGTACCTGTCAGTCTCAATCCAGATCCAATGGTATCACTCTTTTTTCTTTCTTTCTTTTTTTTACTGGAGACTTTCACAAAAACAGCCAAACTAGTTACAATTAACCACACTGGTTACTAGCCAACTGCGAGGATCAAATTAATGTTGATACACCTACAAGGAAGAACAATTTTCATGTGGCGACGATTTCGAAAAAAACCCCTCAACCACCCATCAGTGACTGAAGAAGAGAAAAAAGACGAAGAAGAAGATGAAGATTGGGGGGTGAGGGGTGGGGAGTGGAGGAGGAGGTGAAGGAGGAAGCCGCGAAGAAAAAGAAGAGGGGAGGAGGAAAAGGAAGAGGAGGAGACCAGAAGAAAGAAGATGAAGGGTAGTAGGAGGAAGAGAGAAGAGATGGTGAGGGGGGTGGGGTGGGAGGTTGGAGGGAGGATGCCAAGCCAGAGGAAGAAAACTGCGAGGAGGAATAAAGGTGAAATGGGTGAAGCGACAAAAACGAAGAAAAATCAGGGTGGGTTGTTTGGTTTGGTTTGTTGTTTTTTATAAGGGGGGTGGGGTGGGGTGGGTGGGGGGTGGGGGGTATCCCTTAGTGACCCTCCACCACGAAAGGAGTCGCTCTGCACCTGACCCACTTTTCTGCTAGGAGCCATTGAAGGCAGGGGGGGGGGGGTCAGGTTATTGATCTTGAGATTGGGATTGGTGATAAAACTATAAGCTTTTTCTACTACCTTGTACTGAAGTATCAAGGCCTAGTTTTGATTCCCTTTTGCTGGAAAAAAAGGTGTTTCAAAACAAACCCCCAAGCCCCCATCCTGACCACCTGTTAGGATGCAAAGTTGGTCCATTATTCATTTTGTTACTTCCTGGAATCCATCATTTTAATTTGTTATAAACCTTTCATAGAAGTGTTTGATTTTCAATCTTTTTTTTTTTGGGTATTGAATAGCCTTTTTATTGCATATTGATCACACTTTAAGGCGTTTCAGCTAATTTGATAAGAACCCCTCACCCACCCTACCCCCCCCCCCACCCCACCACCACTATTCCACAGCATCAAAACTGTTCTAAACAAAAGAAAATTAGTTAATGAATGAAAAGAAAAAGTAACAACCAAGAGCTTGAGCCACAAGTGGAAAGATGAGGATGTAGCAATAGTTCTATCACAGTGGTTCCTTTTGCAAAGTTATGGCAGTGGAAAAAACAACAACACCACACCCATCACAACTGGTGTCCGTTTCTCCTGGTCCATGTGTGCTTTGAATTTTAAGTAAGCGCAGAGAGTACAGACACGACAAGAGTGTCGATTGCAATTCGGAACCAGCTACATAGGCTATTCTTATTGTTCACGTCAACCACATCATGACTTAAAAATAGCTCTTCTTTCATCAGGCTGATTATTTAACGCCAACAAAATACAGTAAGAGGCACTGAATTCACTTCAAGCATGACAAGACATATATTCTGTAAAGCCAGAATATGTAAATTGGAGAATCTGCATATTCATGAGAAAGGGTATCACAGGCCAGAGTACCAAGGCGTTTGATATTAATTAATTTTCATTCTCCTCAAATATTGAAGCAGAAAAAACCCTGAACAATATGTAGTGGTAATGGTACGTACGTGTACACACACACACAACACACACTCACACACAAGCGAGAGATTTTTGTTTTGTGTCAAATAAGTCTACATGACTTCAATGGCAATAAAATATTCTGAATCTGAATCTCACACAATTTACACACACAGCATTTACACACACACACACACACACAACTTACACACACACAACTTACACACACACACACACTCCTAATAGCAGTGACACACATTAATTAAATAAATCCGCGAGTGATTCTTTAAGCACCACAGTGTCCATGTTCTTTCCACAGAGAACTGGAAAGCTGGGCTCTATGATGGCTTCTCTGTAGACTGGAACCCCGGAACCCCATGATAGGTTCTATGTAGACTGGAAAGCTGGGCTCTATGTTAGGTTCTATGTAGACTGGAAAGCTGGGCTCTATGATGGCTTCTCTGTAGACTGGAACCCCGGAACCCCATGATAGGTTCTATGTAGACTGGAGAGCTGGGCTCTATGATAGGTTCTATGTAGACTGGAAAGCTGGGCTCTCTGATAGGTTCTATGTAGACTGGAAAGCTGGGCTCTATGATAGGTTCTATGTAGACTGGAAAGCTGGGCTCCACGATAGGTTCTATGTAGACTGGAAAGCTGGGCTCCATGATAGGTTCTAAGTAGACTGGAAAGCTGGGCTCTATGTAGACTGGAAAGCTGGGCTCTCATGATAGGTTCTATGTAGACTGGAAAGCTGGGCTCCATGATAGGTTCTATGTAGACTGGAAAGCTGGGCTCCATGATAGGTTCTATGTAGACTGGAAAGCTGGGCTCCATGATAGGTTCTATGTAGACTGGGAAGCTGGGCTCCATGTTAGGTTCCCTGTGGATGTTTCGCACGGTGTCAAATCGCCAGCTCCTGCACTCCAGCAGCCGGAAGGGTCGTCCCTGCCGTGTTGTGTGAGCCGCGGTCAGTCAGTCAGCCAGGAAGAGGCACCCAGGAGGGCAGGAAGAAGTCCTCCGGATGCCTGATCTCCACCGGCAGAGGGGGGTTGTGCACGCACACCTTGGGGTCCCAGAAGTAGACCACGTCGCCCCCGGCCAGGTAGCCTCCCCACCAGCCGAAGGTGCCCACAGTCATGACCACGTGCCGGCAGGAGGCCAGCAGGGCCAGGTGCACCGGCCCGGGAGCCGGGTCCGCTATGACGTAGTCTGACTTGTCGGGCAGGTTGCCTCTGCACCAGCCAGGGTCGTCGGAGACCACGACGAAGAGGACGTCGCCGTGCTTGTGGCGCATGTAGTCCATGGCTCGGGCGAGGTAGGATGCAGGGGCGGTGTAGTAGCCCCTGTTCTGGCTGCTGGCCAGCACCATGTCCCCTCGGCGAACGTGCACCCCCACCGTGGTGACGTTCCTGCCAGTCTGGGCCATGTACTTCTTCCTCATGCCTTCTGCCCGCTCCTTCACGCTCTGCTGGAAGCTGAACTCCAGTCTGATGGTGTCCCGTATCGCCTCAAAGTATTTCCACGATTGCAGGTAGCTGCCGATGATGACGTTCTCTTTGGGCAGACGTTCAAAGCGCGGATCGTAAGTGGCGAAGTTGTCTTCGGAGACTGTGGTGCTGAAGTGGTCGTGGCTGTCCCGGACATGGGTGACGTGGAAGTGCTTGTGGAGCCCCGAGTTGGGGTTGCAGACCGGCCTCCTGCCGTTGCGGTGAGCGATGCCCAGTAAGGAGGCGTACTGGAACATGTGGTTGCCCAGCATGCCCGGCAAGTTCACCGTCACTGCCAGCACGGACTTGTTGGCAGGGGAAGGGAAGAGGACTGGGACGGGAGAAGGACGGACGGCAAGGACAGGCCGCCGAGAAAGCGGAGAGGCAGGAACAGCTGAACTGCTCTTCTGGAGAACAGTGTGCGGGAACACTGAGGACGGACCGCGTCTGTCTGTCAGCGACCTTGTGGTGACTCTGTGAGGAGGGGTGGTGGAGGAGGAGGAGGAGGAGGTGGTGATGGAGGTGACCTGGACGGCCGTCATCAGCCGGGTCAGCAGAGAGCGGTTCTGTGGCGCCGCTTCTTCCCTCCCCTGCTTCCACTCCCAGAGCGCGGACACACGGTTGACCACGGGCTGCCTGATGTGGACGTCTTGCAGCACGGACTGCAGCCCCGTGAAGACCGCCATGACCAGAATGGCCACCAGCCCCAGACACAGCAGCGACAGGAACAGCGCGTAGGTGACGCGGTTAAACTTGCAGCTTCTGATGAGCATCCTGGCAGAGGTGGAGGGCAGCAGGGTGACGTCCCTGCCACAGTCCAGTGCCGTGAGAAGAGTCAGAGTGGCTGTGCTGCTGTCATGGCGTGATGCTGGCTGCTGACGTGCTATGCTCTTCTCTCTCTCTGTGATAGTCCAGTCTGCAAGCAAACAGCCCACCACACAGTTACTTACCACTGGAGCAATGCAATGCAATGCAGGAGCAGATCTCCTCCCGTTCAGAAACAACAAGAAAACAACACACCTTTAAATCAGAGCAATGACAACGGCAGCGTGCAGTAGGCACAACTACAGCAGCAACAGCCGACTTTTTTTTCCATGTGGAAATACCGTATTTAGAATGGAGTTATTTTTCTTCTTTACTGTAGGCTCGCTGTCACTGCAAGGCGTCACATATTAATCAACTGTGTCCTCAATGTGTCAGGTATATGATGGAAATTCTTAAGCATGTGCGTGCACGCGCGCTCACACCCACACCCACAGATGCGCGGTGGAAACAATCTAGAGATTCAATTTCCAGTTGTCTCAATGCAATGATTTTACTGACTTCTAAAAAACAACAACTTTGTGTTTTAACGACCTGTAACTGGTACATGTAGGCCTACAGACTGCTCTAAGATCTGAGTGATTTTTCAAAATCCGAAAATCTCAGACATATAGTGATGTCTGTTGACTGGCTATCTGCAACCAGGATAGACTGGTGTTGTTTCCCCTTTGGCGTTGTGAGCGAAAAGAAAGCAAAACCGTGGCCAAGATATCCCACACTTTGTTTCTGCCTTGTTCCTTTTCTTCTGGTCGTCTCTTTGTCCATTATCTGGCTTCATGGTCCGTTGTTCTGCCGTTTTTTCTAAAAAGACTTAAAATACAGCAATTCTCTTCCCCGCTGAAGTGGCATGAGATGAGCCTGACGTGACTTATCAGGCGTTTGACGGCAGTGAAACGCATTTTCGCTCATAGGTCAGACAGCAACTGTTGCTCTCTCAGAGTCCGACAAAGAAGTTATTTGTATTTTTTTTATACCACTTCAAGTCACGGCAGATTTCTCTGTATGAAATTCGCACTGCTCTCCACGGGAACAGCGTTTACCATAAGGGCGGCACCTCCCAGACCACCACTCACAGTCTAGGAGATGAAGAAAAGTTTCGGACACAAACGGGTATCGAACCCGGACCCAGATCGAATCCAGAGTTTTCACTTTCGCCTAGAAAAGGCAAAGGTACTCTACCTCAAAGCCATTCATCCCCCTTCAGATGGAATTTCAACGTGTGCGCAATATGTTTGTTCCTCGTGAGTCCGCACCCAGGTCCTCACATTTTTTTTAATGTCATCCAGTCATCCAAAGAACTTGCTGGGGAATGGAGTCTGTGGGAACAAGCGTTCACTTCAGGGGTCACTGTGGTGATCGCCACCCCGAATGGGCGACTCACTCAAGTCTTGGCTCCGCGACTGAGTTATTGCTGTCGTTGTAAGGGGCTTAGTAGGTGGTGTCGTGCATATGTTAGCTCAGAACAGGCACCACTGAACACCGCCAAAGTGACCAGGCAGCAATGCAGTGCCCCTCTGAACGGTGGACCAACGGCGGCCTGACACTGATAGGCTTCTTCTGGACTTCGGGCCCCGAGGATGCGACATAACGAATCTGGGTGTGGCCGAGACTGAAATGGGCGGCGTGGGAACTGCAGAACAGAAAATGAGGCAGCCAAAAAAAAAAAAAAAGAAAAAAAAGAAAAAAAAAAGTGTTTACTCCTGGGGAACAATCTTACAACAAAGACTTCACAGGTGTCTGGATCCCATACCCTCTAGTGCCGTCAGATAAAACTGTCGAAGCTCTAACCACAAGGCATAGGCTAGACCGCCCCGTGTTTTCCAACAGATCTGTATGTTGGTCTACAATCGCGGCTGTAGTAGATTTCAAACACAAGAAGAAGAATCCACAACGGTGAATGCAATCAGTTAAAGGCTGTTGCTATCATGTACAAACCGACAGGCAAACCTGATACGGACCTACTGAAATAGTGACGGTAAAAGATTGATTTATCACAGACAGGCATCAAGCACGCCAGCCATACAAGCTCTCACTGTCTCTGTCTGTCTGTCTCTGTTCGTCTGTCCTTCTCTTTCTCTCTCCGCGCGCGCGTGTGTGTATGTAAATTTGATATCTGTTAATGCTTTCACTTTTGGACAGTTGCGTGCGTGTAAATGATTTGAATACAAGTGCTTAGATTTGTTTGATTTACAGAGTTCATACACTAATATTATTATTACTATTATCATCATCATCATTAAGAAAATCGATAGTATATCCACACAAAAAAGGTAAAAAAAAAAGAAAGAAAAGAAGTCGTGTTCACGTACCTGTGTGGTCCTCTGTGCCTGTGGAGGAGAGGAGTGACGGGCAAGGCAGCAGGCCACAGCTCTGTAGATCTATACCGCTGTCGTCATTTGTGGAAACCAGTAAACCTGCAACAACAAAAAAAGGGTAAAAAGAACCGTTTTGTTAGTGAGACACCTCACTGATCTTGTTATCTGGATTTTTTGCACTTCATATAACGAAATGCACCCTCCCCCCACTCCCCAAGAAAAACAAGGCAGATCTAGGTTATATTACATTTGGGAAGCTTAAGTCATGGCTTCTAAAAATGAAATGCACAATATCCAATTTTCTCACAGTGCGACGTTTTATGTCAACTATTTAATCTACGACGAAAAGACAGGGCGGGCCCATGTTGCGATAGGCGACTCTCTTTTCGCGGGTCATGGCAGAGCAAGACTAGGCTACTAGTAAATTTAATGTTCTTTTGTAGAAGTATTGATGGGATTAGGTCAAGTTTAAACTTGGTGGCTTATTGAATCTATATGAATGTTCAATCTTGTACCTCACCCTATTCTTGTCACAGATGCCTGTTTATCATTTAGATCCAGATACATAACACAGGCCTAGAATTCATACACCGAGCAGGAAGATGGAAAGCTACACTGTATCAAAAGGCTCAAAGCTTTTACAGCAGCTGTGTTACGTACGGGTAGATTAGAATTACATTCCTCTTTAAGATACCATACCGTGATATTATAGATCTAACTATAAAAATGAAAATAAAATGATCTCCCTTGACACAGATCAAAAAAGGAAACGTCCATTTCTCTCCACCATAGGCCATGAAAAGATGTAACGCGTGGCCCACTGTGAAGAACACTTGCACACGCCGAAAATAACTAGACTAGTACATCGAGGCATCAAACTTTTTGTTGGACTTTAAATGAAGTGAAATCCCCGAAATCGGAATGCGGCTGCCCTCATGGTGGGCAAATATAGCCGCATACGTAAAATCTCACCATTGGTGAACCTTAGAATTGTAGCCGAGGAACCAAAAGGAAAAAAGAGAAGAGGAAAAGGGTACCTTGTGCGAAGTTTCCTATCAGTGCCTTTCTCACGCGCAAAGAGAGAGTAACTGTCATATGATCACTGGCTAATTATCATAAATCAGTGAGAGTTCTGTTTCCTTCCTTCAGGTTAATTCAGCGGCAGGCCATCAAACCTGCAGCAGACTATTGTTCAAAATAAAACAGGAGAACCCCCCCCCCCCCCCCCATACCAGGTGGAGTTGAAATGTACTAAATCTTGTAAACAACAACAAAAACACAACAACAAAAAATACACAGAAGTCAAATGGGCTGGGCCTGACTCGTCAGGCGCTTAACAGCAGCACAATGCATTTTTGCTCATAAGACAGACCAGAAAAGTTGCTGTCTGAGGGTTCGACGGAGAAGAAGAAGAAGAAGAAATGGTTCCCTTACATAATAATAATAATAATAATAATAATAATAATAATGTATGGAATTTATATAGCGCTGAATCTTGTAAAGCAACAAATCAAAGCGCTCAGATTTTATTTCATACCACTTTAAGTCACGGCAGATTTCTCTCCGTGAAATTCGGGCTGCTCTCCCCGGGGAGAGCGGGAGAACGCGTCGCCACTTAGCGCTGCGCCACCCTTTCACCCTTGTTTTTTTTTTTTTTTTTTTTTTTTTTTTTACAGCTGTATTTGTTTCCCTATCAGAGTGGCTTTTTTCTAAGAATTTTGCCAGGGACAACGCTCTTGTTGCCGTGGGTTTTTTTTACGTGCGCTAAATAATTACGTGTAACACACGGGACCTCGGTTTATCGTCTCATCCGAAAGACTAGCGCCCAGACCACCACTCATGGTCTAATGGATGGGGGAAAAATTTCCGGTCCAAACGGGGTACGAACCGCCGCACACTTCAGACCCGGACTTTTCGCTTTCTAGACAGGCGCGTTATAACCTCTAGACCACCGATCCACCAGAACACCAGAACACATGAACGGAACTTTACAAAAATGAATTTACCCGTAAACGAAACCAGTCCATAACTATTGACGATGTAATTCATGGTTGCGTTAGTTGGATTTTTATGTTTGGACCATTTTTGTTTGGATATTATAAAAGAAAATACCAAGATTAACTTTTAAAAAGCCCCAAAGACTGTTAAGCGCTTTGATTTGTTGCTTTACAAGATTCAGCGCTATATAAATTCCATACATTATTATTATTATTATGAAAAGATTGTTGGCGTGTGATGAACACATTTTTTTGGGGGGGGAGGGGGTGTGTTTTTGTTTTGTTTATTTTTTTGTTTTACAGTTTCCGCCATTCGTCTGTTCACTCCTGTGTTCTCGAGGTATCTTTAAAAAAAACCCAAAAAAAACAAACCCTGAGTCATTTCGTTGTCCCCAACGCTCTCAGAATCAAACACAGTCAGCGTCAAGCATTCAGTTTTCTTACCATGATCTGAATGTGACCCCTCACCCCCCCCCCCCCCCCCCCCTCCAGAATGTAAGCAGGTGGGTTAGAGCGTTGCGCATTGCGTTCGTGATCTGCTGACTCGAGTTCAAATCCCGTTCAAGGGGATATTTTCCCCTGGAGTTAACATCAGCGCCGACTCCACTCCCCCCCCCCCCTCCCCCCAAAGTCCTTCGGATGAGACTTTAAACAGAGGTCCCGAGTGCGAACGCACGCAGAACATCTTGCGCACACATTCCGCTTTTCGAAAGAGTAGGCCATTGTGTGCCGGTGGGAAAAGATGACAAAATTTGCGAAACTGCATACACACAGGAACTGGATGTAAAAAGCATACGAGTGCTTATTCAATTATCCACGGAATAAAAGACTAGCTAACTAACTAGCTAACTAACTAGCTAACTAACTAGCTAGCTAACTAGCTAACTAACTAGCTAGCTAACTAACTAGCTAGCTAACTAAATAACTAGCTAACTAACTAACTAGCTAGCTAACTAACTAGCTAACTAACTAACTAACTAGCTAGCTAGCTAACTAACTAACTAGCTAGCTAACTAACTAACTAACTAGCTAACTAACTAACTAACTAACTAACTAGCTAACTAACTAGCTAGCTAACTAACTAACTAATAATAATAATAATATATGGAATTTATATAGCGCCAAATCTTGTAAAACAAACAAATCGAAGCGCTTGCACTCAAATCATTTACGCGCATGCAACTTTCCTCAAATATAATAAAGAACATATTTCAAATTTATGCACGTGTATGTACACACACCACACACACACACACACACACACACACACACACAACACACACACACACACAACACACAACACACACCGCGAACACACTAGGAGATGAAGAATGCTGTTGAAAAGTAGAGACGGATATGAGGGGGGAAGTGTCAGGTAGGAAATAAGTGTGTTTTGAGGCTGGATTTGAAGGTATCAAGTGAAGGTTTTTGGCGAAGTGAAAGAGGGAGTTCATTCCACGTGGACGGACCAGAAACAGAAAAAGATCGACAGCCAACAGTGGTTTGTTTGAATCTGGGTGTTCGAAAGCACAAAGTATCTGCGGCTGAACGAAGGGAACGGGATGGAGTGTACAGGTGAAGACAGTTACAAAGATAAGATGGTGCAGATTTGTGGAGACATTGAAACAGAGGTATTGATCTTATACTTTCAGTCTTGTGAGACTGGCAGCCATAGAGATCGCAGAAGAGGAGTGATGTGTTTTCATCATTTCTTTCTTAGGACCAGTCGAGCTGCAGAGTTTGAGTATGCCGTTTTTTTGTTAGAATAAAGAGAGGTGGATGATGATGCTGGTAGGGCCAGCCAGAAGAGATTACAGTAGTATCTAAACGTGAAAGAATGAGAGATGTGACGAGCTTGGAATTCATCAGTGAACAGATACTTGCGAATCGCACTTATGCGCCCCGTAATTGAAGTAGCAAGACTGGCAGGTATGGTGATGAATTTTTTTCATATTGAGTGTGTTGTCAAAACTAAACCTAGATACTTCACAGGTTGGACAAAGGAACTGACGCACTGGCCGAATTGTATTGATGTATGTTGTGATGGAGTAATTTAATGTTGGTTCCTATGAGCATGCTTCGGTTTTATTCGCATTAAGTTGTAATTGTTCTCCAGAGTCATCCAGTTTGAATGTCTAGAAGGCATAGGACATATTTGTCCAGGAGGGAAGCAGTTTTTTCACATATCACTGCACTGAAGCTGAGTGTCATCGCATAGAAATGATGATCAAATTATGGTGGTTTGTTTTTAAATGTGAGATGGAAGCAGTGTAGAAGAGTAAAGAGGAACGGGGTGCGGCCGCCGGGCAAGGCGGGGTCGGCCCAGGATACTGCTTCCCTGTGGAACTCCACATTCCCGTTTGACAGATTTGATTGAATTTTGGTTACAATAACTTTCTGAATCTGGCCTGTGAGTATGAAGCAAACCAGGTGAGGGCAGTGCCATTGATACCAAACCGTATTTTGGAGCGAGAAAGAAGAATTGAGTTAATCATGGGGTCGAAGGCTGCAGATAAATCAAGAAGAGTGAGGAGGGGATTTTTCCTGCATCAGAACAAGTTAAGTGTATCTTAAAGTAATGGACTAAGGTGTTTTCGGTGCTGTGGGTTGGGCGATAGGCAGATTGAAAAGGGGGAAGGAGATCATTGGAAATGAAGGTGACTGTTGACGCTGTTTGAGAACACTTTTCTAGTACTTTTAGAGACAACGGTAAGTTTGAGACAGGTCTATAATTCTTCAGAATGTTGGGATCAGTTCGTGATCTTTTTCAGTATAGTGTGACTATTGCGGATTTAAGAGCGTGTGGAAAATGTCCTGACAGAAGAGATGAGTTTACAATTTTAGTGATAATATGTACAAGTTGTGGAAGGCATGTGAGAAAAAGAGGAGCAGTATGGGATCGAGTCGCATGATTTTATAGTCATTTTCCTTTCAGATTGTCATGATTTCTTTTCACTTGTGGAACAGAAGGAAAAAAGAGGAAGTGCCAGTGAACATGGGATCAGGAGGAGCAGGCTGGAATGAGTCTGATCCAGTCTGGACGTATGTTGTGGACTTGTCTGAAAAAGAAGGCAAAAAGATAGATGGAAGTTCAACAGGCTGTGGGTGGTAGGCAGAGGAGTTGTTGTTTGCCAGACCCAAGAATTTGAGGTGAGGGAAAAAGAGATTTTTAATGGATGTAGCGCAGAGAATTTGGGAAGAATAGTATTCTGTCTTTGGCAGAATGGATTAAAGAGTTTGACTTTGTTTATGTGTTTTCGGAAAAGCTGTTGTTGATTCGGTTTTTGATTTCCGCCACTGCCGTTCTAGTTGGCCGGCGTTTGCCGCTTCGCTAAATCAGGATGTCTTGGTATACCATGGCGCACTAGGGTCTGTCAGGGTAGGAGTGGTCATTAGGAGGTGCATGCTCACAAGCAATTGGGCGGAGAACAGTTATATAGTATTCAGAGAGGTCAGTGTGGACAAGGTTTTTGAAAAACGTATCGGAAGCTTGTGAAGAAAAAGTAAATGAAAGTCTAAGGCCTAAGATTGCGACGAGTAACATATTTCTTCTTTCTACAGGTTTGTGATGTTGAGGCATGGTGAAAAGAATGGCGGAATGATCAAATGCTTTCGTCCAGTGACAGAAACAGATGTACACAAGATTAAAAGAAGCATTAAGTAAATCATCCGTCTAAAATATGGCCAGATCGTGCGTTGCTTCGTTAACCCATTGGGAGAGAGATGTGGTTTGGACAGAGAAAGAGGAAGACGGTTTGACATCTGGGAAGACTGTTGCGAAATGGAAGTTAAAGTCACCGAGAATAAAAGGTTTAGTAGGAGAGAGGCACAAGTGTCGAGATGACTGGAATTCTTGATGAAAACAGAAGATGTCAGTGTTCTTACGGCTAGGAGGGGGGCGTAAAGGCAACAGAACTAATAGAGTGGCCAGTTAAGTTGAGTTGGACTTCTCGCAAACTTCAAAGAGTCGGTGGGAATGGGAGGTTGGCTGAAAGAAAGAGCTGGTTCCAATGTGTTTTGAAAATTATGGCAATCCCACCCCTAAGAGAGTCTGGGAAAAGAAATTAGTTTTATATCCTGGAGGAGTCTGCTGTTTTATTTTTGCGCTCATGGCCCTTGTTTTAACCATGGTTCAGTAGGAAGGTTAGGTCAAATGTTTTTTCAGGATGAAAATCGGAAATGAATTCGCGTTTCCCATTTGGACAGACAGACTGCACATTGAACAGACATAAACTTGAAGAGATCTAAGAGATGGGAGGATGAAGATGAAATGGTGAGCTTTTGGGACAAGAAATCAGAGAATAGGATGAAGGCGATGGTGGAGATGTGGCTGAGCGGAAGAACAGACAAAGTTTGGATGGTGAAATCGGGGTAAAGAAGATGGCAAAGAACTGTATTGATCAGGGATTCGGTGATTGCATACACAGAATACACATCCATCATCATGAACAAAAGACATTGTCAATTCACAAACAACAGAAGAAACGAAAGCGAAAAGCGGGGAGGCAACGGCGTGGGAAATCGTTTGACAGCGTTACAGAAGTGACGTCCAGAGGTGAGGGGAAGACACAAGAGAGAAGCCCCTCCACTGTCCTGATGACGCACACCTCCCGTGACCCCGTCTGATTTTGCGGCGATGAATCCTAATTTCGAATATGCTGACATTATTTCAGGAGCCAGTGTGCATTGTTTTTTGACAAAACACAGGTTTGATAGTGGAAATCCGTTGAACATAATGTTCTTAGTCCGATCTGTCACCGCCATTTTTTTCCAAATTGACAAACACTGGAGGTTGATGGTGGTGCAAAAACGTGAACCACGTGCAAAATTTCAGCGGCAACAGGGTCAAGTTAAGTGGAGTCACAGAGACCAGCACATAAAGATAAATACCAACTCATGAAAAGACAAATTTAAATGTTGAAAAATCGACTGAAAATGAAGAACTTAAATTTAAATATTTCGAAAAAGTCCATAATAATGGAACAAAAATATTCTGAAACGTGGGATCAGGGAGACACACACACACACACACACACACACGATATAAAAACTTTCCCCAACAGGACCAGTAGAAACACTCACACTACGCACTCAAACACAAGAGACATTCGCCATGCTGCCGCCAGGCGCAAAGGTGAACACAACATCAGCTAACTAACTAGCTAGCTAACTAACTGACTAGCTAGCTAGCTAAGAAGCTATGGGGTGGGGCATTGGTAGAAGAGGGCTACTTTTCTGAAGACCTTCTGCTGTTCTATCCACCCTAGATTTTAAAAAAGTTAATGTTATTTCAAATTACATTTCTTCTTTTAAAAACCCCCACTAAAAAACCATAATTGCATTCTTTACAAAACAGCAGGAAAAACAACAGCAACTAAAAAGAAAAAAAACCCAAAAAGCTCTCTTGTGAAAGACAAAAACAACAACAAATCGATATAAAAAAGAGAAAAAACCAAAAAGAACAACCCGACAACAACAGCATATACCCCCCCACACCCCACCTAAACAATGTCACACCAGATGACAACAACAACAACAACAACAACCACACACACGCACAAAACCACATATACACACACACACACACACACAACCACCGCACCCCACACACACACACACACACACACACACACAAAACACCCCCACACACACAAACACACGCACACAAACACACACACAACCACACCCACACACAACCACACACACACACACACACACACACAAAACACACACAACACACACACACACACACACACACAACACACACAAAAACACCCCACACCACTGACGCACGCACGCACCACACACGCCACACACACACACACACCCCACCACACACACACACACACCACACACACACACAGAAAACTAAACAAAAACAACAACTACTTCTGCCCTACGTCCAACCACAAATTCCCAGGGGAAAAAGTGATCCTTTGCCAGCAATCTACGTTCACTGAGAGAAAGAAACAGACAAGACACAGAGAAGGGAAGAGAGAGAGAGAGAGGAGAGAGAAGAAAAGAGAGAAGAGGAGAGAGAGAGAGAGAAAAGAGAAGAGAGAGAAGAGAGAGGAGAGAGAGAGAAAACAGAGACACAGAAAGAAGGGAGAGACAGAGACAGAGATTCTCACATCTATCCACAATTCTGACCACATACGTTTACTCGTCTCTACCCCCACCCCCCATTCCTGCACGCACACACACACACACACACACAACACACACACACACACACACACAACACACAACACAACACACAAAACACACAACACACAACACTACAGAACATCTTGCGCACACGTTGAAACCTGTCTCTACCCCCACCCCCCATTCCCTGCACGCACACCACACACAACACACACACACACACACACACACACACACACACACACACACACACACACACACACCTACAGAACATCTTGCGCACACGTTGAAACCTGTTCCGCTTTTGGTTTAAACAGAATTTATTCATGAAAAGTGTCACAAAAATACCAGCATACCTTGACAGGAAAACAAGTGAACTTATGATAGTCCTGCCCTATTCACATACACACGTTGTGACGGATGACTTCACATTGCCACAGATGACTGATACATGTTATAATATCACTGATAGAATGCATATGTTTTAAAGTGATTTGAACAAACCTAATGACAACTATCGTTTCGAGTGGACACGTGACATACCAACAAGCCATCTGTTTGAAACTGTTCAAAAGATGCACACAAAAATAAAGGATTGCAAAAATAGATGAGTAAAGTCATCAAGCGTAATAATAGCAACAACAACATCAACAACAACAACAACAACAACAACAACAATACTACTACTACTACTACTACTACTAGCAGCAATGATATATCATAATGATAATGATAACTATAACGAGAAGAATGACGTGAAAATGCGATGGTAAGGTAGATCAAAAAAAAAAAAGGCGAGCAAGAGAGAGAGAGAGAGAGAGAGGAGAGAGAGAGAGAGAGAGAGAAGAGGAGAGAAGAGAGAGAGAGAGAGAGAGAAAGGGGGGGGGGGGGTAAAAAACAATATGGGGTGTCAACACATCGAGTGTACTGTCCATCTTGTAACTGAAGCCGTTGATGGACTGACTCCGCTGGCCACCCATACATATAGAATTACAAGTCAGATGTTCCCTACTATTTAGGGTAAACAAAGATACTCGCACGAAATGAGTGAAAATGAGAGTCCATTTAGATATTATTAAAGCGATTTGTTTGTAGGAGAAATCTACGAACCGTTTAAAAAATCTGAGTGTTAGTGTCAATACTTACAGCTGTACTACCAGACAGTATGTTGTGTATACTGATTAATTCTTTTGGGAGGGTGAGAATAGGATTTATTCGCTTTGTCCTGTACTCAGGACAGTGAAGATGACAATGCTCGGCTGTTTTTTTTTATAGGGAAATTACAGGCACATGAAGCATCATTGGTCAGATGACGATTGAATAATTCATAACTAAGATCGCTCATGCTAAGCTTTAAGCCACAATGGATTATTTGCTCTTTTCTATTACTACTGTAATAGAAAGGTGGAACTGAAGTGTCAGTAGAAGACAGATGAAGTTTTAGCTGACCTAGAGACTTGGTCTGCTGAATACACTGAGGGAGACTGTTCCACATAGTTGTTGTTGTCAAGGGGAAGAAAGACTTGCGGTATAATTATGTCAGTATGGTGGACTGGAACAAGACGTTCCATGGGTCTGCGTCTATGGTATGGATTAACAGTTGATACTAGTGGTGGTAGTAGGTTAGAAAGATATCTAGGACACCTATTTTCAATTGTCTTAAAATACATGATTACTTTATGCCGCGTGTTCTCTCCTGCATGCACAGAACCCAGTTTCTTTTGTCAAGTTTTTGGTGGTTGTTCCGCGGGTTGGTACCGTTATGAAAGCGCAGAGCATCCAAAAGTAAATTTTTCAAAAAGGGTTTGGGCTGGGAAGTTTGTGCAGTTGTCCCAAATGATATCAGCGTAATCAAATATAGGTAGAATAAAAGATTTTTACATTGTTTTTTAAGGCTTCCTGAAAGCCTATATTTGTAAGATCTAGACAATAATTAACAAGCCAGCATTATTTACTATACTATCTATGAGGCTTCCCCACTAGCAATTTTCTTGAAGAAAGATGCCTAAATGTTTATGCTGATCGTGTTGTTGAAGTATTGTATTCCCAAAAGTAAGGTCATGTGCTGTTACATTTCTGCGAAAAACATTTAGTAGTTCCGTCTTGGATTCGTTAAATTTAACTTTCCATGGTTTTGCCCATGAGTCAGTCTTATCTAGGTCAGCTTGCAGTATTTCTTTTCTAGTGATAGGGTTTTCAAGTGCTAGAGATATGCTTGTGTCGTCTGCAAAATTAATAGCTTGACAGTTGACTGAATGTTGCAAACTATATCATTAATGTAAATCAAAAACAGGAATGGACCAAGGACAGATCCTTGTGGTGCTCCCTGGGGTACTCTTTTCCTATCAGACTTTTCACCTTTGATCACAACAGACTGATACCTGTCGGAAATATAGTATGTAACATTAATTATCAAAGTACAGTTTCATCCTCATGAATCACACAATATGGATTTTCATGTTCTGCTTCACTAAAGTAAGACCTCATTAAAAGCCACATTAACTTACATACATTAGCCCATAGCAAATTTCTAAGAAAATCTAAATGTTAACATGGTTGTAAGTATATGTATCTCCAAAGTAAGGCATTGCGACATTTGCAAAAACATATATAGTGATCCTCTTGGATTCTAAATTTAGCTTCCATTTCCCAGATCAGTCACTAGGCACTGCAAATCTAGTGAAGGGTTTCATGCTAAACCATGCTTTCTCTGCAAAATTAATACTGACATTAAACATGAATTAAACTAAACATTAATGTAAATCAAAAACAGAAAGACCAAGCTCCTGGGCTCCTGGGCTTTTTCCTACAGACTTTTCACCTTTGATCACAAACATGACGAGTTACCTGTCGAAATAATCATTAAACAAAGTAACAGTATCCTAATCCCTAATGTTCTAATTTGTATAAAACTCTATCATACACGGTCAATGCCTTAAAATTCAAAGAA
>CM054141.1:3697167-3699667 GCA_028751875.1 Rapana venosa
ACCTCGGTTTACCATCTCACACAAAAGACTAGCACCCAGACCACTGATGAGGTGTAGTGGATGAGGAAAACTTTCGGGTTAATTTTTTTTCCAAATGAAGTGTATGAGTACACACTTTTACAAACAGTAATACTCAACGGGATTTTTGGAACAGTAAATCACACACAAAAAGATTGTTCCATCTGCTGACAGAACCCAGTACAACACCAGAGGTCATTTGTCCATCTGGTATCTGTTACCAGATGGACAAATGACTTCTCGGCCCAGTAAAACACGACAGGTCATTTGTCCATCTGGTAACAGAACCCAATCAAACACAAAAGGTCATCTTCCATGTGTTGACAGAATCCAGTCTTGCACGAGGTGTAATTTATCCATTTTGCCGACAGAAGGCATTACAACACGAGGTGTAATTTATCCATTTGCCGACAGAAGGCATTACAACACGAGGTGTAATTTATCCATTTTGCCGACAGAAGGCATTACAACACGAGATGTAATTTATCCATTTTGCCGACAGAAGGCATTACAACACGAGGTGTAATTTATCCATTTGCCGACAGAAGGCATTACAACACGAGGTGTAATTTATCCATTTGCCGACAGAAGGCATTACAACACGAGATGTAATTTATCCATTTGCCGACAGAAGGCATTACAACACGAGGTGTAATTTATCCATTTTGCCGACAGAAGGCATTACAACGCAAGATATAATTTATCCATTTTGCCGACAGAAGGCATTACAACGCGAGGTGAAATTTATCCATTTTGCCGACAGAAGGCATTACAACATGAGGTGTAATTTATCCCTCAGTCGCCAGAATCCAGTAAAATAACGAATAGTCATTATTTTCATTTATCTGCGGGCAGAAACCAGCACAGCACGAGAAGTAATTCATCTATCTGGTAACACCCCACTCATTTATTAAACACGAAAGACCATTTTTCCATTACATCTGCCGACAGAATCCGGCCTTCACAGTGAGCGAGCTGTCTGTTCTGTGACTGCTCTCTGCCTGCCACACACACAGACACACACACACACACACAGACACAGACACACACCTGGGGAAGGGAGGGGAAGGAAGAGTAAGGAGGTGGTTTCCAGGAAGGAGGGTTGATTGTGATAAGAAGGGTGGGGGTGGAGGAAAACTAGTCTGCGGGGTTGACGCCAGTCGATTGGAATCTTAGCACAAGAGACAGACGACAAGAAAGGGAAGTTACTCGTGTCAAAAAAGTCAACATTTCAGTTTTTAAGTCTGAAAACAAAAATCTCCGTTACCGTCGTAAATATGCGCCTGTGTCAACACATGATAACATCATTTTGGTAGTATACACTGTCTTGAAACTTTGTTGTTGATGTTCATTAGTTTTAGATGAGCGGACTTTCAGCATAGACTAGCGTAGTTGCCAAACATTTAGACTAACCATGTTGACTGCTGTCCTGCAACTGTAGGTATCTTTCAGGTTTTGACCAAGTATTCAGTGATGTGTCACGTGTTGTTATCAGGGGAAGAGAACAATCATCAAAATAAATCGCTTCATTTTCTTTCACTGGGGGCTTGTTATAACTTCAGGAACACGTTTGTGATAGTGCTGGTCGGGGCTGTATTACCAGTTTCCAAAACAGATGAAGCACACGTCACTTCTAATGTATCATTGTGAAAGAAGAACACAATTTCATGCTGAAGACTTTCCTATTGGGGATGCTGGGAGCCCTGTCAATATAAATAGCATTCCCACCTTCTGGTAATTTTGTGCCAGGACATATCCCTCTCTTTGTTTCTGCCTTGTTCCTTTTCTTCCTGTCATCTCCTTCTTGTCTGTTTTCTGCCTTCTCGGTCCATTCTCCTGTTTTTGTTTTTCCCAGAAAGACTTAAAAGATAACAATTCTTTCCCATGCCGACGTCGGATCCGCTGGGTCTGACTTGCCAGGCGCTTAACGGCAGCGCAACGCATTTTTCCTCATATGACAGACAAAAGTAAATGCTGTCTGAGCGCTCGACGAAGAAGAAAAATACTGAAGACGTCATTGTAAAAGAAGAACATAAATTTATATTGAAGACTTGGCCCAAAAATGTGATGCAGGTTATTCTTTTTTTTAAAACTTCATAATAATCTATTTTGGACCAAAACATGATGTAGTGCTTTGGTCATGAACAGCTAATCTCACCCAATTTCGAGCAGAAATTACCATTTTTCGTGTATGTTGTTCTCCCTCTCACACAAAACGCCAGACAGGTAACAATTTCGGAAATAAAATAAAATTGTATGTATTTTGACACTAGAATTTTTCCATGAAAAAAACAGGACTGTCTGCGACAGCATCCCATAGGGCGTGGCCAGGTCACGCCACCCCAAAGGCACGGGAAAGCGACAAATGTCAGAGGAACTGGGGTAGGCAGTCAGCTAGTCTGGTGCCACAGGCGCATGAAAATGACTAGTGATCCTAGATGTTTTGAATATTAGCAATTGTCAGATGCTGTTCTGTACAAGG
>CM054141.1:3704667-3714667 GCA_028751875.1 Rapana venosa
CTTCACTTCAATCCCAGTTATCCACAATGGGGATGCCGCGGGCTCCTTCAGATTGCAAGCTTCGTCACCTGTTCAACACATGTTTCCTCTCCTTTCTTACTGACTACTTTCTAGCCTTCATTCAAATCCTGTTTTTGTTCTGGTCTTTCAAACCACTTTTCTTAGCATTGGCCGATTGTTATCTTTGTTTGTTTTGTTTTGTTTAGTGTTAGGAAGGTGGCAAGATGGTTAAGACATTCACCTGCCTACCATGTAAATCGTGAGGTTCTGAGTTCGATTCTCAGCCTTGCCCTTTCTTCAACGTTTGGCGCGAAAATCGAACTGAAAGTCGAGTCTTTCACTGGAGGCTCTGAACCAGTCAGACCTGTGTGCCTACAGATTTGGGCCAAGTCCAAGGAATCCACGACAGGTGAAAATCGGAAATATGGGAAGGGGTCTCTCGACTCTCCTGGCAAAATTGGTAGACTCAATTCCCATATTACCGAGGTCGGAATGCGACTACCTTCATCATCATCATCAGTCCCGTGACCTTGGCGGTCGTGGAGGAGACACAAAAGACGATGCCGTGGTAAGCCTCCTCCATCCATCTCGGTCCTCGGCTCTGCGCAGTAGTGCCGAGTCATTCATCCTGGTCCATTCTCTGATGTTGTCCATCCATGACTTGTTCTGTCTTCCCCTCTTTCTGCCACCTTCGAGTGTTCCCTGCAGTACCGTTTTTGGCAGAGTGTTGTGGCGGGTGACGTGGCCGAACCATGTCAGCTTTTTCTTCTTGACGATGGTGAGAAGGGGTTCCTGTGGACCTGCCAGCCGTGTTATTTGACTCTTGACAAATTCATTGGTCTTTCGTTCTCTCCAGGATATGCCCAGCAGTTTTCTATGGCATTTTGTTTCAAATGACTGGATTCGCTTTGCTGTTTCAGCAGTCAATGTCCAGGTTTCACTTCCGTACAGCAGGATAGTCTGAATTGGGGCTTTGTAGAGCTTTAGTTTGATTGGGAAACTGATCTCTTTACTTTTCCATATGGTGGTGAGTTTTGTCATGGAAGATGTTGCCTTGGCTAGTCTGACTTTGATTTCTGTCGTCGATCGCCCGTCCTTTGTGACTACCTTAGTGGTGGACAAAACACGGTTCATACGTAAAAATCTTACCATTCGGTGAACCGTGGAGCTCTGGCCGAGGGAAAAGAAAAACACCTTCTTCTCCTTTCTGGTCAAGTTTCTGTCGTTCAAATCCTTTCGTACAAATTTCGTTTAGTTTAAAAAGCAAACCATACCACACATTTCTGTCGGCAGCCAGCAGTCTAAAGGTAAAGGTGAACGGTAAAGGCGTTCCTATAACCCGTGTGGTCGTTGGGGAGCAAGATGTCAGAGACCTCAGCTTCTCTAGGGCCAGCATATTGAGAGCAGCGCCCATCTCTCTCCCTCGCTGCTTTACCTTCCCTGACCCTGAAGAGGGCAGGTACCCATTTACAGCTGGGTGAACTGGGGGACTGTACTGAAGCCAAGGCGTGCAAACGGCCACCCATTCACTTGGTAACCACGCTTATCGCTGCTTAACCTTAGCTTGGGGAAAGCGAGTGCTGTGACCACTGAGCTACCCCGTGTAGGTCAGGTGACTGATGTAGTTCTAAACTGACTGTGGGTGGGTTCACTACGTCTCATGTGCGCTGGTGTTGTATTGTCTTGTTTTGTGTATTGTACGAAATATATTGCGTTGCCCTGGATGAGTGTATTGTGCTGTGTCTTGTTTTTGTCTGGTCTCGCATTGTATTGTATTGTGTTGTGTTGTATTGTAGACCACTTTTAGTGACGGCAGATGTCTCTGCGTGAAAGTTGGGTTGCCTCTCTCCACGGGGAGAGCGCGTCTCCACAACAGCAGTGCCTCCTTTTGTTGTTGTTGTTGTTTTCAGATGTTACTGTTTGTACGTGTATCTATTTCCTAACGAGAGTGGCTTTCATCTATAGAATTTGGCCAAGGACAACTCTCTTGTTGCCTTGGCTTTTCTACGTGTGCTAAATGTGCAGTTTACACAGGACCTCGGTTTATCGTCACATCCGAAAACCTAGCACCCAGACCACCACGCAGTGGATGGAGGCGGGATGGGGTGGGGGGAGGGGGGGGGGAGGGAGGGGGCGGGAGTTCGGGTTGAAACAGAGATCGAACCAGTGACTCCTCGCTCTCTTAGGCAGGCACATAACCTCTTGACCCCCGACCAAGGAGGGCGGGATAGCCAAGTGGTTAGAGCGTTGTACTCGCGATTTGAAGGCCCGGGATCAAACCCGGGTTCCAGCCACCACTGAAACGCCCGTTCAAGGGGATTTTCCCCCTGGACTTAACATCAGTACTGACTCCAGTCCCCTGAGAGTCCTTCTGATAAGACTATAAACCGAGGTCTGTGTAAACACACACAGAGAACATCTTGTACATTCGTTAAAACCCGTCCTGCCTTTTCGGAAGAGTAGGTCATTCGTGCCGGTAAGAACGAATGACACAAAAAAAACAAACTAAAAACCAAGCCCAAACAAACACACCCCGGAATGCACACTGTTAACACGATTAGACATCACGCATCAGATTGCAGCTACCTTCATGGTGGGCAAAAAACAGGCGTACTTGCAAAATTCTCACCATTGATGAACCTCGGAGCTCTAGCGGAGGAACAAAACAACACCCCCCCCCCCTCCAACCCGGAAACAAACCAGCAAAACATGAAAAAACAACCAAAAAACCAAACAAACGAAACAGCCGCCCACAAATCCACTGCGGTCTGTCTGACCTTTCTGGACGAACCCCTGTTTCTGGCTACAAGGAACGCATCAGGACAGAGAAAAGTTACGGTCTCCATTCCCGCCAAAAGCTGGATTTTTTCCTCCCTATCTAATCACCAAACCACGAGTGGCGTGTCTGGGTACTAGCCTTTCGAATGAGACGATCAATTTGAGGTCCTGCGCGCAGCATACGTGTGAGAGTTGCAAAAGGGATAACAACGAAAAACGGGTGGTGGCACCGCTCTTGTGGCGACGCGACACGCTCTCCCCGTGGAGAGAGCAGCCCGAATTTCACGTAGAGAAATCTGCCGTGACTTAAAAGTTGACCCCTGTCAAAAGTCTGCCCGAAAAGAACAGGCACCACTGAACACCAACAAAGTGACCCAGCCGCAGTGCAGGGCCCCTCTGGCTGGTGGCCCCACGGCGGCCTGACATTGATGGGCTCCCTGTGGACTTCCGACCCTGGGGATGAGACAGAACGAATCTGGGTTATGGCTGTGGCGGGGAGATTGGGATGAGCGGCGTGGGAACAGCAGGACGGAGACGTCACAGAAGATGAGGCAGCAAAAATAAAAAAGTATGTTCGAAGAAGCTGCTTTGATAAGGTACACGATTAATTCTCCCGTAGGCAAAACATTCCTCAACACGAAACGATTTGTACTTCACTTGGGATGACACGCTCTTTAACCCCCCCCCCCCCCAACCCAACACACAAAAATAACAACAACCACCCCCCCCCCCCACCCCAACGCTCTTTCCCGTGGCAGCGAGCTGCATTTCGGATAGAGAAATCGACTGTAGTTGTCAATCAATCAATCAATCAATCAATCAATCAATCAATCAATCAATCAATCGGCCAATCAGTCAATCGACCAATCAATCAATCAGGCAATCAATCAATCAATCGGCCAACCAATCAATCAATCAGCCAACCAATCAATCAATCAGTCCCTTGACCAACATGGTTGTCGGGGGTGGGGGTGGGGGGTGGGGGGAACATGAGGGACGTGTCAGTTGACAGGTTTCTCCAGGCTTGTCTGTCTCCAGCCTGTCGTGGCATCACAGCCATGCCAAGGCCGGTCAATACAACACAACACAATACAACACAATACAACACAATGAAACACTACACTACTATATTTATAGCATTGTTTACAACACAACAACACAATACTTCTTCTCCCTCGGGTGAGACTATAAACCAAGGCCCCGTGTTCGAAAGCATGCAGAACATCTTGCGCACACGTTAAATCCTGTTCCGCTTTTCGGAAGAGTAGGCCATTGTGTGCCGGTGGAAACAGATGGCAAAATTTACAAAACCGCATACACACGGGGACTGGATGTAAAAAAGCATATGAGTGCTTATTCCATTATCCTCGATATAAAAGAATAAATAAACAAATACGGTAAGCGCAATACACACAACGCAATACATCACACTACAGAACAAATCAGCATAATGCAAATGCAAAACAAGACAATGATCATGATATGATTGGATTTTAACACAACACGACACGATACAACGCCATACAATACAACACAATACAGCGCGATACAACATAATACAACACGACACAACACAACACAATACGACACAACACAGTACACTACAATGCAATACAATGCAAAACACCCTACTCTGCCATGCTAAACTACACTACACTACATTACACTGCACAACACTGCACTACACTACACTACACTACACCACACTACACTACACCATACTCCACTCTACTCTACTCCACTACACTGCACTACACTACACTACACTACACTACACTGCACTACACTGCACTACACTACACTGCACTGCACTGCACTCCACTACTATACACTACACCACATTACACTACATCACACCGCAATCCACTCTACTCCACTACACTGCACTACATCACACTACACCACACTCCACTCACACTCTACACCACACCACACCACACCACACCTCCACTCCACCCCATCCACACCACATCCCACCCCACCCCACCACACCCCACACCACACCACCCCACTCCACTCCCACCATAAGAGACAGCTGGAAGTTGACAAGGCTGCCACTACCAGTGAGCACTGGCCCATGGGCAACAATAGCAATACATGATCGATGCTGCTAAAGCCCCTACCTGCAAAATCAATACAAACTAATCTTTGGAGCCCGCCCGGCCCACGCATCAAAATCAATACAAAGTAATCTTGTGGACAAAACGAACGGCATCAGATAAAACCAGAGCGAAACCAGACTGCGGGTGACAGACTGCACTGCGTGTAGGCCTAGGTCATATACTGAAACACACTGTGCGGCGAATAGTGAGTACCCGCTACATACATATAAGGTCTCCAGCTGATACTCGTCACGACTTCACCCTCTAAACTTCCTGAAATCCTGCGAACAGTTTGGCCGCACATCGGAATTTAAAAAAAAGCACTCTTTTCCGTCTGTTTTTCCATGTGACTCTTATCTTACATTCATACCGCACGTACTAAGGCATCCTCAGAAATAAAAAAACACTTTTTATGGTTGAAAGACTAGCCTCTGACTCAAAACTTATGTGATTTTGAACAAATTTGGTAGGTTTAATATTTTTTTTAATTTGTCAGCAAACACTTTACCCCCTCAGTCTTTTGTCGTCTGCTAGCTTTCTTACCGCAATATGCATGCGCGGGGTCAACGCTGTAGGAATACAGGCAATCCTCATTTGATGGTTATTTCCAACTTTCTAGTGACTACCTGGTATTGCTCTATGTCTTCAATCCCCAAAACAAGTGCACAGCGCATTTTTTCATACTTAAAAAAAATCAGGGAAAATCGCCAACCTTTTTTTCGACTCGCACTCTATAGAAGATGCTAATTAATACCGGTGTGCAGCCTTTAGGAAATCACATGAAAACAAAGAAAAGTGACCAAGGACACTACAGCGGTTAAGTGGTTAAGACCGTTCGATTTCAATCCCATGGGTGCAGCAAGTCGTGTGTTCAAATCTCGGCAGCGGCGTCTGGTGAATTCAGGGTGGGGATTTTTGAAATCTCCCAGGTCAACGTCCAAGTGCAGGCCTGCCAGTGCCTTAATTCTCTTCATGCATAAACGCATGCAGAAAATTAAACATGCTCGTTAAAGATTCCGTCATTCATGTCAGTGTTCGATGGGTTAGGGAAACACAAAGATACCCAGCATACATCCCCGAAGTCGGTATGTGGCTACCTCCATGGTGGGCAAAAAACGGTTGCATAGGCAAAAATCTTATCATTGGTGAACCTCGAAGCTCTAGCCGAACTCCAAGCAAACAGCAACAACAACAAAAAGAAATGAGAAATATATTATTCCAATACACTTAATACAAGAAAACAAACAAAAAATTATGTTCATGAAAAACAAGATTCAGCGCTATATAAATTCCATACATTATTATTATTATTATTAAAACAAAATTACACATGGAAATTGAAAGATGAAAACAACACTTTGAGAAAACAACACTTCGAGAAAATCACACTTTGAAAAAAACTACACTTTGAGAATAAAACATATGCTCTCGGGAGCACCTGGCCACACACACACACTCCCTAGAGAAAAGAGACAGTTGCCCCGCCCCCTCCCCTCTCCCCCTCCCCTCTCCCCCACCACCCCAACAGTAAAGACGAACAATACCACGACACAACACCGAACATAAATTCTCCCTCTGCATGAAAGACTACCTTGATGGAGACAGCTTGCCACCGTGATGAAAAGGGATTGGCAGCTGTACAAAGAAGGGACAAACCAAACCCCGGGACACCTGCCTGCTAAGAATAGCTAGGACCACAGTAAATAAAGTAGGAGGAGGGTGGTGGTGGTAAGGGGGGGGGGGTGATGGATGGTGATGGTGGTGATTGGCAGCTGTAAATTAAAAAAAAAAAAGACCACTGCTAAGTTAGCAAGGACCACATCATCGGTAAAGTAGGAGGATGGTGGTGGTGGTGGTGGTGGTGGTGATGATGGTGGTGGTGGTGGTGGTAGTGGTGATGGTGATGATGGTAGTGGTGATGGTGGTGGCGGTGGTAGTGGTGGTGATGGTGATGATGGTAGTGGTAGTGGTGGTGATGGTAATGGTGGTGGTGGTGATGATGGTGGTGTGGTGATGGTGATGATGGTAGTGGTGATGGTGGTGGCGGTGTGTGTGGTGGTGATGGTGATGATGGTAGTGGTAGTGGTGGTGATGGTGATGGTAATGGTGGTGGTGGTGATGATGGTGGCAGTGATGGTGGTGGCGGTGATGGTGGTGGTGGTAGTGGTGGTGGTCGTGGTTGGGGAATGCGTACAAAAGGGAGTCTCACATAAAAAAAGCAATTAGCTTACGCTAGCGTCTCAATTCACACAGCCAAAGAGATCAATTTGACAGAGATTCTCCTTATGAATACATGATGATTGATTGATTGATTGATTGATTTTGTGTATGATAATTTTTTAAAGCCATCTTGGAATGCTTATAACAATCTGAAATGTGTTTTTCTTGTGTCTTGTGAGATAATTATAGGTATCAATGTGCCTGTCAGTATTGTAATTGCCCTTCATGGGATGATTAAAGTGTTTTTGACTTTGACTTTGACTTTGACTTGACTTGATTGATTGATCGAGAGCAGCACGAGTGCCAGGCAGTCAACACCTTGTTCTGTTCAAAGGAATGATAATGGGAGGGGCGGGGGGGGGGGGGGGGGGGGCGGGAAGGGGGTGGGGGGGGGGAGGAGAGGGGGGTGGGGGGGGTGGAACATAAAGATGTCACAGTGATGTACATCAACTGACACTAGTTTATGAACCTCGAGGAAAAGTTCACTGATCTAGGGGTCAATACTCTGTGGACCTCATTTCATCCACAGCCTGTTGTTTTTTTCCCAATCTGCATCCTCAAGACTGAGTGGTCTGGGTACTAGTCTTTTGGATGAGACACTGGAACTAAAAAAAAAACCCTAGGTAAAATGGCGCATACTACAGGGACATAAGCTAGCAAGTATTGCCGAAAATGGCAGGTGTTAAAAAAATGGCACACACGTATCAGGAAACCGAGGTGGCAAAAGCACGTACAACACATGACGCCTCTACAGCGACTTACTTGTAAAACACTGGTCCTTTTAAAGCAGTTATTCATTCAAAAGGCAGTTCCCGGAAGCCGGAATGTGGCTACCTTCATGGTGGGCACAGCTAGTCGCAAACGCAAACTGTCCCAATTGGTGAACCTCGGAACTCTAGCCAAGGAACGAAAAAAAAAACCCCAACCCATTGCTATTTTCATCTTTCCTCCTTACTGTTGTATCGAGGTTTTATGATGATCGAGGCAAAAGGCAAGACACACACACACACACACACACACACACACCACAACATGCAGCGCAGACACAGACACACACACGGCGCACGCACAAACACACACACACACACACACAGCACGCGAAAGACACAGACACACACACGCGCACGCACGCACACACACACATACTACACACACACACACACGCACAGACACACACACACACACACACACACACACACACACACACACACACACCACGCACGCACACACACACACACATGCACGCACAAATGCCCCACCTTTTCAGTTAGTATCTCACAGTTTAAAAAAGAAGAAGACTGACAATGTAAAAATGGAAACTACAATGTGCTCAATGACATTACATTTCATTTGATTCATAATGCAAGCTACACGTAACGCTACAAAAGGAAAACAACTGACAAAAGTTATGCAAAGTTTTAGTTTTTATAGTTGTGAACAGATAACTCTTCTTTTTCCCAAAAAAGCAAGCAAACGATTGAATGAAATCCTGGACAGTTCAGCCAGGTGATGTCGGCATTGTCTCCTGCAGCCTGGCAGCTTGTGATGCTTTCCTTTCTCGGCTACAGCTCCGAAGCTCATCAACGGTCAGATGTTGCGGCTGCGACCCTGTAATGCTCACCGTGAAGGTAGCCGCATTCCGACTTTGGGGATGTATTCTGGATATCGTCGTTGTTTCCTTAACCCGCCGAACTCTGACATGAATGACGGGATTTTTTTAAACGTGCATACTTACTTGGTAAAGGTAAAGGTAAAGGAGTCCCATAACCTATAAGGTCGTAGGGGAGCGAGGCGTCAGAGATCTCACTTCTCGAGCTGCTAGCATATTGAGGGCGGCGCCCATCTCCTCTCCCTCGCTGCTTTACCTTCCCTGACCCTGAAGAGGGCAGGTACCCATTTACAGCTGGGTGAACTGGGGGAACTGTACCGAAGCCAAGGCGCGAAAACGGTCACCCATTAAAGTGGTAACCACGCTCGACGCTGCTTAACTTGGCTGGGGGAAAGCGAGTGCTCCGACCACTGAGCTATCCCGTCCCCATACTTACTTGATCTTCTGCAAATATAGGAAGGGAATTAAGGCACTGGCAGGTCTGCACTTAGAAGTTGACATGGGAAATTGTAAAAAATCCCCGCTCTTGATTCACTAGACGCCACTGCCGAGATTTGAACCCACGGCTTCAAGTACCCGTGGGATTGAAGTCGACGGTCTTAACTACTCGGCTATAGCATCCGTCAGCCTGAATAGTGATGCTGGCTCTGTTATCTCCTCTCGCTTTTTCTGATTCGCTCTTCCTCTCTACAACATATGTCTTCTTTACATTTTCCCCTTTATATTTGTTTTACTACACTTTATACCCTTCTCTACTTTACATGAATTTTCTGTTTGGTTGAAAGCTTAACGATTATGTTATTTTTTTTTTTTACTGGATTATTCTCGCTTGTTGCATTTCTTTTCTTTGATTTTGTTTCTCTCTCTCTCAAGAATGAACTGTGACACTCCATAGTTATCCGTTTCATTCTATAAAACTGGTCAGATCAGTTGCAGTCATTCGTTGTCGTCAAATAATTATTGTGGAGAAAGATAGCCTTCACGATTTTGGGGAATTTATATCTGGACCACATTCCCGAAGCCGCAACACGGCTACCTTAACGGTGGGTTAAAAACGATCGCATACGCAAAATCTCCCAAATCTCGCCATTAGTAAATCTAGGAGCTCTGACCCAGGCACACAAAAAAATCAATAACATGTGCACACGTTTCAATAAGGTTATCTGATGGTGTGGCAAACTGACAAAATACAGCTGCTGTACAGCAAACAGCAACACAAACAGATCTCTGCTCAAAGCGAAAAACAGAGGACAACACAACACAACACACAAGAAGAGAAGTTATCACTGCG